>WAAF01017602.1:228653-241029 GCA_013400475.1 Tricholaema leucomelas | reverse complement strand
ACAAGCTCAGTGTGGGCTTATGCAACCTGTTTACTACACAGGCCTTAGCAGGGCCGGGGCCAGGCAGACACCATGGCGCCTTGGCCTTTTGTACCTTTTATGCCTTTTAATGTGTTTACCCGTTTTGGGCTTGTTTACCCCTGGTTTGGGGAGGAACATGCCTGGGCATGCAAAGCAAAGTGAGGCATAGAATGAGCCTATTTTTTGGGCCTATGGGCCCTTCACAACACCCACGAGGACCATAGAATTGTCCTATGAGTCCAGCCATCAACCTAACACCACCATAGCCATTACACTGTGTCCCAAAGCACCATGCCTGTGTATTTTTGTGAACAACTGCAGTGACGGTGATTCCACCGCTTCCCTGGGCAGCCTGTTCCAATCCCTGACTATCCTTTCAGTGAAGAAATTTTTCCTAATATCCATTCTAAACCTCCCCTGGCACAATTTTTGGCCATTTGCTCTTGCTCTGCTGCTTTGTACTAAGTGATGCCAACACCCACCTCACTACAAATCTCCTTTTGGGTAGCTGTGAAGAGCAGTGATGTCTCCTCTCAGCTTCTTCTCCAGTCTAAACAATCCCAGTTCACTCAGATGCTCCTCATAAGGCTTTCTCTCCCAGGCCCTTTGTTGCTCTTCTTAGGATAGGCTCTAGTACCTTCATATCCTTCTTGAAGTGAGTGACCCCAAACTGAACACAGTATTTTCAAGGTATGGCCTCACCAGTGCTAAGGACAGAGGGGCAATCACTTGCCTGTTCCTGCTGGCCACAGTGTCCCTGATAGAAGCTAGGAGTTACCCCTTCTGGCCACCTAGGCACATGCTGGCTCATGTTCAGCTGGCTGCCAGGTCTCTTTCTGCTGTGCAGCTTTCTAGACACTTGGCTCCAAACCTGTAGTGTTGTATGGGGCTGTTGTGGCCCAAGTGCAAGACCTGGTATTTGGCCTTGTTAAACCTCATGCAGTTGACCTTGACTCATTGATCCAGCTAGTCCAGGTCCTTCCAGAGAGCCTTCCTACCCTTAAGCAGATCAACACTCCCACGCAGTTTGGTGTCATCTACAAACTCAGTGACAAACTGAGCCCTGGAGAACACCACTCGTGACTGGCCACCAACTGGATTTAACTCCATTCAGCACCACTCAGACAGGTTTTAACCTGGACACCCAGACAGTTTTTAACCAAGTGAAGTATCCACACATCCAAACCATGTGCAGTGAGTTTTTCCAGAAGGATGCTGTGGACTACAGTGTCAAATCCCTTCCTAGAGTCCAGGTCAACCACACCCACAGGCTTTCCTTCATCTGGTAAGTGGCTCATCTTGTTGCAGAAGGAGGTTCATCAGATTGGAGGCTCAAAGACTGGATCAGGCACTTAGTGCCATGGTCTAGTTGATTGGACAGGGCTAGGTAATAGGTTGGAGTGGATGATCTTGGAGGTCTTTTCTAACCTGGTTGATTCTATGATTAAGTCCTTCATGAGTGCATGCCAACTGGGCCTGATCACCCAGTTGCTGTGCACATGCTGCACTCAAGATGATGTCTGTAGTTCTGACAGATCTGTAGTTCCCTGGACTTTACTCTGGGTGTCAGGTTTGCCAGTCTCTAGTCAGATGAAACCTCTCCACTTAGCCAGGACTGCTGGTAAATGATGAAGAGTGGCCTGGTGAGCACCTCCACCAGCTCCCTCAGTGCCCTTGGGTGAATGCCATCTGGCCTCGTGGACTTGTGTATGTCTTGGTGATGCAGTAGGTTGCTAATCATCTGCTCTTGGATTATAGAGACTTAATTTGCTCCTCATCCCTAACTTGGAGCTCAGGGCAATTCATATCCTGTGATAAAATTGTCTTATTACTGAAGACTGAGGCAATGAAGGGGTTGAGCCCCTCAGCCTTTCCTTCAGCTTGCATCTAGATGATCCCCCCTGCATCTAACAAAAGACATTGATTTTCCTTGGCCCTCGTTTTGTTGCTCATGTAGAAGAATTTCCTGTTCTCTTTAACAGCTGAAGCAGATTATTTTTTGTTTGGGTTTTGGCCCTTTTAATTTTGCCTCTGCAGAGACTCACAACAGCTTTGTAGTCCTCCTGAGTGGCCTGCCCCTTCTTCCAGCAAACATAAACAATCCTTTTCTCCCTAAGCTGCAACAAAATCTGTCTGTTTAGCAGACAGGAAATTTCTGCTCCTTCCTTATCTTGGAAAGGCTGAGTGTGGCAGCTACCATTCAGGTTTCTCTCAAATGTGTGACCACTCCTTTGCGGTGGATTTTTAGTCCTCTGTGGCCTATTCTTCCCTTTCAATTTGAACAAACAGTATGATGGTGGCATTTAGCTACTTGCACTTAAGGTGCCTTTATTACCTGGTGAAGATGCTATCCTTGAGGAATGCATATTGCATATGTGACAGATAATGTGCAAGTGGTGGAGCTTAAGCTCCCCACAGCCTTTCTCTTAAGCACATTACGAAGGCTTTTCTGGCTTGGGCTGTCACAGCGGTGGGGTTTGGTGGGTTGGCAAAATGTGGTAGCACTGAAATCTGGAACTGAACTGTCATACTTCTAGTATTTGCTTTTTATCTTTGTAATAACTCTGTTGAAGCCCTTGGAAGTGTTATGACCATGCCCTTATGAACATGGTGATTTTTTTTTCCTCCTGTAATTAAAATCATAGAATCAAGCTGGTTGGAAGAGACCTCCAAGTTCATTCAGTCCAAACTAGCACCCAGCCCTACCCAGTCAACTAGACCATGGCATTAAGAGCCTCATCCAGGCTTTTCTTGAACACCTCCAGGGATGGCAACTCCACCACCTCCTTGGGCAGCCCATTCCAATGCCAGTCACTCTCTTGCTGTGAAGAACTTCCTCCTAACATCCAGCCTAGACCTCCCTCGGCACAACTTGAGACTGTGTCCCCTTGTTCTATTGCTGGTTGCCTGAGGGAAGAGACCAACCCCCACCTGGCTACAACCTGCCTTCAGGTAGTTGTAGAGAGCAATGAGGTNCAGAACCCTGCACTTGGCCTTGTTCAATTTCATCCCATTGGCCTCTGCCCACCCATCCAGCCTGTCGAGGTCCCTCTGCAGGGCTCTCCTACCTTCCAACAGATCAACACCTGCTCCTAGCTTGGTATCATCTGCAAACTTACTGATGCTGGACTCAATCCTCTCGTCCAGATTATCAATAAAGATATTGAACAGGATTGGGCCCAGGACTGATCCCTGGGGAACAGCACTAGTGACAGCTGCCAAGTGGATGCGACACCATTCGCCATGTTCTCTGGGCCCAGCCTTCCAGCCAGTTCTTGACCCATATCAGAGTGAATCTGTCCAAGCCACGAGCTGCCAGCTTGGCCAGGAGCTTGTTGTGGCAGACAGTGTCAAAGGCTTGGTCTTTTACTTTTGCACATTTGTTTTTGTTTAAATAGTGGTTCAAAACGATGTATGTTTGAGTCATTGTATATTCCTCTGTCCTTCTGTACATGTTTTTACCTGAGAGATTTATGTCTTATTCTCCAATTTGTTATTTTTCTATTTGTTAAAATAATAAGAAGGAAAAAAAAAAAATCCACTCCTATGTGGTAAAGTGCAACAGCTACTTATGTGATTGAGTTGGAAAATGGATTTTGATTGCTTTAGCTTTGGTTTGGGTAAGTGCAGCAATAACTAAATCAAGTACAGTTTCCTTCAACACCCTCCCCCAAGTCTGTTACAGTCCTGCAGTCTAGATGATGCTGTTCCATTTTAGGTAAAAAGAAAAAAAATCCAACGAACAAAACAACTAAAAAGAAACAAATCCCCATACAAAACCAAACTGCCTTTCTCCTGCTAGTTCTAATTAAGATCAAGAATAATTTGTCTATTAAGAAAGCAGGAGTGAGTGTATGAAAGTTTTATACCTGCTTTTTTTTCATCTCCTTTCAATCTAAGAAAATGGCTAAGGAATGCTTTAGCAACTGTGAGGTGTTTTTGATGTTTTAGTGTGGCCAGTAGATCAAGGGAGGTGATTCTTCCTCTCTGCTCTGCTCTGGTGAGACCCCACCTGGAGTACTGCATCCAGTTCTGGAGTCCCTGTTACAAAAGTGATGTGGAGATGCTGGAGCGTGTCCGGGGAAAGGCCACAAGGATGCTCAGAGGGCTGGAGCAGCTCTGCTGTGAGGACAGACTGAAAGAGTTGGGGCTGTGCAGTCTGGAGAAGAGGAGGCTCCCAGGTGACCATCTTGTGGCCTTCCAGTATCTGAAGAGGGCCTACAGAAAAGCTGGTGAGGGACTTTTTAGGCTCTCAGGGAGTGACAGGACTAGGGGGAATGCAGCAAAGCTGGGGGGCGGGTGGGTTCCGACTGGACATGAGGAGGAAGTTGTTCAGCATGAGAGTGGTGAGAGCTTGGAATGGGTTGCCCAGGGAGGTGGTTGAGGCTCCATCCCTAGAGGTGTTTAAGGCCAGGCTGGCTGAGTCTCTGTCCAGCCTGATCTAGGGTAGGGTGTCCCTGGCCATGGCAGGGGTGTTGGAACTAGATGATCCTTGTGGTCCCTTCCAGCCCTTACTGATTCTGTGACTCTATGTTTGACTCTTCACACGCTGTACAACTTCCAGTTAAGATGAGGAGGAGTGTTTAACTCAGTGACCCATTATTAATGAAGGCACCTTAAAGGCTGTTTCTGGAAGATTGTCTGGAAATAAGCATGATCTCTCATATGGAGAGAAATGCATCAATATCTCCATTTCCTCATTTGCTAACAAGCTACTGACAGAATCTGATGTACAGAGCTGGTTTATGTAAGTGGAGTTCAGCTGACTGCAGAGAAGCCTAAACCAGCGTGGCCTTTAACTCCGTTTCTGATCTGTCTTTGATTGTGACAATGTTAACACTGCTCCATACCGTGATCTAAGTGCCACTCCAACTTGTACATACACAGCTGGAAGTACTATTAGAGGGGTGAGGGAAATGCTTTTGGAGGAGGGGAACAAAGTAAGCCAGAAGAGCTCGTTTTGATGAGATAGGAAACACATTTTCAAAATCAAAAGGTGGCAATCACTTTTTGAATGAGATGATGTTGAAATGGCAAAAGTAAGTGTTAAGCCAAAATGGATTAAGGCTGAATATCATAGGATTCCTTGCTTCTCAAGTAATTGGTTAAGTAAAAGCTTTTTATAACATTAATAGAGAAAACATGAGCTCATTATGATGTAGATGTATGTTTTTCAAGATCATACTAAGTTGTTTGTTTTTTTTTTTTTATGAAGGGTTTAGGTTGTTTGAGAGACCCAGCAGGAAAAAATCCATCTCACTTTGCATAATTTTGAAGTAAGAACATCAGACTTGAGTAGGATCCAAAAATGATAATTATTAATCATCTGAAATGATCCTGGGGTCCTGGGGTGTATTAGGAAGAGTATGTCCAGCAGATCAAGGGAGGTTCTCCTCCCCCTCTGCTCTGCCCTGATGAGACCTCATCTTGAATACTGTGTTCAGTTTTGGGCTCCCCAGTTGAAGAGGGACAGGGATCTGCTGGAGAGGGTCCAGCAGAGGGCTACGAAGATGATTAGGGGACTGGAGGGCATGGCTGATGAGGAGAGGCTGAGGGATCTGGGGCTGTTTAGTCTGGAGAAAAGAAGACTTAGAGGGGATTTGATAGAAGTTTATCAGTATCTGAAGGCTGCCAGGAGTGGGGGACAGGCTCTGCTCACCTGCTCCCTGTGGTAGGACAAGGAGCAATGGGTGTAAGTTGCAGCAAAAGAGGTTCCAGCTCAACACAAGGGGGAACTTCTTTACTGTAAGGGTCCCAGAGCACTGGAACAGACTCTCCAGAGAGACTGTGGGGTCTCCTTCTCTGGAGGCTTCCAAGGGCTGTCTGGATGTGTTCCTCTGTGATCTGTGTTAGATAGGATTGTCCTGCTGTGGCAGGGCAGTTGGACTCGATGATCTCCTTGGGTCCCTTCCAATCCCTAACATTCTGTGGTCCTGTGAAATATCCTGTTTGTAGCTTAGGCTACTGTAACTGTCCTATCAGAAGGACTGTAGAAGTACATAGCTGATATAATGCTGAGCAGGAGGGTTCAGGTCAAAATGGGGTTCTTTCACCTTCCTTAGCGCTCCCTGACGATCTAAACCCCTTTTTTCCATTAATTAAAATGTTCCTTCGTGTGTCGATTTAGAGAACAGAACGGAAAGGAGTTTATGTGCATCATTTCACCAGTGCAGTGCAGCCCATGAGCAGTGTGTTAGAACCACCTCGGCAGCCGATTGTGACTGAAACTTTCCAGTGCAATCAAGTCGTCTGGTTTTGTCGGTGCTTCAGGTCTGATGCTTGGATATTAGTGGAGGTTTTGGGTTGCCTTTCTAAGCTGTGGCGGTATTTCTTAAAATGCATTTGCTTTGGCAAGGGGGGGTCGAGATTTTCAGAGGTCCCCGAAGCGCTGGGCTCGTTAGGTGCCGGTAGCTGCAGCGGGCGGTGGGGGAACGCTGCCCTCTGCTGGTCGCTGCCTGCTTCTGTCGAGTTAACGAAGGCACCTTCCAGAGCGGGGCAAGGCACTCCCAACCTTTCGAGAGTGGAAATGTGTCTGAAGTCTTGTTGAAAGGTAGAGAAGGTCACAGAACTGCAGTATTAGCTTGCAGCGTGCAAAGCTAGGATTAAGTTGTTGTTTTGCTGGGGGTTTTTTTGTGTTGCTACTTATCTCAGATGAGTTGATTAGAAACGTTTTCAACAGGCAAGGTCTGAGAACACCACCACATTATCCAGAGAGTTTTTTTCGAGTTTCTATTCTGAAAATTAGAACTCTGTTGTTCCCAGATAATAATAGTTTTTAGTTGTCTTTTGAACCTCCTCTTTTGAATTAAAGTACTTTTTTCTGGGTGTTTTGAAGCCGAGAGAGGGGAGATGGAAGGGGAGAGTGACCTACATTTGCTGTAATATGCTGTCACATTCACTTAGGTCCTAACTCTGAAGTAATTCTAAACCAAAGTTAGTTTTGATTTAAGCTGCTAATGTGCAAGTGTTTTAATAAGCTTAAAAAACAATTTTAATATTCATATGCATTAGTAGTTGTTGATTTATTAGAAAGCAAATACTTATTGTTAGTTTCTGAAGATTGCTTTCAGCAGACAGAAAGCTCATTGCTAAAGTCCTTATTATGGCAGAAACAATAGGGATGTTTCTCGTGCCTCCTCTCAAGTTTTGGAGGAGGGGAGAAGCAGGATTTGAAAGCATTACTAAGCGAAATGTAACTAAGATAGACTGAAGCAAGCTTCTGGTAATGAAGTATGTAAAGCATCACTCTTTAAATTCTTGGCAAAAGATGTTGTTTGAGATTCCTTTCTAGTTCAGTTCAAGTTACAGTCTCCACACTTCACTTAAGCTGTTCTGTCATGGTGATTAAGTTGTAACTTGAGTTTTCAGTTTTTAAAAGGCATAACCCTACTCCCACCCCACAACCTTCCCCTCCCTCCGCTTATAAGTTTAGTTACCTAACTTCCTTCTTGTTCATAAATTCTGAGTGTTACAGCACTGCTACCGTGTTAATGAGTGCCACACAAGAGAACAAATCTGCCAACAACACAGCAGAAGAAATTCTTAGGAAAATACTTACTAGAAGCTGGAGAGAGTTAATGTTTGCTTTCTAGTGGTATTGGCTCTGCCCAAAACTGCTTATAGCTGGCACTGCCTCTGACAGAACCTGCTGTCTCCTGCCACTATTAGCAGCTTCTTGGTACTGATGTTATTCCCTGTACCACTACCTGGGTTTGTTCTGTCCTTGCTGCATGGTACATGACCTTGTGATTTATGAGCTGCCTTCTGCCTCAGTCATCCAGGTCACAGAGGTCTTGCATTTTTTTTGCATTAGCCACTTCAACAAGTAGACTGTCACCACTTGGTTTGCTTGGGGTGTGTTGTGTCTCATCACGCCAGCAACTAGTTCAGCATTGTGCAACACAGCTCCCAGTCTCTGTCCTTGGAGCGCTCTGCTTCTTACAGTGGCTAGCTTGGAGTTATCAGTCACATTTTGAGCCTGGTGATCCCCTAAATTTTCAACCCAAATAACAGCCTGTTTGTCTTGCCTGTTAGTCCTTCAGACTTAGCTTCAAGAGGCTCTATTAGAAGCCTTTCAAAGCCTTAGTCTCTGCCTGTTTGTTTTGTGCCTTCTTGCAACTGTCCCCCTTACCATTCTAGAAAATGGCAGGTGGGTCGGTGGCCTACAGGCAATAAATCTTTCTGTTATCCATTCTCAGTTAATAATAAAGCATCCTCCCCATCTGGATTGAGATGGCAATCGTAATCCTTGGAGAGAATTTGCATTTTAAGATGGAGAAAGTGATGGAGGTGAAATGAACTCAAGCTGTAAGCTAGCAAATGCTTTTATCTGTTGGAATTGAATAGTGGCTTTATGGATCTTTCCCCTTTGAAAGGAAGAAGTCATCTCTATTTTTGAAATGTTTAAATCTATTGGAAACACAGAAGAAATCAACTATGGGAATTTCCTCTTTGAGCACTGTACTAACTTTGTTGCATAAAAATGTCTTTTTGAAAGCATTTGTTTTGTATAGACCCTAGCAGCATTCCCCTGGGTACCCAGAAATGTGCGTCAGATACCTAAGCATCAGCAGAACAGGATTGCTGCTTAGATTCTGTTCTGCTCTCAGTATGCTGTTTTTATAATCGAGATCTGATCTGTTTTCTTTGTTTTTCAAGCGGGGGCGGGGGGGGTGGGGGTGCTGGAGGACTGATTTGTCCCTTGGAATGACCTTTGTACTGTCTGGAGTAAAAAAGAAACCCCATTATTAATATTGTGCAAATGCTTAATCTCCACTGGCTGTGGGACACTCTTAGCCTCCACCCACTCTGTTGATGCTACATCAAAGCAGTAGAACACAAACATGTCAAATCACAGTCTTGATGTTGTGTTAAGGGGGCATGGATGACTATTGAAATGAATGTGGAAGAGAATGAGGCTTCACCATATCAAAGACATATATTACTAATATATTTCCTCTCAATTTTCACTTGGTTTTCATCTGTCTGCCTTTATTTTTTCTAGTGGAGACAGATGCCTGATTCATTCTTTGCAAGTTACTCAGCAGCAGAACTACATTTTTTTGGCTGAGTTGCATGCACCATGTGGAAGGTATTCCAATACTCAAAACTGCTCCTTCAAAAGGAACCCTTTCAAAAAGATAGGATGAGGTGACTCAGATTCTGAGCAGTCCTTTGATAGCTGAAGGATCTTCATACCTTATCCATTCTTGGAATAAACCTCTAGGATATTGTATCTCGTTCCTCCTATTGCTCCACTTACTAGTTCCTGAATCTTCCTAGCCTTCTGTCTCAGCTCAGTAGATACTTAAATGATGTTTTGGAGGATATGCTTAGGTGTCAGCCTGTCTGACAGGAGACAATCCAGCATGATAAATTAGATCCTTGTTCTAGCCTGGTCTTTACCTTGGCAAGAGCATTCCCAGCTAATCACACTCAGTTGGATTCAGTCTTTCCCATTGAGTATAACCTGGACAGTAAACTTGCCTAGTTAATAACTTTTGTCTTTTGAGTTTATCCAACTCAAATATAAACTGAGTGGGAGCTTCATTGAGGGTGTGAGGAAGGGATGAGACAGAAGTGTAAAGCTTTTGGGTTTTTCAGAATGTCTGTTAGTGATTGGGCTTTCATAGTCCATCAGTTCTGTTTGAGGTTCAGTGTCTGATGTCCTCCAGAAATCTTTTTAAGGCTTGGATGGAACTCTCCAGAGCTAAATATGTATACAGTTTTCTTCTCTGTGGACAGGTGGTAACAACACATCAAAAGCAACTTGAGAAAAACCACATTTTTATTCTAAGAGTGGTTTCAGCAGTTTCTTGAATGGAAAGATCTCACAGTTCTTTAAGGACTTTCCAGGTCAGACCTGTACAGTTGGTCTGAGACAGAGTTGATTTTCTTCCTGTTGGCACATATGCTGCTGTGTTGTAGATGGTGACAAACTGTTGAGTAACACCAGCGTTTTAGCTATTGCTGAGTAGTGCTCACAGTGTCAAGGCCTCCTCCGTTTCCCACTCTGCTGCCCTAGCAAGAAGGCTGGGGGTGGGCAACAGATTATGAAGGGACACCGCTGGCCCATCTGACCCAAAGTGACTGAAAAGATACTGCTTGTTTTTAACAATGGACTCAAAAATAAAAGCAAGGGTGTGATGGTTTGGGGTGTTCCCTGCCCCCCACACTTTAGAAATCACCCAGACTAGACTCAGTCAGCTCTGGAAATATGAATGAAGCTTATATTTACAGCTAGCACAATGTACAAGCAGGTATTTACAGTATATATGTATATATATAGAAATATACAAGGTAAAAAAGGTAATACAGACACAACTGCCCTCCCAGAAACCTGAGTCCCCAGGAGGGGCTCTCAACCACCCCTCACCTTCCCCCTACGCCTCTCAACCTTACCCCAGTCCCAAGGAAGAATGGAGGCTCGGTCAAGAGGATTAAGAAGCAAAGGTGAAATCAGCCAAAGCAAATGGAGGGTGAGGTTAGAAAGCAAGGTGGAGTCCAGCCAGCAGCCTCAGCTCTCCCCAGCAGGCAAAGCAGAAGAGAACAGCCCAGCACGAAGTGCAGAGCAAAGGTGACTTTATCTAATGTTTTTCTTTTCCTTTGTACACATCTCAGCAAGACTGTGAGCGAAGTAGACCTCACCATTGTTTTCATTTCTCAGCCTATGATCTAATTCTTCTCACCAAAACATTCTAGCTAGCTTCAAACTAGCACAATGGGGAATTCTTTCTGAAGGAGCTGTTGCTCAGGCCATGGTTCTGCTGGTGGGAGGTGATTACTGATTGGGCTTGCATCACTTGCTGAGGTGGGATTTTTTTGTTTGCTTGTTGTTTTCTTCTGATTTATCTCAGCCTATGAGGTTTATGCCCTTGTTTTTGCTGTTCTGATTCTTTCCCTTATTCCTCTACTGGGGAGTGAGTGAGCAGCTGTATGGGTGCTTACCCGTCTTCCATGGTCAGCCTATCACAGACTTTCTAGATATGTTAAATATGTATGAAGTAATGAACTACTTTCTGATACTGAGGGTTTTCTAGTTGAACTGCAGTCTAATTTCAGTACAGACTATTCAGAATACAGTCATCTTTTTTTCTTTCTCATAGGCATTTTACCAATGACATTGTCAAATTGTGCCAGGGGAGGTATAGGCTTGCTATTAAGAGGCAGTTCTTCACAGAGAGAGTGATTTGCCATTGGAATGGGCTGCCCAGGGAGGTGGTGGAGTCCCTGGAGGTGTTCAAGAAAAGCCTGGATGATGCACTTAGTGCCATGGTCTAGTTGCTTGGACAGGGCTGGGTGCTAGGTTGGACTGGATGATCTTGGAGGTCTCTTCCAACCTGGTTGATTCTATGATTCTCTGAAATGAATTTTCTACAAAGAATTTAGCAGAGAATGTCAGGTAGGATTCAACCCATCTGCTGAATTTTGAGAGTCTGAGTTTTTGCGAGTTGTTTGATGGTTGTTTTCAGCATGTATGGGTCAGACTGAGTGGGCACAGCAGATTAATCTTCTTCAGAAGGGCCAGATGCACATGGGTGTTCTGGACTGGAGGTGCAGCAGTGGCTGCTGTTTAATTCCTGCAAACAGGTTTACTTGTCAAGCTCACAGAGAGGTGCTTCTAAGGTATGGATGCCTGTTAAGGATATCCTTTAGAAGGGAAATTTGTAGTTCATTGGATTTTAGTAAATAAGTCTGCCAGAAAGTACCATACAAATTAATGTTTGTCCTGGCAATTGAGGAGCGTGCATGAACAAGCTGCTCATTTTTTGGCTGCTTTCTCAAAACTGGCTTGGATGAGCATCTGATATTGCAGGAGGAGCAAGAACTGCAAGGAGAGCTTCATGGGTGCTGATGGATGCAGTTTGCACCAGACGTGAATTATGAAACTTGTGCTCAAATTTCATTTGCCTTCTAGAAAACGCTTATGAAGTTACTACTGTTGGAGGAAAGAGTTGTTAACAGCCATTACATTAAAGCTCTGTGTTAGTATGAGGGACTCTTAAATGAATACCCAAGCTTATTTACTGAGACTAATTTTGGAATCCTGTGCAGTCTTTCAAGACCATATAGGTGAAGTTTGAGTAGAGCAGAGGTTAAAGTAAGGTTTTTTTAGATTTAAGTAATTCTGATGCTGAAATGCACACAGAATTACTATGGTTGGAAATATCTTCATTGATGATCTGGACCAGGGGATTGAATCCAGCATCAGTAAGTTTGCAGATGACACCAAGCTAGGAGCAGGTGTTCATCTGTTGGAGGGTAGGAGAGCCTTGCAGAGGGACCTTGACAGGCTGGATGGGTGGGCAGAGGCCAATGGGATGAGATTGAATGAGCCCAAGTGCAGGGTTCTGCA
>WAAF01017602.1:0-228519 GCA_013400475.1 Tricholaema leucomelas | reverse complement strand
CCTGAGAGGAGGCTGTAGCCAGGTGGGGATTGGTCTCTTCTGCCAGGCAACCAGCACAGAAAAAGGGGACACAGTCTCAGGTTGTGCTGGGGGAGGTCTAGGCTGGATGTTAGGAGGAAGTTCTTCACAGCAAGAGCAGTTGGCATTGGAATGGGCTGCCCAGGGAGGTGGTCGAGTCACCATCCCTGGAGGTGTTCAGGAAGAGACTGGATGAGGCTCTTAGTGCCATGGTCTGGTTGATTGTCTAGGGCTGGGTGCTACGTTGGGCTGGATGATCTTGGAGGTCTCTTCCAACCTGGTTGATTCTGTGAAAAGCCCTTCAAGGGCATCCAGTCCAACCGTTACCTAATTCTCCTAGGGCCTTTACTACATCATACCCTTGAACAAAGCATCTCTTTTTTTGAGGTCTCTTCAATTTTAATTTCTGGTTTTGGGTTGGGTTTTACTAAAACAGTTCAGGCTTCTGGGGAAGAAGGATTTATAATCCCACCAGTTTGACAGGTGCCTGCAGTGGTCCTCGTTGGATACATTCTGTCTGAATAAAAGTGAAGGTTAGTTTATTCTCTTCCCAGTCAGTTTGGCAGTCTGAACTGGTGGCATATATATCAAGATAGATGTTCCACATACTCATTTCATTAAAAGCTCCAAGTCTTTGCCTTGCTGTTTCCTAACCTGTGTTGTATTGAGGATGTGGGTGGCACACATGGATCGATGAAACCAATACTATGCGTGTTCAGTCAAGAACGGCTCGCAGGCACCGAGCAGAAGCATTAAGTTTCTGCAAGGATTGTAGTGTGGTTTTTTTGGTGCTGCATAACTCTCGTTTATCCAATATTCATACTGCGTGGGGAGACTTGGAAGTAGAAGCTTTCTTGTTTTATGACACTAACAAAATTAGTCTGGCTCGCTAATTAAAGATCTAATGCTGTTGATATTTGTATTGTGCACATAGGAGCCATGCATGAAGATGAGTTCTTGCCAAGTAAACATTCAAACAAAACTTGAAGTTAAGGCCATTAAAATTAAGTGGTGTTTTCATAAGAATGAAAACAGTTAATGGTATCACTTTTTGGAGTAAATGAATTTTCAGTAAGTTTTGAGTTGGTTTCTGTAGATGTACAGGGTTAACCCTCTTGGGGGGAGTGACCTTGAACCTGATCTCAGGTGGGCTTGACCCCTCCCCAGGGGTGAGTCTCAACACTACCAGGTGATTGTGGTTTAGTCCACTGCCCCTTCCTGTCTAAAGATCCGTAAAAGCAGGGGGACTCTCTGTTCTCCCACTCTCCCCTGCCTTCCTGCTCATCAGAAATCACCATTCCTCTTTTCCTGCTCCTCTTTGTCTTTACCACTTGGCCATCATCACCACAAGGCGGACAAAACCCATTGCCATCAAATCTGGTTGTATATTTACATGTTTTGTATTTTGTTTTCCCATCCCTATGCCTTTGTAACTTCCCTACCTCATATACATTTTATTGCTAAACTTTGTTCTTTTAACTTCCAAATGGCAGTGAGAATATTTATTTGGGTCTGCATACCTTTCCTCTCTCTCCATCTAATTCCTTTTCTTTGAGAAAGAAGGGGGCATCCTATAAATTGTTATTGGTTCTATCAAATATATTTGAGTCTCTGGGAAATTCAAATGAGAACCGAGACAGTAGATTATTCTATTTAAAACTGGCATTTCAATGTTTGTATCCTGTCAGGTGGAAACATCCTGTGCAAGAAGAAAATGTAGGGTTTTGTTTTTCTGTATTCTGTGCAGTGCTGATGTGTTCTTCACTCACTGTATGGCAGAACTGGATAAACTCTTGGCGCTGTGCCTCTCTCCCAGCTCAGAATTGTTGTTCGATATAATCAGTATGCAGATGGTGGGCTCTGACTCTAGGAGCTCAAGCTCATGTGTGATAACCCAAATAACAGATTGATAAATTGGGAAGGAAATGGTTAAGCAGTCCTGCTCTACTTTCATCAACAGCTTAGTCATTGTGTTACTTTTTCTGTTTTGAACTGTTACCCCCAACCTTCAATTCAAATCAGAGCTGTAGTTAAATAAGTGGGGTTATGTCTGTTTAGAGCCCAAAAATGGAATGTAGACTATTTGGAGATTTACCTGTTTCTCTATAGAACAATATTAGTATATTTATGTTTCAGAAAACCTTTCCTTCCCAACTGTGTATTTATGAAACTTTTGAGTGTGTTTTGAGTAAATGAAACCTTTAAATATTGAAGTTTAGTCAGCAAAATATTTAAGAACACATTTCAATTTTTCAAGCTCAAGATCTGTGTTTTTAAACTTAAGGGCAGTAAAATGTGTAAGAGAAGTTCCATCTTTGTGTAAAGATCAAGACAATTTTGCAGTGTAACCCATTTGCAGCTGCAAATATAGGGCTGCAAGATTTGGATCTTTTATGTGGTCTTCACCAACAATGTAGATGTAATTGCCTGAAGTTACACAGGCTTGCTTGTTTTTATTGTATCTTACTGATGGAATCTTTTGTAGATGAGTAGAACATATCTCACTCATTGATTCCTCTATGCCTGTGGCACATTAGAGCTTATATTTTCTGCCTTGCAAAAACCTATTTCTGCAACATTCAAGAGCTGCTTTTGGCTCTTTGACTTCACTTGTCATGAAATTGTCATGCGTTTGTGTATTTTAGTGTGAAATTATACTGCTACTGTGCCATTAGAGGTATGGAAGGAAGATGAATTGTTGATCCCTGGTGCATAGAAAAGGTTGTTTTGTGGGGTAGCAACCTTCTTGTGCTTGGTGAGAGACAGTTTCCTGTGACTGTTTTCCTCTGTGTGTTATTCCCTTTTTAATATGCAGTGTTTGGGTGTGCATCTACTTGTGCTCTGTGCTATTTCAGGAGACTCTGCTGCATCCCCCAGATAGCTGAAGGAGAAGAAAAAAGATTTTTAGGGTCATTCTGTTACACTTAAGGCTACCATTGGATTTGAATGTTCTTGCAATGAATGCAATTTAACTTAGCCCAACAAAGGCAGTGCATTCTCTTGTTGTTGGTAGTGTTTTTTATTATCTGTTTCTTTTTCCATGATGATAAAGCAGAGTGCTAAGAGATTTTTATAGTGTTGCTGTAGTTGTATGCAGAAGATGACCTGCTGTGGGAAATGATGTCCAAGGCTATTTGGTGGAAAATTTGTAGGTCACGGCTCAGGGTGCAAAGAAAATTATGCTTATACCGTATGGAAATGCTGTGATCTTTGGTCCTTGGTTATTCTACCTAGAAAAGAGATCCTCATGCAAATGAAGTTTATTTTGAGGTTCACTGTGGGCTGAGTTACACATTTTTCTCCAGACATCTTGCCTCAGTTTTGGTTTCACCATTCTGCACATTTATATAAAGATGACTGTCTCAGTGTAATTCATGAAGTTACTCATTTCCGAGCTGCGAAGTGCGGATGCCACTTTTACACTATGTGAAACTTTTTACCCCAAGGGGTGCTTGTCAGGTAAACCAAATGAAGTAAAACGTGGATGACAGAAGGCTGGTACAGGAGTAAACTTAGGTGAGCAGTCACATCCTGTTAGGTGAGCAGTCACATCCTGAAGAGAAGGGGTTCAATAGGACTTCTCTGGAAGGTTTAAATGCTTTTTCACAATACCATTCAGTACAATTAAAAATAGAAGTGATGACTAACATAATTTCACTGAAGCTGTTTGCAGAGTTGTTAGCTTATGATACAAGAACACAGAAATCACAGAGGATGTGTTTTTGATCAAATTCGGTAAGGCAGTTTGTTAAAATATATAAAGGCATTAAAATCTTGGAGAGATTGGAGGAAATAAAGTTTAAATCCTTATCTGAGCTTGATCAAATTATCCACCCCAAAAAAAGAAACTGAAAGCAATTTTGTGTCTTAGACTTATCTAAGAGGCCCCCCCCATCCCTGGAGGCTGGATGAGGCTGTGGGCAGCCTGATCTAGGGTGGAGTGTCCCTGCCCACGGCAGGGGGGTTGGAACTAGATGATCCTTGTAGTCCCTTCCATCCCTGACTGATTCTATGATTCTATTCTATGACTTGTTACCACACAACAAAGAACAGCAAATCTCAGAGACCATAACCATATTTACTGCAGTTCTAAGAAAAAAAAGCTTTCCCCCACCCCTGCAAAATGTTTTAAGTGTTCATATATGCACTTGCTTTAAATGCTTGAGAACTCTTCATGAGCAAATGGGTAAATAGTCCAATTTATTGACAGTTTCCTAGAGATAACTGCAGGTTAAAATAACAGCTTCTGATTTCATCGTGTTGAAATGGGAGAATATTCATGTGTTTCTGTAGCTGTTCCTTTCGTTGCTTTCGGTAGAACATGAAGGACTTTACCGTGCAGTTTAAAGAACATTTTCTTTTTGGAAGCATGTATCAAATAACCTTGCATGTTGAAATGTTTGAAAATGAGGATTAAATATCCCCTAGCCATTCATTTTGTGGTCTGCTGACACTTCCTTGAAAAAGCCGGTGGAAACTGCAGATCAGCAAATTCCCTGCTGTTAAGCTTACAACTTCCCTGCTGTATAATTACGCACAGCTGATTTTTCAAATGGGTTTTCACATGCTCATTGGTGCAGTGCGAAAGCACCTTGCAGGAAGTGTTGGCTTTATCTCCATCGGGCCGTGTAATGAGTCCCTTGCTGCAACATCTTGCCCCTCCCCTAAGCAACCAGCATACACCGAGCATAGTGGCTCTGCTGGAGTTGCTTCTGTTTTCATGGAGGAGATCGCAGACCTTGCGCTGCAGCAGGTGAAGCTGCCTTGGTGGATCTAACCCTGGGTTCTGGCTGAGAGGATCTGAGTATTACTTTGGGCTGTGAGAGAGTTGTCACCTGAAGCTGACGCTAACGTATTTAATTTGAAAGCTGACTTGAGGATTTTAAAGATGGACACAGGCTTTTTTCTCTTGCTTTTTTTAAGACCTGGGTTCTAACGTGAAGTAAAATATTTGTGGTTTTTTTTTTTCCTTATCCTGAAGGATTCAACCCATTTATATAAAGGCTGATTTTGGAACGCTATGGACCTAGGTTAAATGTCAAAGACAGGCAGCAAGCAGCGCTTACAGAGGCATTTTTCTGGGATCTCAATCACGGATCGATTCAAGTGCACAGGGTCTGAAAAAATGTCTCCTAGCATAAAAAACTTGGATTGTTTTTCTCCGATGCTATGCCACTGTAAAGTAGCATGTACCAACAACACAATATCTTTAATGTTTGGATGTAAGGTGGGTCTATAAAAGGACTTTCCTGGAAATGTAAGCTGCATTTAATGAATGATTGCATTGTGTCTAATGTAACTGTACTTGAAATTTCTGATTCAATAGTGTGTGTTTTGTTCCGTGCCTTACTCTGTGATCAGAGCTCTTGGGTGATTGTGACAGAAACAATCGATTATCATGCCTGCTGCTTAAAGATCCCTTGGAAAAAACATTTTGAATTGACTGAATCCTGCGTGTAGAATGTCGTCATTCTCCATTAATCAGCATTAATCATCATGTAATCAGTTTATTGCACTTGGCTTTCATTTTCTTCAGCTGTAGAGAGTTAAACACACAGGAGATTTGCACTGAGATGCAGGGCTGGAAATGCCTCCTGACATCATATTGATGGAAGCAATTGTTAGTGGCAGGTTTGGGTTTAACAGTGCCCTCAGGCATTTAGTCGTTTTAGGACTACATCAACGGTTTAGGTTTCAGAGTAATAAAACATAGATAATTTGGGAATCTTGAGAATAATAAACAGAATGTGTTCGGTGGTGGTGTTCGAGTGAAAGTAACAAAATGTGAGTGGTATGGTGAGAACACAAAGTACTGGAAAGCCTCTTCAAAATTAAAGGGATGTGTGTGCGAAGTTACTTTTGAGGCAGATGGTGAAATCTTCCTCTTCAAAACTTATTTTGCATATTTGCTGTTTGTAAGTCACAGTGCTCTTTGTTTTTAACAAAAAAAGAATTAAACAAGGCTTTATTGTGTCAATTTGGAACAGGGCTGTGTGTGTGCATGTCTGTGCATGCGTGTGGGTGTGTGTGCACATCTGTGCCTGCATGTGTGTGTGCACATCTGTGCCTCTGTGTGTGTGTGATGCAGTTTTTGGGTAGATGTATCACAAAATGTTGATGGTGAATGTCACTTAGTCTGGGAGGGAGGAGTCGAAAATTTTATGTCTCTTTTGATAGTGTAAATGATCTATTATGGAACTTGGGAAACTTCAGTGCTTTATTTCCAGGAGAAAACGATTTGCTGTTTTTTGAATCTGTTTTTTTCACGTGCCTGAAGTGTTTTCCAGTTGAAAATACATTTAAACTTACAGCTGGAATTTGGAATCTATTTGTTGGAAAAAGATTTCTTTCCTTTTGTGGAAGTTGACATCTTACATATAAAAAAAAAGATGTTCTTGTCTTAACAAATGTAAGGAGAAAGCCATAGAATGAAAATATCTATCTCCATTTTCATGTTGCCAGTCGATCTGCAGAGCAGAGATGCTGTTCACTTTAAGACCAAACTAAAAATAATCCAGCCAACATCCAGAATCCACTTTAGGCATTTTGTGTCGTTGCTGAGTGATGGCGGCATTTTCTACTGTACTCGCGCCTCAGCGCCTCTTTTTGTCTCTCTGAATGCATTTCTGCCCTCGTACCTTGCTCCCAGTCACAGCTCCTCGGTCTGAGGAAGCCTGCCTGCCGCAGGGAGGTGGCAGCAGGCACGGGGAGCACATGGTGCTCGCCTGCCAGAGGACGCTCTGCTGGGGGCAAAGGACGCGGGGGCCAAGGCTGGGGGCAGCCCACCCCCAGCAGCATGCCCTGCGGCAGGTAGGCCACTGCTGGCTGCAGCTTGCCCCTGGCTGGAGGAGAAACTTAAGTTTAAATAGTTGTGGCCTGCGGAGATTCTGTACTTGTTGGTTTTTTCGAGAGCGAGTTGCAGGGTTACCCAAAAGGCAAAATACTCTTGGTCCTCTGAGAAGGTGGCTGTTGAATACTGGAAGAGCCAATACTTAAAGGGTAATGTGAGACAGCAATGCAGGGTGGCCTGCTCAGTCCTTCACACACAAACCCATTTTGTCTCACATGAGTAATCCTGTGAAAATAGAGAGCTTTCTGTTGCCCTTCACTGCTTTTTTGACCACTTACAAAAAGAACATTGACCACTGGATTGTTCTGTCTTAGGTCTTTTTTTCCCCCATGGTTTCTAGAACAGGTGACCTTCTTCACTATGAGTATCTGTGGTGGGTTTATAACTGTATGCACATATTGTAAATTGTATAGCTTCTGGGTATCCATTACATAGATATTTACATTTAAGCCTAGCTGTGCACTTGGAATAGCTGTGCATTATGTCATGTGATAGAGCGCTGCAACCTAAATAAATGTGTTCTTAAGCAGTTTTACTCAAGATGGGTTGGAACTGGATGATCTTTGTGCCGAGGGAAGTATAAGCTGAATGTTAGGAGGAAGTTCTTCACAGAGAGAGTGATTTGCCATTGGAATGGGCTGCCCAGGGAGGTGGTGGAGTCACCGTCCCTGGGAGTGTTCAGCAAAAGACTGGCTGAGGCACTTAGTGCCATGGTCTAGTTGACTGGATAGGGCTGGGTGCTAGGTTGGACTGGATGATCTTGGAGGTCTCTTCCAACCCGGCTGATTCTGTTCTGTTCTAAACCATTTTATGATTCTATGCAGTGTCAAAATTAAACCTCCCAAAGGAGGTGAAATGACTTCTGGTTTTGTTTTAGCCCAAGATATTGATGGAAAGCTTAGTGTTTTCCCTTGAGAATGAAGCAGTTAGTTACTCAAAGCACAAAACTTCTGTTTAAAAACAACAAACCCAAAGATGAAAAGAAATTTCAGATCAGGGTTGTTTTTATAAGTCATTATGGTGGGGCCTAAATGGAAAATAATTCTGGATATCCTATTGGATGATCAGCAAAGAAGTTCTGAAAGCACACAAACATATATCCTGTTTTAATTACTGAAGTTCCTTTTGTTAGCCTTACTTTTGTTAGCCACAGGCTTTCAGCCTTTCAGTGTGAATTGCTGCGTGCTTGCAAAGAAACATTGTTTAGCTTTCCTGATCTTCCCGGTAGGAGTTTTTACAAGTGAGAACTTTCCATTTTCCTCCAGTTCTGCAGTGTTGGAGCACACCTTTTGTGTGTGTGAGAGAGATCTCCCTCTGTGAGGAAGTCGTTGTTATTTTCCTGAGGACTAGTTTCTGGTTCTGCACTTCCACTAGACTACAGGGAAGGCTTATGCAAAATGCTTTAGTATCTCAGTATGTAACTCGTTTGGGGTTAGCTTTTGGTTTAGCAAGACTATGCAAAATTTGGTTGTATTATTGCTTTTGTGCTTAGAGTTGTTGGAGCTTATTTTCTGCTGAATTTTGTCTGGATGTTAGACTTGTGGATGTTTGGGTTCGAGGAGATACGATGAGATCTGTGGGTATTTAGTTATTTCTACTCATCTGCTTTTGACATACTGCATGCTAGTCCTTTTATACAAGAGTGGAGATGTGGGATGCCAAACAGGCATCCAGTTGCTGGAATGATCTTTGGAAATGTCCTGTCAGATTTAGTTTAACTTCTGAAGTGGAGCAGTGACTGAACAAGGACAAGTGTCTGAACTCTAGTACTCGGGTGTCTAAAGCCACTTGGGTTTATCATGTTGCTTCTTGATACTGTATTAACGTCTGACCCTGTGAGCTTCTATGTATCAAATTCAAAGGGTTAGATGTACTTATTAAATTCTCACTTATTTTTAACCTCTTTCTAAGCATGGGATGGACTTGCACAGTAAAAATTCAAGCTTAGACGGGGACTGACTGACAAGTCAGGCTACATGTTTTCAGGGGGGCTGTAGCTTTTGGTTGTTTGAGGCATGCAGTAACTTGGGCCCTGTGTTTCTATGTGGGTGGGAAGGTTTAAAATCTGAAGGAGAAAGGAAGTGGGTATTAGAAAGTCAATTTATGAACTCCCAGAATGTTTTTTTTTTAAGCCTACTTTCATTCTTACAATAAAGCTTTTTTAATTCTTTTGTGTGTAGAGAAGATGCATTATTGCACTTGCACATCTGGTTTTGTTACAGTGGATTGATATGCATGTCTCATATGGGCTGGACTTCCATTTTGGCATGAAATCATCTGGTAGTTAAGGATGACCTTGCATAACTAATTATCTGTCCGTGACCATGGTTATCAGTATGGCTTGAGTCTCTGGACTAACAGTGTTGCATGCTGCTATGGATATGGGTCACCAGTTCAAAGCATGGGATTCAAGTGTCCCTTCAATGATTTCCTTTCATTTCTGTTTCAGTGAGATATCTCATTAGGGGAGCATAAAATACAATAAACCCACAACTGAACTGCCTCTAGAAGGTAATTAGGTACGAATCTGTTTGAAATACCTTATTTATGAAGATGTTAAAATACCTTCTTTTTAAAAGATGAGACCTTAGGCAGACTAAAGCAAACCTCTTTTTAGAGTTCCCTAAAGCTTTTCTGTGCCTTTTCTGTGAAGAGGTGATCTGTATTCTGGAAAATGGTGCTAGAAAATGTCTATAAAATCTTTGTTTGTTCTGTACATTGCTGCAGATACTTTGTTCATCTTTGTTGTTTTTCCTAACTCTCTTAGGCCTGAGAATTGGAGCAGGGATACTGTGGGCCTGAACAATTAACACAATGATTTCACTGTGGTGAATTTTGACTATCTTCTTGTCTCATGTAAATGAGCAATGGGTTATTAAAGTAAATGAGTTTTGCCATAGCTTACACTACTGTGTGGTAGTTTGAGCCTAGCTAAAATGTTTTGGTGAGAAGAATTAGATGCTAGGCTGTGAAAAGGAAACAATGGTGATGTCTACTTCACTCATAGGCTTGCTGAGATGTAGAAAAACAAGAACATAAATATAGATAACAGAGTCTCTCCCTATCTCTGGGGCAGCATGACTTTCTCTCTAACCTAACCTGCCATCTGTGTGACTAATCCTTCTTCCTACCCCCCCTGGCCAACGCTCAAAACTCACCTTGAAAGTAAAGCAAAATCTGGGGTAAGGTAGAGAGATGTGGAGAAGGTGGAAGGGTGGTTGGGAGCCCCTCCTGTGGACTCTGGTTTCTGAGAGGGCTGTTGTGTTTCTGTATTACATTTTAACTTGTATATTTCTGTATGTAGCTGTGTATATTGTAAATATCTGCTTGTATATTGTGCTAAGGTGTAAATACAAAGCTTCATTCAATTTCCAGATTGATTGAGCCTAGCCTGGGTGATTTTCACAAGTGTGGGAGGGCAGGTAACACTCAAACCATTACATAGTGAATAATACAGCTCTTAATTCTGGTCAGACCTCTAAACTCATCCAAAGTATAATCTAGCTTGAGGAAATCTTTAATATGTTACATCAGAAGACAAACGTTTCTAATTCATAGTGACACACCTGTATACTTGCAGCTGAATTCTTTGGGCCAGTATCTCTGTCCAGAATTGTGTGTTAAATGTTTAGCACTTGGTTGCTTTGGAGTTTAAATTATCCTTACAAATTATATAGCAGCCTTTAAAGCTTCTTAAAAATAGTTCAATTGCTTGGCTACCACTTAATTGGGTGCTGGGGAACTTGTGCAGCTGAGCATGCCTGTCTGCAAGTTCAGAGCTGCTTTGCCACACCTACCTTTTTTTCTTTCCTTTGCCCTTACTTGCTTATTGCTTGGCAGCCTCTGCTAAACTAGGGTGTCACTGGAGCCTGGACTTGGTTGTGAGACTGGATTCTCTTGCTTGTGAGCAGAGAGTCTTCTGCTAGCCACTGTTGGATAAGTTGGTCTCACTCTCGGTGTGCTTTTCTCCTTACTATGCCGGCACTGCTGCTCACCTTGTTGTGAAACACTTTAGGGAATTAAAATTTAATATTGCTGGAAGAGGGAATAAACATTCTGCAGGATCAGCTTGCTGAGCTTGCTCACCATCTGAAGTCAGATGTGTTCTAGCAGCAAGGTGCAGGGAGATGTAGTTGTACAGATCAGCCAAGAGTGATCGAATGGGTCCTGCTTCTTTGGGCAGTAGCTGCCCTCTGAGCAATACTGTATTGTAAATGCAATCTGCAGATCCCCATGGAGGGTAACTTGCATGGGATTTGGCTTTGCAGTAGAATTACCTTGATGTGACTGAAATAGTTGAGTGAATTCTTGTTCCAAAGGATGACAGCTCCTTGGAGAGGAAAGGAAGGGACAGTGTTGAATGGTGGCTGCTTGACCATGCTAGCCCACTCAAATGCGTGATTGCAGTCGGGAGGCAGAGGGTATTTCAGTGATACTCCACAGTGCAGTACAAACCTCTTCCACTTCTCTAGAGAACTACCTGTTATGTGCTAGTAATTGGCTTGACTTGAAGCACCTGGCTTGAAAGTGATTTCCTCTCGGGAGACTTTCGGTATCTGTCTGGATGCATTCCTCTGTGACATAGGCTAGGTCAGGAGTCCTCACACTTGTTAAACAGGGGGCTGCTTCACTGTCCCTCAGACACTGCCGGGGGACAGACTATAGTTTGTCAGAGACTGGACTATAGTTTGGTTCCAGCCCAGTAGTGTCGAGGGCTGGACTATAGTTTGGTTCCAGCCCAGTCCGGGTGGGTGCTTGGGCTCTGCGGAGGCTGGCGAGCGGATTTAAGCGGCTGCATGGTTTCCTCCCCAACCCCCGGTGGGGGGGTTCTGTAAATACCAGTGGGTCGAGTTGAGGACCCTGGGAGGCCGTATCCGGCCCGCGGGCCATAGTTTGAGGACCCCTGGGCTAGGTGATAAGGTTCTGCTCTGGCAGGGGGGTTGGACTCTAAGATTTCCAGAGGTCACTTCCAATCCCTGACATCCTGTGATGTCTGTGAAGGGCAAGAATAACATGGCACCTTAAAGAATACAGAGTATTCCACCTTCTGTGTTTTTCATGTTGTGTTCTTGCCTTCTATTCTTGCTTTGAAACAACATCAAGTATTTAAGTTAGTGCATTTTAAACATGAATTCTGGGTTCTGGGGGTCTTTTGTAGTTTCAAGTTGGGAGTTATTTTACAAATAATAGTGAAGTCAAACTTGAATATCACATCAAAATCCAATTAGTAGCTCACATTTAACATGGGTTTTGTGAGAGACTTACAGCCCTTGTGAGTGCCTCTTGCAGGAAAGACTCTTTCATTGCATCTTCCTGTTTTTCCTCTACTACTGACATACTGATGTATTAAAACTTCACATGAACTATGTTAGAAGCACTGTAGTGTAAGCAGATGCTTCTTAGTGAAGTCTAGAGCCTGTTTAGGCTGTAGGCACATACAAATACCTGGTTTTAATAAATGCCTTGAGTCAGGAGGAATGTAATCAAAGCAGTTCTGTGCTTTACCCAAAGCTATTGATTGGTATGTAGAGGAAGTTAATTTTGATGGACCTGTGACTGTTCTAATAATACATAATTTTTCTTAAGACTGAAAGGATCCACTTCAAGCTCTCCACGGAGTCGTGTCTGATGACTGGGGCACTTAATCCACTTTCAAATCCTATTTTCTTAATGTTTTATAGTGAAATAGAAGCTTGAGATCTGGCAGGGACATTTTGCATCGTAAGTCCAGCCAAGTACTGCCTTAACTGTCAGAGCAGGTTCCTTTAAGCTAGCAAAATTCCTGTTTTTCTGACTTTGCAAGACAATTTTTTGTGGTTCTTGAAGTTCTAATGTATATTTTCTCTAATTTCCCATATGACCTTTTTTATGCTGTACTAATATTCACTGGTGTTTTCAGCCAACACTTTGCTTCAAATGATAATTCTTCCCTGTTTCCAATGTTTAACATGGCTGCTCTAGAGAGTTCATGTCAGCTCCTTTCAAGGTTTTGTTTTGATAAGTTAAAAACAAGTCAATGTCAGAAAACAGATGAATGGCAGGAGTCTGAGGCTCAGCAGTCTAGCATCTCAATGCTGCAGGGAAAGAAAAGAAGAACTGTTACCTTCTGCTAGTAGTGACTTGTTAAGTTGGCTTGGTCAGCTCTGCTGAGGGCTCAAAAATAGTTTTGGGTTTTTTTTTGAGTAACCACCGCTATTTTTCACAACCACCAGCATTTACCACCTTTCCTTTGCTATCCAATTAAGGAGAAGCTATGGAAGTGTTTGAAAGTTAGTTGTAATAAGAGAAGTCTTCATGTTCCTACTTTTCTCATTGGAATGATTTCCTTTGCTTTGTGCTTCTCTGCTAATCATGGGCTTTTATAGAGAAAATACACTTGTGTTGCTTCTACTTCATAATTTACTACTTCAAAAGCATAATTCCTTCCACCTGGAGTACTGTGTGCAGTTCTGGAGACCCCAAAGCAAGAAGGACATGGAACTGCTGGAGTGAGTCCAGAGGAGAGCCACGAAGATGATCAGAGGGCTGCAGCAGCTCTGCTATGAGGACAGGCTGAGAGAGTTGGGGCTCTGCAGCCTGGAGAAGAGAAGGCTTCGAGGAGACCTTAGAGTGGCTTTCCAGTATCTGAAGGGAGCCTACAGGAAGGCTGAGGCGGGACTATTGACAAGGTCTAGTAATGTCAGGACGAGGGGGAATGGGTTTAAACTGGAAGAGGAGAGATTTAGACTGGATGTTAGGAGGAAGTTCTTTACAGTGAGGGTGGTGAGACACTGGCACAGGTTGCCCAGGGAGGTTGTGGATGCTTCCTCCCTGGAGGCGTTTAAAGCCAGGCTGGATGAGGCCTTGAGCAGCCTGCTCTAGTGGGAGGTGTCCCTGCCTATGGCAGGGGGTTGGAGCTGGATGATCCTTGAGGTCCTTTCCAACCTAAACCATTCTATGATTCTTTATGGTAAAATTTGGTCTTGTGTAGTCTCAACAATGAAGGGTTGCACCGAGAAGAGTTTATAAAGCTTTTGAGTTCTTTTAATTCTATTTTTTGAGTACTTGAGTACTAAAGTAAATCAGGGTTATAACTTCAAAGATCTCTGATATCTTACTGGCTAAAAAAAAATGTGCATCTTTAATATATTTTATGTCTGTTTGGGTAAGGTCTTGTTTCTGTTTTGGGGGGGTTCAAGGATGGGGATGGGTATAGTGTGTCCTAGGGCAGACTGACTGGTAAAATGGGCAATGGGTGATAGAAACGTAAAGCCACAGGTTGTTCCTTCTAAGTTAGTAAGAGAACTTAGTTTGTCTCCCAAGATGCCTTCGTGTTGTCTGAATAGCATGGCATAGAAAAGAGCAAGCAGGTCCTTCTTTCAGCACAAGTCAGTTATGTGACTTCAGTTGCCCCACTAAGCCAGTTCTTTACTGGCAGAACTCTGTAATATTCCTATATGATGAGGCTGCAGAAGAGAAAATAGGTGATTCAATGCTGGATTAACCCTGTGAAGGAGGGGAGAAAGTGAGCAGTTTTCTGCTGATTTGAGATTCTCCCCTGTGAGAGCTGAAGACAGGGAGAGGGTATGGTGTCTTCCTTGGGCTTTGTGAGATAGGGAACTCCTATTTAACTCCTTACTAAGAGTTTAGCTGTTCTGTCTGACCACACCTAGAAGTTGGTTTGGCTAGACAAAAAATTCAGTCTTCCTGTAAGACAAGCACACAGAATTGGCTTGACAGGAAATGAATGAGTTAAGCATTACATTGCAGTTTCTTGGTAGTTAATCCTGTGTAGACTTTATCACTTTATAACATGCAGGACTTTTTCTGTTGAGAGCCCAGATCTTTGTGGTATCCTGAAATTCTGCTTGCTTGTAGCATAAGAGGGTTAGTTACTATACACTGTTTATCAGGTACTCCCATGATGTAATGTTGATTTGCTTAGGGGGAAATGGGTTGCTCACAGACATCTACTGGATAATGATGTGGCAATATCCAGAAAATGACTTAAACTGTAGTATATAGATCTTAGTATTCTGCTAAACTCCAAGAAAATGTCTGTCTTCAATAATAGGAAATGTCTTCAATAATAGGGAATGTCTTCAATAATAGGGAATGTCTTCAATAATAGGAATAGCTTGGTCCACGTTTAAAACAGCTACATACTCAGAAGGTTTTTCACTGCCTTCGAGGGGACACAGTCTCAAGTTGTGCCAGGGGAAGTATAGGCTGGATATTAGGAGGAATTTGTTGCCAGAGAGAGTGATTGGCATTGAATGGGCTGCCCAGGGAGGTGGTGGAGTCGCTGTCCCTGGGGGTGTTCAGGAAAAGACTGGATGGGGCACTTAGTGCCATGGTCTACTTGTCTGGCTAGGGCTGGGTGCTAGGTTGGACTGGATGATCTTGGAGGTCTCTTCCAACCCGGCTGATTCTTTGATTCTATGATTATGGTGTGCTTTGCCTGTGAAGTAGTAACAACTATGTATGTAGTCTGGACTACAGCAGTAGTATGTGGAAGTGAATGAAGCTAAAAATGTTGAGATGCATCCGATGGACAGAGTAAACTCAGCTAAAAAAAATACTTCAGCTTTTAGCTTTAGTTCTAATTATCAATGAAATGCATGAACTACCTGAAGTGCCTAAGAATTGGCTGAGACTACAAAGGTGAAACTAGGGCGAAGCTTGGATTTGAGTATATTTGTAATCTGAGTTCATGTTAGCTCTGGACTTTGCTGGCCTTTAAAGGTGCTGAATGACTTGTTAGCTCTGCAGTCCAGAGAGAAGGTGGCTATTATATGTGCTCTTAATTTCATTAATACCTTTTAGCAGGGATCTGCAAGTGTGGATACAGCACAGTCTGACCGGAGTGTATCTCTGGTGGACAAGTAGTAGGTTCTAGATGGGTTGGTTGTTTTTTAATTCAGTGCAAATAAATCAGATTAAATAATGGTTAGTGTTTCTATTTGAAGGCTTGGTGAAGCTGAATCTGTCTAGTAGCAGATCCATATTTTATTGTTTTGTAGTGAAGTTAGTGATAGTGAATTGCTATATTCATAACTCAGTATAAAAGCTGGAACTCCATAACTGATAAAAATTCCCACTTTAGACAGGTGTGCCAAATGTGAAGCGCTGAGAAAAGCTTTTGAGGCTTACAGTTACAAGGTGATGAATCCAACTGGTAGTGGGGATGTCTGCTGTTAGTGAATGTAGAATAGAATAGAATAGAATCAATCAGGTTGGAAGAGACCTCCAAGATCATCCAGTCCAACCTATCACCCTGCCTTATCCAGTCAACCAGACCATGGCACTAAGTGCCTCATCCAGGCTTTTCCTGAACACCCCCAGGGATGGTGACTCTACCACCTCCCTGGGCAGCCCATTTCAATGCCAATCACTCTCTCTGTGAAAAACTTCCTCCTAACATCCAGCCTATACTTCCCTCGGCACAACTTGAGGCTGTATCCCCTTGTCCTGTTGCTGGTTGCCTGGCAGAAGAGACCAACCCCACCTGGCTACAGCCTCCCATCAGGTAGTTGTAGACAGCAATGAGGTCTGCCCTGAGCCTCCTCTTCTCCAGGCTAAACAACCCCAGCTCCCTCAGCATCTCCTCATAGGGTTTGTGTTCCAGGCCCCTCACCAGCTTTGTTGCCCTTCTCTGGACACGTTCCAGCACCTCAACATCTCTCTTGAGTTGAGGAGCCCAGAACTGGACACAGTACTCAAGGTGTGGCCTGACCAGTGCTGAGTACAGGGGAAGAATAACCTCCCTCCTCCTACTGGCCACACTGTTCCTGATACAGGCCAGGATGCCATTGGCCCTCTTGGCCATCTGGGCACACTGCTGGCTCATCTTCAGCCTACTATCCACCAGTACCCCCAGGTACCCATGTAGTGTTGGTAGGAGAAGAGTTAGTGAAGAGAAAAGTTCTTTGGAGAACTGTTTGAGGACAGATTATTGTATTGCAGATAGAAAGAAAGAAAATTAGGTAGCTTCATGGTAGTAGTTCTAGGGGAGATTAAAAAGGTTGGAATGTTCTTTAGGTAGTCTTTAGATTGAAAATACTAATTGCAACTTTTTTTTCCAGATTTTACTACCTTGAATTCAGCAGGGTCAAAAAAAATATATATTGCTCTCTAACCTGAGTTTTTCTGGACAATCTTTTCAGATTTCTGTAGTGTCCTAATGTTTTCCTCTAATTGTTTTCCTCAGAAATACCGCTACCAGGATGAAGATACACCTCCACAGGAGCACAGCTCACCACACATTAGCAATGAGGTGACGGGTCCAGAGCTGGTTCATGTATCAGAGAAGAACCTGTCACAGATTGAAAATGTCCATGGATTTGTTTCCCATTCTCATATTTCACCGGTCAAGGTAGGCATTTTCAAAGTTACTACAGGAGCAAACTGTTCTAGTATATTCTCCAGGGATTTGATTCTGTGGAGGGCAAAATATGCATGCAGTAAACCTGCTTATGTGGTTTTTAATGGAACTGCTTACGTGTAAAATTGACTTTATGGATGTTAAGGTACTGATGTAGTTCCACATATTCTGGGTGAATATGCATGATAATATAAGGCCCAGATGACTAATGTTAGGTGCCCTATGGTCTCAGGGGTACTGCAGTTAACTGTTGGCTGCATTTTGGGTTTTCTCTCAGCATCCTGTGGAATCAGTTCTGAGTTACCTTCTCAGTTACAGTATTTATTAGAAACCATATGGAAAATGGTGTGAGGCATGTATAATATATGTGTCTCTGGAGTGGTTTGGGTTTTTTGTTACTCTCAAGACAGCTCCAGCAAATTCAAGTAAAGATCTAAAATTCAGGAGTGCAAACTGAGCAGGGGGTTGTAGCAGGCAGTTGTATTTACTGGGTTAATGGGGAGACATAGCTTAACTTTCTGAATAGCATAACGTGCTTAGGTGCTATTTTCCTCTAACACCTCTAAGTCTTGTTGGTGGTTTATAGGAAAAAGAGGGGGAAATAGTTCAATATGGGTTGAGTATTTGGGCTTTAGAATGCTGTGGTAGGCTTATAGCTTGGAATGAACCAGAGGTGTGTGACAGTGACTGAATTTGACAGTGTACTGTAACAAGTGCTGCTATATTTTAATGAGAAAGTTGTTTTGAACCTGGTTTTGTCTTCATGTTTGTTTTCTATTGTAAAGAAACATCCCTCGGAATTTATCAGCTCTTTAGAATGGACTCGTAAGGATTCTTTAGAGGAAGCATCTCTAGTGGGCAAGGGTGTTTAGTAATTGTGTTCCAGCCTTTGCAAGATTTTTAATGTGTGTGTGTTGGTATTGAACACAGGGATGAACTCTCTATATGTTTCCATAGTCTTCAAGAGCTAAAAAAGCCGAATTACTTAGGCTGTAATGAATAACCTTTTTGAAACAGGCTACATCAACCTCTGAAGAGCTTTCTAAGAATGCTAAGATGACAAACCTTTCACTTTGAAAATGGCCAGGACCTTAATCTTCTGTTGGTTGTGATGGTAGACACACAGAAACATACTTTCATGTCTAATTGCCCAAAGTCATTGATATTCAGAAAGTAATACAACACATTCTGTGTGCAACTGTTAGAGATAATAATAGTAATAAAGATACTCTGCTTCTGAGAATCACAGGTCAACTCTGTGTATTCTCAAGCTTTTTCCTAATTAGTCTTTTCTTGGTTGGCCATGTATTTCAGAAAGCATAAAGGGATTAAAAAGACAAAGGAGCAAACTAAAACCATCTAATAACTGGTTGAGTATAATGCATTTCACAATCCAGAACTTACGGAAATAAAGCATTCTGCAATATGTGTGTGAAACAGCAGGTCTGTTCCTTGGAACTGACTAGGTGCTATTTCATTGTACTTCAGACTGTTCAGAAGGTTATAAACACCTGGCCTGCATCAGGAATGGTGTGGTCAGCAGGAGCAGGGAGGTCATTCTGCCCCTGTACTCTGCACTGGTTAGACCACACCTCGAGTACTGTGTTCAGTTCTGGGCCCCCCAGTTTAGAAGGGACATCGAGATGCTTGAGCGTATCCAGAGAAGGGCGACGAGGCTGGTGAGAGGCCTCGAGCACAAGCCCTATGAGGAAAGGCTGAGGGAGCTGGGATTGTTTAGCCTGGAGAAGAGGAGGCTCAGGGGTGACCTTATTGCTGTCTACAACTACCTGAGGGGTGGTTGTAGCCAGGAGGAGGTTGCTCTCTTCTCTCAGGTGGCCAGCGCCAGAACGAGAGGACACAGCCTCAGGCTGCGCCGGGGGAAGTTTAGGCTCGAGGTGAGGAGAAAGTTCTTCACTGAGAGAGTCATTGGCTACTGGAATGGGCTGCCCAGGGAGGTGGTGGAGTCGCCGTCCCTGGAGCTGTTCAAGGCAAGGTTGGACGTGGCACTTGGTGCCATGGTCTAGCCTTGAGCTCTGTGGTAAAGGGTTGGACTTGATGATCTGTGAGGTCTCTTCCAACCTTGGTGATACTGTGATACCTTGGTTTCTTGCTGTCTGCCAGCATCTAAGAGAAACCATAGTACTCCGATTCAGTGTTCAGCTTCATTTCAGATCATTTTTACCAATAGTGAACTACAGCAATATGGACACAAAGTTTTGTTACTGACCATATTAACATTTTGTGGGAGATGACTTAATTCCTTACCCTCTCTATGTTGTGACTGTTCTCCAGCTTACACAAATCATAGAATCATAGAATATGATTCTAATTTCTTACCCTCTCTATGTTGCAACTGATCTCCAGCTCACAGGAATCCCAGCAGACAGTCTTCACAAACAAGTCAGGATTGTGTTCAGAATGTTATATGGGACTCCTAATTTTGTGCTTTAATTCATCTTTTTCTGGCTATGGTAACTTTCTGTGAAGTCAGTGGTTTTTGACTCAGGACAGTTTCACACGAACAGATGTGAAAGATTGTTCTCTGCTACCTTCTACTCAGATGTGAGCTAAGCTGAAAGCTTCTTGGTTTTCTTGGGGTACATTGAACGTGCAACTCTGGAAGAAAAGAAAGTAGCATGTTTCATTTAAACCCTCTTGGAAGTAGTGTTAGGCAGCACGTTATGTATAATTACAAAACATAGTGAGGCCTTTTCAAAACACTGTGTATCTTAGGTCTCTAAGGAGTATTATTTAGGAGGAAGTTGTTGGCAGAGAGAGTGATTGGCATTGGAATGGGCTGCCCAGGGAGGTAGTGGAGTTGCCATTCCTGGAGGTGTTCAAGAAAAGCCTGGATGAGGCACTTAGTGCCAGGGTCTGGTTGACTGGATAGGGCTGGGTGCTAGGTTGGACTGGATGATCTTGGAGGTCTCTTCCAACCTGGTTGATTCTGTGATTCTATGATTATTGCCTTTCTCAAATTGTAATCGCCACCTGATAGGAAAGAACGCATGTAAGAGAAATAACATAGTGCAAGTCATTACCATTTATAACATGCATCTGATGATTTTCAGGTGACTATTAATTTCAAAGAAATCTGTGTTAGAACTGAAAATTCTCTGAGCTTCATTCCTCTGAAAACTGGGGTGGGTGCTTCAGGTGTCGGGGGTGGGGTGGGGTTGGAACTGGATGAGCCTTGTGGTCCCTTCCAACCCTGACTGATTCTGTGATTCTGTGGAACTTTCAATTCTGATGCTGTTGGCTACTGTTCTGTCTTATGAAGAAGTTAACTTATTTGCATAAATCATTTATAATCAGGGTCTGAGATCTCTGGACAGAGGGGTACATCTATACTTCTGTAAGCTCTAGGAGTCTTTGAGATCTTTAAGTAAAATGCCCTGGAGCTCACAAAATCTCAGTCAGGAGATGGTTTGCTAACATTTTTTGAATAAAAGCTGTCAGAAAACCCCCAAGGTTGCTCTTTTATTATTAGCATAGCTGGTCCTCACATCTCTCGGCCTGATCATCTACAAGACCTTCATAGTTTTGGCTTAGCTTGTGCTGAAAATGAGTTTACCATCAACAGCTCTGAGCTGAGCTAATACCCAAGATCTTGATTTGCTTTTGACGCAGTGCATTCGCTCAAGAAAATTAAATGTAATTGAGGATTTTAAAAATTAAATAAATAATAATGGAAGACTTTTTTTTTTTTTGATAGATATTAAACATGCTTGAAATTTCCAATAGAGTTACTAGTTTGAAGGACAAAGGTAGGTAGTAGTTTTATGATCCTACACTGCTTTAAAAGAGATGCTGTAGAGGGCAGCAGAAGCAGACTTTGAGGATTTTAAAGCTAGCCCTCTTCAGTCTACAGCAGTAACAGAACGTGAATAGAAGATAGGAAAGAAAGAAGATACTTGATTTTAGCTAGTTTACATTTGTTCTCAAGAGAAGCATTCAACTGACTTCTTTTTAAACATCTTTAATGATAGAGAATGATGAATAGGTAGTGAAAACGATCAGACTTCACATGCTTCACAAATATCTTCTATCCCAGATGTTTTAAGGAATATTTTCAGGTAGGTAGGCATCTAATACAAGAATTTATTCAGCATGAGGCTTCCAAAATACTTTGAGAAATTTGAGATGACAGCGCGAGGTTCCCCGAGTGAAGAAACGCAGTGGGATCAGGTTGAGTTGCCGTTGCTGCAATTGCAGCGGTACGGTGCTACCAAGGTTGACCACTAGAGGGCAACGGTACAAAAGGGTTTATTTCAATTGGCGTGGCCGAATTGGGTTTCCTCTCGTACTTTGAGATTGATGTCTCTTGCGGTTTAATATCTGGTTTCATTAAGTGGCTCCAACCAAGTGAAATCTCTCCTAGTTGAAAAAAAATCGTTTGATACTATATCTGTGAACTGGAAGTTTGCTATCAAAGGAAAAGGCTTTGAGTAAATGGACTATTATAAGGCTTCAAAATAGCAAGTTGTGTTGTAATAAGACAAAAAGAACTCCATCGTGTATCTTACAATGCAGTATTCTTAAGATAAAGAAGCCTGTGCATGAAAGGGAAAAATACTGTAGTCATTACTCTGCTCTCATCAGACCCCACCTGGAGTACTGTGTGCAGTTCTGGAGCCCCCAACACAAGAAAGACATGGAACTGCTGGAGCAAGTCCAGAGGAGAGCCACGAAGATGATCAGAGGGCTGGAGCACCTCTGCTATGAGGACAGGCTGAGAGAGTTGGGGCTTTTCAGCCTGGAGAAGAGAAGGCTTTGAGGAGACCTTAGAGTGGCTTTCCAGTATCTGAAGGGAGCCTACAGGAAGGCTGAGGAGGGACTATGTACAAGGTCTAGTAATGTCAGGATGAGGGGGAATGGGTTTAAGCTGGAAGAGGGGAGAGTTAGACTGGGTGTTAGGAGGAAGTTCTTTACAGTGAGGGTGGTAAGACACTGGAACGGGTTGCCCAGGGAGGTTGTGGATGCTTCCTCCCTGGAGGCATTTAAGGCCAGGCTGCTCTAGTGGGAGGTGTCCCTGCCTATGGCAGGGGGTTGGAGCTGGATGATCCTTGAGGTCCCTTCCAACCTAAACCATTCTATGATTGTATGTTAGCATATTCTTTAAAAAACAAATTGTGGCTTGCATATTTGGGCTTCTGTACTATGCTCGTGTACGATATGTTGATATTTGGGGCTTCTGGTAATACAGAAGCTGCAAAGAAAACATGTAATGTTAAATTAAGCAGCTGGTGGGGAGTGAGCCAAGGTAGATGAAACTGGTACCACATATACCAACCACAGCCTTCCCTTGTGTTTCTGCTGGAGAAAGTAGAGTGAAAGCACTGCTCTCAGCCTGTCCTTCCATGCGGCAGAGCCACAGATGTGAGCAGTGGCCACAAGACACAGTGTTCCCATAGGGGTGGTTTGCAGGAGAGGATGTCAGCGGGGCAAGGCTGAAGGGATGGAGAGGTCGCTGGTGAGAGGAGGGGTCAGTACTCTTTCTCTGGGCTCTGGCTCTTATGCAGGAGCTAGTCATTGCTGCTTGCCCAGCCACTGTGGCCTGGTCCATACACAGGTGGTGCTGCATAATTACAGTTTGCTGTGCCCAAAATGCTAACAATGTGCATAGATATGCAGATTTATCATTATTTAAATCAGCATTTGGGGCAGGGGGTGAGCTGGTAAAGTCCAAGTTCTGCTTTTCATGGTTCAGCTCATTTCCACGAGTCAGGTACTGTATAATTTGAATCCCTTTGAGGAAGAGAATAATCTCTGGGTTTATTTGGTTTCTGGTTGTTTTCTGTTAAACTGCTTTGGTCTCAGGTCGTGATTAACACTAGTTCTCACTGCAAGCAGAGTCATCTTGGTAGCCACAGGAAAATGCTCTGAACTAGTCAGAGCAGGTTAAAATATTCATTTCAATGAGTTTGTTTTAGTAATTCAAGAATTTTGCTTGAATTCTGTCACGCTTTGCAAGTTGTCCAACACTTTGTGGTGATGCAGGGCTTTTTTCTTGGTGTGGTTGTTCAGTGGGTAATTTCCTTCAGCTCAACAGCCTGTGGGGTACTGAAGAACTTCTGCAGGATTCCCAGTGTCTGCACCAATGATTCTGATATCTTGTGCTGGAAAGATACACCACAACCATTATGATAACTCTTAATCTTCATCCTGCTCTGTCATAAATTCTTAATATTCCAGTATTCACTGCAATTCCATTATATCCACATTTCCCATTCAAAATTTATAGAAGGCTATTCTTGGAGTTTTTCAAGTCTTTAAGTTTATTAATGATACTGTGGTGTGGCTGCCTGCAGTTGCAGGAAGTTAGACTTACTGAAAATCTCCTTTTTTTTTTTCTTTTATGTGTTGTTTTCATTGTTTTGGTTTTTTTCCCCCCCTGTAACCAAATCCTTTTTGCTCCTCTGTCTCCAGAGTTTTTCACCATAACGCTGTTCTTCAATGGGTGTTACAAAAATGCTTGTACTTGATTTATTCTTTACCCACGTAACAGGCATTGACAGATGAATATTCTACCAGCTTTACTAGCTGAGTAAATACAATGGTTTATTTGTGTGCTATAAAAGGAAATTTGTAGTTGCTGACTGAATAGCACAGCCATAAGGAACTGAAGGTGTTTCTCTTGTGTATTTGGCATCTTTAGGACAATGTTGGCAGTTTTTGAAGCCAGGCTGGATGGAACTCTGAGCAGTCTGGTCTAGTGTGAGGTGTCCCTGAACACGGCAAGGTGGTTAGAACTGGATGGTCTTTGAGGTCCCTTTCAACTCCGACAACTCTGTGATTCTGTGATCAGTGAAGCAGCAGAATAATCCAAGAATTGAGAGAAATGAATGGGTTGGAAGAGGAAGTATATTAATCCTTAACTTAAGGTTATGCAATGAATGGATGTTGTACATGTTTCCTGCAACAAAGTTGGCTACTTGGCTGTTCTTGTGTTCACAGAAATGATCATCTCTGTACGAGTCATGCTGGGAAAAGGCAGTTCTGAACATATCAGGCAGTGTAGTGATTGACTTTTTTATTAACCACTGCCTGTTTGATCTCATGCAAAGAGCTGTCATTCTGGCTGAGTGCTGTTGTGTTCTGCTGGAGTACTTGAGCTTCAGATAATGCAGTAAAAACCCTGACTTCCCTGTGCCAAAGGGTTGTTTTTTTTTTCCAGAAGATGTTTTAGATATGTGGATTAATGCTGCTTCCCATTTTCAAGTGCAGTGATGGAGTCTTTGCTCGCTGCGTAAACATTTCAGTGAAGAAAAGCATGACTTCATAATATTATGACAGTAAATGCAAATGAGGTACTATTTTCCATGTTAGAACAGAGTAATATTTCAAACTAAGGTGAAACACTGTTCTGCACTGAAAACAGATGAGAATTTTACCCCCAAATTTCTAACTACAAGACACGTTTTGCCCAAGAGAAGCTTCTGGTGCTAGGTCTGAAACAAATCTGATGTGTTGTTGGGCACCTTTTCAGCCAGTAGCTTTGTCCTATGTCAGGGGTCCTCTGCTTTATCTGCTTTTCCTAGCAGTGTCAGATGTGGGAGAAATTAAACTTACACAGGCTCAGAATCATAGAATCATAGAATGGTTTAGGTTGGAAGGGACCTCAAGGATCATCCAGCTCCAACCCCCTGCCATAGGCAGGGACACCTCCCACTAGAGCAGGCTGTTCAAGGCCTCATCCAGCCTGGCTTTAAACACCTCCAGGGAGAAAGCATCCACAACTGCCCTGGGCAACCCGTTCCAGTGTCTTACCACCCTCACTGTAAAGAACTTCCTCCTAACATCCAGTCTGAATCTCCCCTCCTCCAGCTTAAACCCATTCCCCCTCGTCCTGACATTACTAGACCTTGTCAATAGTCCCTCCCCAGCCTTCCTGTAGGCTCCCTTCAGATACTGGAAAGCCACTATAAGGTCTCCTCGAAGCCTTAAAGAAGTAGTTCTTTATTAGAATAAAGGCAGTAAACCAGCTTACCTTCTTTGGCTTTATGCATCTCTGAACTGTTGGAGCTTGGGATGCTGCAGTGGGGAGCAAAGGAATACTCTGTGCTTACACTGTTAGCTACTAATATAGGCAGTAGGTTAGCTGGGCATTTCATTTTACCTAGTGTGCTTGCTGCATAAGAGGGGTGCTGTTTGGTCTTACCTTCCATCTTAGAAGTAGTGGCCCCTGGTTTTGTGCCAGATACTCCATATTTAGTGTGCACGTCGGTGGTACCCAAACCTTTTGCATGACAGGCTTTGTAGTGCTAGTACAGCAGTCCAGTTGGCTACAGGCACTGTAAGAGAAATGTTTTCTGCCCATGTAGTGCATACCTGTTTTTTTACATATGTTTATGTGTCTTTGGGAAAGTATTTCCTGAACCTAACAGCATTTTAGCTTACTGGATTAAAATTAACTGCAATATGAAACTACTTAACTATAAGTTAACTTCCTTAGGAGGAAGTTCTTTACAGTGAGGGTGGTAAGACACTGGAACGGGTTGCCCAGGGAGGTTGTGGATGCTTCCTCCCTGGAGGTGTTTAAAGCCAGGCTGGATGAGGCCTTGAGCAGCCTGCTCTAGTGGGAGGTGTCCCTGCCTATAGCAGGGGGTTGGAGCTGGATGATCCTTGAGGTCCCTTCCAACCTAAACCGTTCTATGATTCTATGATTCATTCTATAACTAACTATAACTGCTGCAATCCTGTACAGCAGTCTACTTAAACTGCCTGTGGTATCACAGGAGCAAAATGTGGCAAGGTGGTGCTTGTTCTTAAAATAGCATCCAGAAGGGGCAGGAGAAATGAGGACTTGCTCTCATTTCTATGCTGTCAAAAATGATTCTAAAGAGCTGATTTAATGAATATGTGGAGAAAGTGGATCTGAAAGCAGTGGAAGTGCTGGAAAGAGACGTTCTGCTGCACAAATCTCTTAAATTGCCTGCTTAAAGAAAGTGTTGTTCATGCAGATTTCTAGGTTTAGGTGAATACAGTAGAGCTCTTCACAAAGCTTACTGAGAAATTTAAGCTTTCATGGAGTAAGAGAAATATAAGGGGGAATTTAGTTTTGGTTGATATTATTTATTTCATTTTTTGTTTAAAATATTTTTTATTTTAGGTTTGTTTTTTTTTAAGGAAAAGATAAGAAAGAGCCTTAATCATGATAGATGGAGGTTTCCAGAAGGATCTTGGGAGAATTTGTGTTATAATTACATCATCTCAGAGGGGGAGAACTCAGGTTTATAATAGATGAATGAGGAGGACATTTTTCACTGTGAGAGTGACAGAATGCTGGAACAGGCTGCCTAGAGGGGCTGTGGAGTGTCTCTCTGTGGAGACATTGAAAGCCAGCCTGGATGTGTTCCTATGTGATATGATATAGGTGATCCTGCTCTGGCAGGGGGGTTGGACCAGAAGATCTTTCGAGGTCACTTCCAGCCCCTGACATTCTGTGATTCTGTAATGGAGTGGTCATCTCAGTACTCAGGTTACAGTCAAATAGCAAATAGAATACAAGGACTATCTGAAGAAGCAATGGGAGTCAAACTGCATTATTTCATCACTCTAGACATCTACAATGTTCCTTTATGAAGAAGGCTTCTCAATCTAGAACTGGTTAATAAATGAGAAATAAGAGGGTCGGTGGCAAAGCGCAGCTACCGTGAAGCAGTTTGACTCCTTTTCAGTTTGGGAAAGAGCTGAGTCAGGATATCTGAATAAAGCTACACGAGTACAGCTGAGTTATTAAAAGGAAGAAAATTACGAGGGAATGGTTATTTCAGAAATGTGAATTTATGTTCAGAAATAGAAAGTGATAATTATCTTAACCCCTAAACACAGCAATCTACAGTCAGCCTCTGACTTCATAGTGATCTTTCAGCTGCTGCCACTCTCCTTGGGTTCTGGCTACACCAAGGAGGCTGTTACAGCAGATACTGCTTGTCTCTTCTGCCTTTTTCTAATTAGAAGCAAGCTCTTTATTCAAGTCCTTCTTGTTAATGTGTGGGGAATGAGTGCTTACGTAAATGTGTGTATGCACACATGCTGCCTTGATGGCAAGACTAACCCCTTTCCCTGTGAATCTGACTCAGGTGCTGACAAGCTTAATAGATTTCCTTCTCTTTATCTCCCAGTGTGTCTTCCCTCCAATCCACCCTTTTCCCTCAGGTGCTTTCCCAGAAGCCCTTTAGAGTGTGAAGCTTCTGTTAAAATAGATTTCTGTGTTCTTCAGTTTTTTTTTTCCCCTGCTCTCAAAGAATGGATGATCTTTATGATTTGATCTGTGCTTGTTCAGGATTAGCCAAAGAGGCAAAGTAATTTGCATTTTTTTGCTCGAGTGAATTTTCTTACTTAGATTATTATTTCCTGAATCTTACTCCTGATTGAGCTGATAGGCAAGGTTATCCTCAAGATGCAGGTATTTTTTTCCATTTAGAATTTAAAGACTGGTTGACATGTAATTTACAAGATTGGGTATGATGGTGAGAAAGCTACAATCTGTTACCTTTTTTAAACAGAGACCTTTCTAGACCTTTATGATATCTTTAGCAGGAAGACAGTACTTCTGGAGGTAGAAACACACATAATATAGTGGAAATTATAAAGAAAAACTGGGACGTGGTCTCAGAAATACTACTTTGTACACTAGAATTGTCCTTTCATGATCACTCCTAAGAGGAGATGCTCTGCAGTCTTTAAAACGTCTTGCCCATGTTTTTGATAGGGCAATGCTTTCAAAATTCCTGTAATTGAAGAACATGCAAACATGTGCAAGCTGTTTGTTTGGGTCTTACGGTAAGAAGCAGTTGAACAAATCTGCCCCTTTCTTACTAGGGATCTGTTCTACAAATTCTTGTCAGCACAGACAAGGAAGGAAAACTGTAACAGATGGACTGTGGATTAATCCAAACATTAGAACAACCCCAGATAGAGTAATCAACATGAAGTCTTCTTAATAACTTGTTATACTCTTTTTGCCTGAGATTTCGACTGAGCTCTCAGTGCTGTTGGGTTCGTTTTGATGTCTGAAGAAAGCCTAAGGAAACCTGCATTAAACACAGGATGTTTTTATCAGTCTGGGGTGCCAAAAAGATCGGCAGGAGATTGATGAGCAGGGTATGGAAGGCCAGGCAATTTCATCTGCGCAGATCGGTAGGTTGTCTGACATGTACAACAAGTAATAATCATCTGCTATGTTCGATGCTTAAACTGAAATCTAGCCTTAGAAAATAACTGTGCTGGGATGTTTACTTGGCAGTGAAATACCTACTTTTCATTATGTAAATCACACTTGATCAAGTGCTACACTTTTTGACTCTGTCTCTCAACTGAAAGCTAAGCTTTCTAATTTATCTTAGCAGAAAGAGTTCACATTCTTTTGCTTCACAGTGTCCAGTCTGGGTAATGTATTGCTGAGCCTTGGCTTAGAATATTGCATATGTTTGTTAGTGAGAATTCAGTTTGTCAGGTCGATGAACACTTACTAAATATAGAGTTCTGAGAAGTGGATGTGAATTTATCTGATTGTTTTTTTTGGTGGTGTGTTTTGCTCACCTGCCTGAAGAGTTAAAGTTGTGTAGCTTTTCTCTGGGTATTTGTACTGAAAATAGGATTGTATTTCATCAAAATGAACCACTCTACCCATTTTTATTAGGTGATTCTTGAATTTCCTCTAAGTATTTCAGCTTATTCCTTTAGGATCTGTGCTTATATTTTAGCCAACATTCTGTTTAGCAGGATAGTAATAAACCTAACACAAGAAGATTCTTAAATGCTTCATGAGTTTTCTTGTTGCTCTTTAAAAAGAGTAATTGATCTGTAACTGCTGTTTGCAGCTACTGACAGGTTTTGTGGCTGCATGTTTTTTCATTTCAAGGTATGCACGTTGTTTGTAAAGCTGTGTCCTGCAAAACACCATCTTGCAGATCAAAATAGGGCATTATATTGTTTTTTAACTTGTTCCAGCAAGCTGAGAGCAAAAATTGGCTCAGGCATAAACGTAGAGGAATCTTATTCCAATTACTTGATGTTAATTTTTAGATATAGTAACTACTGTGATTACAGTGTCTTGGTAATTGGGTGCACAACAAATAAAATTACTCTGCCTCTACTGAAAATGCAGGTGTACTTTACAGTAAGCTGTAGAAAGGGGTGTGTGTACTGACATAGAGTCCTAATTATGTGCTGGTTTGTGTGTAGCGAGTTTTGGGAGTTCTTTAATCTGTGAAATCTCAGCTCTTGCCTCATGGCCAGTAGGGGCTTGTTTGGTTTTGTGGTTGGTTCGTTTTGGTTTGGTGTTTTCTGTGTGTGTGTTTTTTGGTTTTTTTCTCTTGCATCAGCTCAGTGTAAAGGTCTGCCAGAAGCTTTCAGCTCCCTTTTGGAACTTCTTGCGATTCCCTGGTAAGCCTCCTTATTCTGCCTCTTGACTTCAGAGGCAGTCATTTACAGATAGAATTTCAGCTGTTGCCTCTGTGTTGATGATTCTTAGGCTGTCTCCTTCCTCTGGATGTATCCTTTTCTGTCCAAATAGCACAGTCTCTGACTTCTGCCTGCCTATGTTTGACCCTCCGTTAAAATGCTCTTGGTCCAAAGCAAGTTCTTGTTTTTACTCAACTCCCTCATTTGTTTTTTCAACTGTACAAGTGGCCATTCTTCTAGTCTAGACTGCTTTGCACTATCCTCATGTTCCACTGTCTCTAGGGTTATGCCATGCCTTTATCTTCAGGTTGCTTTTTAACTTGTGAAAATCAGGTTTTATCTCGTCACCACGGTACAGGCTCCTTCTACAAATAACTGCAAAGCTGTCGTCTTAGGCACCCACAAATCTTGCTCAGTATCATTAACATCCATATGGAGTGTAGGTGACACAGATTGCTGTCTTGTATCACCAATATGATTGCATAACCTCTTCCTGAAGTACTTTTCTGTATTTCTGTCCCCATTGAAATGAAATTATCATAGATTAATTTTCAGAAATCTTTTTTTTTTGTCCATATGAGCCTTTCCTGAAGTGCTGATTTTGAACTTCTCTTTGTCAGTGATGTCACAGTTGATTGTTGGCTGGGTGGGAATCATCCTTGGGAGAAACTGGCTTTAGAACACAATAAACCATCTTGATATAAACAGCAAGAAAAATAGGTACTTGATACATTGCTTGTCCAGGTATTGTGGTTGTTTCTTTCAGAATTTTAAACAGTAGTTTCTCATGGGACTCTCAGTTTGAGCCTGTGGTATGATGTATCTTGTATATATGTATCAAAAAATTCTTAAAGACTTCTTTTAAAGCATTAAACTAAAATTCTTGTGCTTCCAGGTGCTTTAAGAATGTCCAGCAGTGTTGATGTTGACATATTTCTTCCTATGGCTTTGAGAAGTCTTCTTGCTTTGACTCTTTTTAATGAAAGGATTCAGAATTCAAAGCCTGTCGTTTGTGGTTTGTTCCAGACATCTTTAATCACAGCCAGGGATTAAGAAATTTCTCTAGTAATAAGTTTAGAGGTTTCAGAGGAGGTATTTTCTCTGAGTCTGGAAGAAGGTAGTGCTTAGGGCTGCAATATTCCCATGGCAAGAAATGATAAAAAAGCTTGCCCATTTAAAATGGTCATTGCATCTACTGTCTCAGGCATTTCTTGACCTCTATTGTCTACCTTATGAACATAACTTAGAGGACACTAAGTCAGACTGAGCTTCTTATGAGGTACTCTGATAAGCCATTCCTTTTTCTGAATATTCACCAAGTCTGAAAGATGTACTCGGAATATTTGTGTGTGATATGTTATCGAGCTCTACTGGTGACCAGACATAAATGGTGCATTGATCTTATTACCACAGCTTTAAATTAATGTACTTATTACTGCTTGTAATGTAAGCAAGCTGTCAGGAAGAATTTGTTACAAGGAATAGGACAGCTGTCAGTAAGCATTTTATGAGAAGAGTATATTGCATCAAAAAAAGTACATGGGGGAATTTGATATCCCCACTAAAATTCATGTTGTGAGGCACTGGGCTTGCAGAATTGTCTTTTTTGTAAGTCGTGGCAGTGTTTTAAGGAACTTTTCTGTCTTTGTTCACCATGCGGAGAGTGTTTGCTTTCTGAAAATGTTTGCCCTGGCATTGTAAGTGTTTTGCATAGGGAGTTTGGGTAAGTTTGTGTTGGGTGTCTGAGGGTGAGTTTATAGTGAAAGCCTTGAGTCTTAATTGATTTTCCTAAATCATCCTGAAGGCTTTTTTTAATAAAGCAGTTGGCTATAAAAATGTGATTGCTGTGTTCTGTAAGGTAACTTGAATTCCATGTAGTAGTTCAGGGAGTTGCTGTGTCAGTTCCTTTTTGTTGTGAGGAGAACAGAGAAAATGCACATCTACAGCAGTAGCTCTCTTGTGGTTTGAACTGGAAATCAAAATGATTCTGAAGATATATTAGAGCATAATAAAGAATTGTAAATTTTTAGCCACTTGTTGTAAGCAGGTCTTTTCCAACCTGGTTGATTCTATGACTCTGTGATTCTATAATGTTCAGTCACAGGCACATATATGTATACTTTTCATATTACTGTTTCCTGCAGTCACAGAATACTGAAAGTAGGATTTTGTGGTACATTAATTATCGAATAAGACCAACAAAGTGTGGACTTTCAGTGTTTAAGATGAAGATCTCTACTTGCTGATTAAAAAAAACAACCCTCAGCATAACAACCCTGTTGATCGATATGCAACACGTTTTATGACGCTGATTTCTTCCCTCTGCAGCAGTTCTGTGCACTAAGGAAGGGAGGGAAAAGAAGAAGAAAGCAGTGAACAAATCTGTATTAAATACTGTTTTCCAAACGTGAGGCTGAAGTCTCTTTGCACTGCGGGACATCTTTAGAGAGACAAATCAGTGAGCAAGTGCAGTTATGCTGCATGCTGACTGTGTTGTTCGGTTCAGGGCTATAATTTATGCAAGCAAGGAAGCGAAAAGATGCTATTGGATCTTACTATAGGCAGTGATTGAAACTTGGTTATTTTTGATCCATGCTTTCTCCACCCAATAGCTGCTATCATCCACCACCATCCTCATAGCTGCAAATTTGTAATGTTATACTGTACCTGCTACCCAATTGCTCTGAAATACCTGGCAGCTAGGAAGAGAAAACAAGCTTCCCCTCCTGAAAAAGGAAAACACTAAGGAAAACAATTGCTTGCTGCCTTTTTTTTTAATTGCTGAAGATTATGCTGATCATTGTAATCACAGGTAGAGAAGGAATGTAGGAGGTGAAAAAGCTCGGCAAAACAAAGCAGCATCAGCCATCAGGAATTTCGTTTTTCCTGGTTTGTAAATGATGCTACTGTAATTCTATCTGCATTTTTTTTTCCTTCTTTTTTTTTTTTTTTTTTTTTTTTTTTCCCCCTTGCTGCTCATTCACCACTCAGCAGCTGGTAGGGAAGTAAGACTGCCTGGCAACCACCTGCAGAGCTGCAGAGATGAATTACATTTTCGGCAATAACACACTCCTCTATTCCCGCGCCAGTCGAGGCAACACTAGCTCAAGCCACGGGGCTGTAGGCCCAAAGCACAAGCAGTGGGCAAAGAAAGGCTCGACAGATGAGTTACGGAGTGAGCCTTCCCGCTGGCAGCAGATAGTTGCCTTTTTCACTCGGAGACATGGTTTCATTGACTGCATCTCTGTTGCTGCCAGCTCCACCCAGGTAATCGTGCCACTTGTTGGAATGGATTTGTCTGCATGTTTCCTGGTGTTTTTGCTGCTCAGAAGTAGGAATTGTTTGTAGCTGCATGCGTTCAGATGATCTCTTGGGTGATGAGGAGGGTTCTGTCTGCTTTCGGTTTCGTGTTTCACAGAGCTGTGTAGCCTTCCTAGCGTGAAAAGCATGAAAATGGTAACGCTAAATGAAGGCTGGGTTTTATTCGAGTTACTTTGCAAGTGATGGGGCTGCAGCAAGTTCAGTTTTGAGATGTTTTCATGTCATAGTGAAATATTGGAAAAGGTAGCTTGCATTTTACTGCCTGACTCCAGAGGGGAATTGTCTAGTAGAAAACATTGGGCTTTATAGCTGTAGTAAGATAAAGCAAATAATGATTACACATTTTTTGGTTAAGGAATTCTCAGCCAAATAATGATTACATATTTCCTGGTTAAGGAATTTTCAGTCAAGTAACAATTAGCTATTTTTTTTGGTTAAGGAATTCTCAGCCAAATAATGATTACATATTTCCTGGTTAAGGAATTTTCAGTCAAGTAACAATTAGCTATTTTTTTTGGTTAAGGAATTCTCAGCCAAGTAATGGTTACATATTTCCTGATTAAGGAATTCTCAGTCAAGTAACAATTAGCTATTTTTTTGGTTAAGGAATTCTCAGCCAAGTAATGATTACTTATTTTTTGATTAAGGAATTGTCAGTCAAGTAACGATTACATATTGTTTTGGTTAAGGAATTCTCAGCCAAGTAATGCTTACATATTTCCTGGTTAAGGAATTCTTCTTAAGGGATTAAATTATTTAAAGCCCAAGTTACATGGAGCAGAACAAATTGTCATCTGTATCAGTTTTCTGGGGTTTTCTGACTGCTGATAGTCCGTAAATAAGATTAAGGAATGGCTTTTTTTTTTTACATACAGGGTATACATTTAGTGGTGTAGCCTGTAAGAACAGCATGGCATTTTTCAACTCACTGTGATGCTTTTTATTAATCATTACTGAAAGGCAGGTAAAAGGAGGCAAACCAAATGTTAAGTGTATGGGCTTGGGGTGAGTGCTGATATTGAGAGGATTTTCTGCCGATTTGCTTTAGCAGGTTAGTATATCTCCTTGGATAATGTGACAAAGACAGACCTGTGGAACAACGCTGAGATGTCAGCATTGTTTAAAAACGTGAGGTTAGATTTTACTTCTTGTCAAACTAAAATCAGCTTTAGTCAAGTTGTCATTTAACCTGAAGTACTACAAGAGTTTTTGTTTGGGGCTGGGGGGTGGAGGGGGGGGAAGGAAAAACTTGTGATCTTCAGACTAACATTGCTAACAGAATTTTATCCATTAGTAATCGTTTCCAAGGTGATAAAAATCTCACTTCCTCTGTCTGCTTATTGTTGCCTGTTTTTTTTTCCTCCTGAATTTGGAGAGAATAGCAGGTCTAAGGGGGATTTTCATTTTTCTTGTTGGCCATATATATGAATGTCAAAGAGATGCTCTAGTTTCTGTAATGGCTTATTATGCTGCTCTAAGTGCTGCACTATGTAGACATAATAGCTTTCAAGTACTAACTTATGGTTTGGTTTTTTTTGAAGTGAAACTATACTGTTAGCCTTTTGAATAAATATTATGGTTGCTTTGATTTGTTCAATACTTGAACAAATAATGCTAGAATGCTGGAAGCTTGCAGTTGGACTGACTGGTTTATTTGCTGCTGAATAAAATACAGAACAGACTCTCTGTGGGTTAGACCAGAGAAGAGTCCTGAGATTCCTTACAGCTGAAGTTGGGTTTCTGGGAATATCCCAATGATTCTTCTGCTTTTCTGCTATGAAAATGTGCTTATGTCTGAAAGCCTGTCCTTTCTTTTTCCTCTGAAAGAAGTGTGATAGTTCTTCTGGCAAACAGAACTGCTTATACATGTTCATGGGCAAAAGGAGAGGGAAAAAAAGTGTATTTGAAGTGGTTGTAAAAAAACCCCAAACAACTTAATGAGCGTATTCAGAAACAACACACTGAAAACATAAAGAGCTTCTTCAAGCCTCCTCCTTTTGGAAAGATGCTCAACTATCCTTGTACCTTTATCCACCCACTGCAGCTGTTGTAGCCTCGGGGAGGGAAAAAGACATTTAGAGATTGCTCATTGTGGTGCAATTTTGTTTTTCAGTTCTCTTACTTTTTCTTCTTTGTTCTATGATCTGCTCTTCTGAATGTTCTTGACAACTCATTTAGGATACATCCTCCTCACTGGAATGGGATCACGTTGTGAAGCCCAAATAAATAATTAGATGTCATGCCCCTTTCTAGCCCCATGTGTTGAATTCTGCTGGTAATGATGGGCTTGAAATAATCTTATTGTTGTGATGCCAAGTTTTTTAACATATGCAAAACTGAACTGATGGTTCTTTAAGTACTAACCTGCTTTCCTTGTGGATATGCTGCCCAGCACCCATCTTTAGCTGCCCCTTCACTTATTTAGCTTTTTTTGGATGAGGTGGGATAGTTTGGAATGGTGATCCTTGCTTAATTTCCTCCATTTATCAGTGAAAGGGAAACAGCTGCTGGAGACTGGCCTTGAATGTCCTTGTCCTTCTCTGGGGTTTACAACAGGTCATCTTCCCAGCAAGGCAGTAAGAGGACTTTCCCAAAAGAAGGGACATGGATATTGAGGAAGGATTTTTACTTTAAGGGTTCTTGTACCCTAAAGGAGCAAAAAAGAAGTTGGTGATGGATATGGTAGCACTGCTTTGCACTGTAGTCATGGCTAAGTTTATGCCCAAAAGACTGCATGGGCACAAATGCGTTGTGGCATGGGAAGGGCTAGTCAGGAGGTTACTGTGAAAAGCCACAGCACTCTAAAGGTGATCAATCCATTTTCAGACATTAAAGGTGCCTTATTTATTAGTACTGCCCTTTCTTGATCTTATTGGGATATTAAAATCTCCCGTTTTTCATACAAAGCAGGCAACAGTGGAAACAAGTTGGTATGAACAGGTACAAATGAAGACATTAAAGCAACCATTCTGACTGTCTGCTTGTGTCCTGACCTAGCCCAGGTCTCCAGGGTGCTTTGCGTGGCACTCGAAGTGGTTGTAATGATTTGTAAACTTTACCTTGCTTAACTAAACAAGGATTTCAGTGATCAGACATACCAGTCTGTCCCATACAGCAGCAATACTTTCCACTGGGTTAATACCTGTTCCATTTGCAGTGTTCTACAGCTGTAGAGGTAGCAGTGCCTTCCTGCCTTGATTTGTGAGTGTGGGAAAGCTGATTTAACATGGCACTTGAGGCATTTATTTCTTCCTTCTGCATTCCCTGTGAAGATGACTTAGTGATTCAATTAGAAGAGTTAGACAATTTGATTAGAAGCTGATCTTTCAATTTTGGTCACCAAATGTATTGATTTTTACTTAGTAAAAGCCAAATCTGTGGCATAAAACGTAAGGTGAGGATAAAATAAGCATAGGACAAATTGATGGTATCACACAGGTGAATAACTAAGCCATGAGCTTAGCAAATACATGTTTATGCATGTGAAAAATACTGGGTGATTTGAAGTATTGTCTTAAGGAGATAATGCATATTGCATCAACCAAGATAATTGTATTCAGGGCAGTTCTTTCCTCAGAAGTTGTTTCACAGCTCTGAGAGAAGCACCTATTCCTGACACTCAGTACAGCTGGCATGTCTCAGAATGCACTTAAACTGTCAGTAGTATTTGGTCCATGTTTTGCTGTGAATTCAGGAGCAGTGATTTGTCAGAAACTCACATAGCATTAAGCTGGTTCTAATAGCAAGGTGTTTAAGGCTATCCATGGCATGTAAGAAAGTGTAATATGCTTCTGGCATTTGATACTAAAAAATTGTTTAACTCTTTGAATGTGCTATGATGGTTTATACTTACCTTTTTAAGGACACATTTTGGGGGAGGGGAGGAGAGCAGAAGCCCCCTCCTAACTCTTGAGTCATTAAAAAAAACTTTATTTTGTATTTCAGAGCTTTTTAACTGTTTCTGTGAATTCTTTGATCTCAGTCATATCTCTTGCTTGCAAGATCTTAGATCCAGTAAATATGAGAGCAATATCCTAGGAGTAATGAGTCATTATTCCTGGGATACTGCTTTCAGATTTACCGAACTACGATGACCAGAGTTTTAGCATGTATGAAATGCTGTATCTAATCAAACAACAGCACAGAGGTGTTGTAAGGTTTAACAAGGCCAAGTGTAACGTTTAACAAGGCCAAGTGTAAGGTCCTGCACCTGGGTCGGTGCAATCCCAGGCACAGATACAGGCTGGGTGATGAATGGCTGGAGAGCAGCCCTGAGGAGAAGGACCTGGGGGTCTGGGTCGACGAGAAGCTCAACATGAGCCGGCAGTGTGCACATGCAGCCCAGACAGCCAACCGAGTGCTGGGCTGCATCAAGAGCAGTGTGGCCAGCAGGGCAAGGGAGGTGATTCTCCCCCTTTACTCTGCTCTCGTCAGACCCCACCTGGAGTACTGTGTGCAGTTCTGGAGCCCCCAATACAAGAAGGACATGGAACTGCTGGAGCGGGTCCAAAGGAGAGCCACGAAGATGATCAGAGGGCTGGAGCACCTCTGCTATGAGGACAGGCTGAGAGAGTTGGGGCTCTTCAGCCTGGAGAGGAGAAGGCTTCGAGGAGACCTTATAGTGGCCTTCCAGTATTTGAAGGGAGCCTACAGGAAAGCTGGGGAGGGACTATTTACACGGTCTAGTAATGTTAGGACGAGGGGGAATGGGTTTAAGCTGGAAGAGGGGAGATTTAGACTGGATGTTAGGAGGAAGTTCTTTACAGTGAGGGTGGTAAGGCACTGGAACGGGTTGCCCAGGGAGGTTGTGGATGCTTCCTCCCTGGAGGTGTTTAAGGTCAGGCTGGATGAGGCCTTGGGCGAGCTGCTCTAGTGGGAGGTGTCCCTGCCTGTGGCAGGGGGTTGGAGCTGGATGATCCTTGAGGTCCCTTCCAACCTAAACCATTCTATGATTCCATCTAAAGGAGTCTTTAAACCTCAGGTCTTTACCCTACCTCCTTTTTTTTTTTTTTTTTTTAACTGTACCTTTTGCAGTTCAGTAATGGCAAAAAAAATGGATTTATTATTCTATAATGCTAGATCTCTTGTATACTTTTTGTATATTTAAGTATCCATCTGTTTTTAGACGTATGGGTTATAACAGTAAAGCACATGCTAGAAATGTGAGATAAGAAAAGATAAAAGAGTTCTGCTGTAGTATGCAGAGGTTTGATTAAGCAGAAATGGAAAAGCAAAGAAAGGGACTTTAGCTTAAGGCTTGGAATTAAGCCTGGGACATGTGACAGGAAGATACTGTAATGAAAAACTCAGATGATTTGGTAGCAGTTAAAATAAGAATTATCTTGGGCATATCAGGATGTGTCAGGGTGGATGATATGTTTTATGAACAATATTAAACTGCGGTGTGGATGTGTGACTGTTTTAGCATCCTCTCAAGTTGAGTGCTGAAACTGAGACTTCACTATGCCAGCTGTCACAGAAGGTGAAGTTCTTTGCTCACAGGATTTGTTTTCACTGAATGGTTTCCTGAGTTGAACGTTTAGGCATAAGTTGCCAGGAAATTGTTGCTTCTAATGCGATGAATACATGAGAAAGCAGCTCTAAATAGTATTTGCTTTGGCCAGTTTCAACTATAAGAAAGCACCTTCTGAAATTTAAATATGCTTTATTACAATAAGCTTCTTTCTTACTCTTGCTTGCTAGCTGTGTAATACTGCAAATTTGTAGCAAGAACCATTTGCTTTGCAAATTTCAGTTCTGCCACCAGTTGCCTTTTCCCTACGAGGGCATTAGGGAAGAGATACAAATGGGATGATGGTAGTAGTATGTGTCCTAATCAATAGAATAAGGAATAGCAAGTTCTTGACAGTTGGAACTCAAACATTGAGGAACTGTCAGTGGAAACTTGGTTTGTTTTTTCAAATACTTTCTGTGTAGAGTGGAGATGGAAACTTTGCAAGACAGCAAAACTTGCTTGACACTTGATAGAGGTATGCAGTGTAACACGTAAATGTCAATACAGCTTAAGAATATAGGCCGTGACTCGCATAATGGCATGTAGATTGTGCTAGCATCCTGCATATACTATATCCCTGCTGTAGCCAGTTGTGTCCCCTCTCCCAAAGTCAGCTGGTAGGCCTGTGAAGTTAAGGAGATGTGCTGCTTCCTCCCCAAGCTCCTGTGTGACTTCCCATCGGGGTGTGCGCTGTTTTACTTGCAGTTAATCACTTGCAGCATGGCAGTGATGATAAGAACTGAGCTGGTTCTCCAGCTACCTGCAGGCATTGCTTGCTGCCAGAGGGCTTTCAGGTTATACTGTCTCACCTGTTCTCTTGAAGGCAGCTCTTGTTCTGGCTCCCTTAAGAGCTGATAAGAGATTTTAGAATAGAATAGAATAGAATCAATCAGGTTAGAAGAGACCTCCCAGATCATCCAGTCCAACCTATCACCCAGCCCTATCCAGTTAACTAAACCATGGCACTAAGTGCCTCATCCAGTCTTTTCCTGAACACCCCCAGGGATGGTGACTCCACCACCTCCCTGGGCAGCCCATTCCAAGGGCAAATCACTCTCTCTGTGAAGAACTTCCTCCTAACATCCAGCCTATACTTCCCTCGGCACAACTTGAGGCTGTGTCCCCTTGTCTTGAGGCTGTGTCCCTTTTCTTGTGTTTCTGTTCCATTATATCTGAAGAAAATTACTTTTTCCAGAATGAGTCAGAAATCTGGACAGCAAAGGCGAAGGGGCATAGAATGTTTTGCTTCTGGAGTACTACTGCTGTTACAGGAGCTTTCTGTCTTCATTGTGCCCAAGATTGTTAATCTGCTTGAGATACTCTAGTGCAGAGCCACAAAGATAATTAATGGAATGAAACACCTTCATTATGAGGAGAGCCTGAGGGAGCTGGGGCCCTTTAGCTTGGAGAAGAGGAGCCTGAGGGGTGACTTCATTCGTATTTATAAATATGTGAAGGGTGAGTGTCAAGAGGAGGCTCTGCTGGGTGATGCCCAATGACAGGACAAGGGGCAATGGGTGGAAGCTGAGGCATAGGCATTTTCATGTAACTGTGAAGAGGAATTTTTTTCCCTGCGAGAATGACAGGATACTGGAACAGACTGCCCAGGGGGGTTGTGGAGTCTCCCTCTGGAGATACTCAAAACCCCCCTGAACGTGTGCCTGTGTGATCTTGTATAGGTGATGCTGCTCTGGCAGGGTGGTTGGACTGGATGAGCTTTTGAGGTCCCTTCCAGCCCCTGACATTCTGTGGTTCTGTGATTCAGGCAAGGCAGGTGCTGGATGCCCTGTTGGTCCGTTGTCTTCAGCTCTAACTCATAAATCAGATGGGCTAACAGGGCCTTGCCTTATAAAGCCAACTGCGTGGAAGCCCATGAAAGAGGCAGGAATCTTCAGGACTGTTCTGTAACTTAGCAAATGTATTTTATATTGTGCTAGTTACCCTCTCAGCTGAGGCTTGTATTGATTGACAAAGTGTTTTGAAAGACAAATACAGGCCAGTCTGTCTTTCATCAGCTGTCAGCTTAGTAAATAGCTCTAGCATGGCTCTTGTGGTATAGCATTTCTGTTGTGCTGCCAAAGCTGCTGTATGTGTTTCATTTAATACAATTACTAAGTAAATGACTGTCTGACAGAACCACTGCATCTTCAGTCTTCTTCCTGTTCTTCTATTTTTGCTCAACAACATCAAGAGCACTCTCAGTTATGATTGTGTGCAGGATGTTGTGTTTTTTTTTTTTTTTAGTTTGAACAAACTAATACAACAGAAATGCCTTAGATGTTTCTAGAAAATGTGACTTTGTCTTTTACAATGATCTGCAGCTATGTTTGAAAGCTGACATGGTACCGTGTGTTGTGCAGTTTAACAGACTGACTTGATGCCAGCTCAAGTCAGGTAAACTTTGTGTCCACAGCCTTTATGAGATTTATAGGAACTCAATGAGAGAAATTATTGTCTTTAAAAAAAATCATAAATTGAAATCTTTATCTGCACACTAGCTGTGAAGTCTCTTTTGAGAAGGATTTGATTCTCTTTTCCAAAACCTCTGTTGGCCCTCTGTTTTCCCCTGGACTCCAGAACAGAGGAGCTACTTGAATTTGCCTGGAGAAGAGGAGGCTCAGGGCAGACCTCATTGCTGTCTACAACTACCTGAAAGGAGGTTGTAGCCAGGTGGGGCTTGGTCTCTTCTCCCAGGCAAGCAGCAACAGAACAAGGGGACACAGTCTCAAGTTGTGCTGGAGGAAGTATAGGCTGGATGTTAGGAGGAAGTTCTTCACAGAGAGAGTGATTGGCATTGGAATGGGCTGCTCAGGGAGGTGGTGGAGTCACTGTCCCTGGGGGTGTTCAGGAAAAACCTGGCTGAGTCACTTAGTGCCATGGTTTAGTTGACTGGCTAGGGCTGGGTGCTAGGTTGGACTGGATGATCTTGGAGGTCTCTTCCAACCTGGTTGATTCTATTCTATTCTAAAATATACACTAAAGCAGGTAGGTTCTTGAGCATTCTTTATTTTTGCCTTCTCCTCTTTTTCTGTATAACACATTTGAAACATTTTGTCATTGTCAGATTTTTTTTTCCTCCTAGTCTTTGGCAGTGGTCCTACACGTTGTAAGCTATTCTGTGTTAGGTAAACTCCCTGGTCTCTGATAAGTAAGTTTGCTTTGGTGTTTTGGTTTTTATTTCCTTCATTTTTCTTGTTACATAATAAGCAGTGATTTCTTTTTTCATATGTATTATTCTACCATTTCTTGAGACCAGTTTTCTTTCTTCTGCTGATCCATTTTGAAACCCACATAGTATTGTGTATAGTTGTTGCTTACCCCTTAGCACTGAGGCAGCCTTCCAAGTATTTCAGTGCACGGAAACAAGCACACATTCTGGAGCTGTTATGAGATACCTTTAGTGCATATCTGCAGATCCCCTTATAAAGGATGTCTGTGCAACACGTCTTATCTGCCTGGGTTGTGCACACTTTTGCCAGGGGCATGACAGTTCTGAGTGAAGAATGTGCCTTTCATGCTCTCCATGGGAGGAGTAAGTTCAAACTAATATTTGACACAGTACTGTTGGAACTTGAGGCACAAGCAGTTTGTGAGCCATTTCCAGAACAGTTCCCTTTTTTTGTATTATTTTAGCAGATACATAAAAGACAAAAATGTCAGGAAAGCAGCTGCCTCTTTGTGAAGTGCATCTCATGTGCAGTTAAATGAAGTACCTCAGTCTTGTTTAGCACTTCAATCACATTGCTCCTGCTTTGCTTTCGCTCTGTAACAGATGGGTCCCGGTGGTTGCTTTCCTTCCCTGAGGAAGAATGCTTCCTTTAATGCTGTTACTAAGGAGTCTTCCCAAATTTCATTGAAGTAAAGGTAAAATAGTTCTACCTATAATTTCAGAAACACTTAATGGTTTCTTATGTTAAAAGACAAGAGAAAGCCTTGAGAGCAGTTAGGACTGTTCCTGCAAGAGAAGCTTTGCTGATAAAGTGCTGTAATGAAGGTCTAGCAAGTATAAGTCTAAAAGGGAGCTCTAGTTGCTGTACTGATCTCAGGGACACAGGAAGGACACCACCACCACCACCATACATCAGTCTGCAAAACCAGTGAAATATAGCAGTAAGCTTTGAGAAGGATGTAACCCCTTTGTTAGATATGATGCTCACGTTAAGCCAGCACTCGTTCCCCCTCCCATTTTATTCCTTGAAACATGGGTAGGTGCATTTCTGCTTCATATCAAAGACTGGTAACTTTGTCCCTCAAGTAAGGTCAGAAAATTGTAATACAGAGACCTGAGCTCTTGTTAATGCTGCCACCACCACCTAGCAAGTCTTTGCTGAATCTTGAACATACCGTTTTGGAGATCTGCCTTTTCAGGTTTTGCCTGGAGTAGAATTAGCAGCAGTTGCTTCTATACCAGTGCAAATTAATAAATCAGTGTTCTCTTAGAAAGTAGTGCATGATGACAAAATATTCTGCACTTTGGTGTATTCAGAAAGCTATAGTGTCTTTGAAGGTATAGCTTTGTTTACCTGGAGTTATTGCTGGCTGTTTTAAGCAACCATTAGTTTGAGTTTCTTCCAGGAATTACTGAGACTCCAAGATAATAATGATTCTCTTCTGTGTGTATCTTCTGAAATTTCAAAAAATCTTAGCCACCAACCAAAGCACTTCTGAACTTTGTTTTCCAGTTCAGTATTCCTCCGGCTGTCTTTGTGCTGTTTGTTGCTATTTCATGTGATTTGGGTTGTCTGTATTGAATCTCATCCTTGCTGCCTGTATTCTCTAATGCTCTTCAGCTTGTTGCTGGTGTGAGTTTGTTGCTCGTCTCTTTATTTTGGTGTGTGTGTGTCTTTAGCTGCACATTAGAATCACAGAATGTCAGGGGCTGGAAGGGACCTTGAAAGATCATCTGGTCCAGCTGCCCTGACAGAGCAGGATCCCCTAGAGCAGATCACACTGGAATGCATCCAGACGGTTCTTAGAATCATAGTGTGGTGGTTTGGGTGTTCCCTGCACCCCCACACTTCAGAAATCACCCAGACTAGACTCAGCTGGCTCTGGAAATACCAATGAAGCTTATATTTACAGCTTAGCAGAATATACAAGCAGATAGTTACAGTATATACAGTTATAGACAGAAATAGACAAGGTAAAAGGTAATACAGAAACACAACAGCCCTCCCAGAAACCTGAGTCCCCAGGAGGGGCTTCCAACCACCCCTTCACCTTCCCCCTACCCCTCTCAACCTTACCCCAGTCCCAAGGAAGAATGGAGGTTCGGTCAGGGGGTTAGGAAGCAAAGTGGATTAGTCAAAGAAATGGAGGGTGAGGTCAGAGAGAGATGCAGCTTGGAGCTCTCCAGCAGCAGAAGTGCCTTTATCTATGTTTTGATTCTTATTCTTGTCTCTCAGCAAGCCTATGAGGGAAGTAGACATCACCATTGTTTTCCTTTCTCAGCCTGTAATCTAGTTCTTCTTACCAAAACTTTCTAGCTAGCTTCAAACTAGCACACATAGAATCAACCAGGTTGTAAGAGACCTCCAAGATCATCCAGTCCAACCTATCACCCAGCCCTATCCAGTCAGTTAGAATGTAGTTGAGCTGATATGTTCTCCAGACAGTTAATAAACATTTATGACTCATTTTCTTTCTGGTAAGCTGATCTTGCTATTAATGAATTTTCTGTCTTTTGCTGCATTCAGCTGTTTCCAAAGCCTGTTCTTGAGACAGTCTCTTTTGTGAAATAATACAGCTAAGCAGTGATCCAAAATGAAAAAAGAGAGCACCATACACTTACTTTTCATAGGAAAGGGTCAGGGCAAAATAGCCTACATTTTACTGAGACATTTACTGGAAACTGACATACCAAGGGAATGGTTTGGGTGACTCTTCTCCTTTATATATTTGTTTTATTTATATATATATGTGTATGTGTGTATTTAAATGGGTTTATCTAAAAATAATACCTGTAGAAATTAGTTGATCAACCTGTATTATGTGGCTCTCAGGTAACAGTATTTAGGTTTCATAAGAGTAGGGCGCAGAGTAACCATTGCCAGTGCTTCCTACAATATAATTCCACTTCAAAGCAGAAGTCATGTAGTAAATAAATTGTAGTTGTTTTTCTTAGATAACTAACTGTATCCAGGTAGTGTGATGCAGCAGGTGATAAGGGAATCAGCTTTCCCTTTGGAGAAGCAAAAGAAACTCTGTACTCTGACTTCAACATGTATACTCTCCAGTCTGCAATCCTGTCCTGAAAAGGGATCATGATAAATTTGGAGTGTTCAGAAAAGAGATGCAACTTGAAATTATGTTCGGGAAGACTTGCTTGAAAATGAGACACTCAAAACCTTCTGCTTAGTTCATCCAAGGAAAGTCAGGAGATGATTTGGTTGCAGGCTATAAATATATAGAGATAGATTTCAGAAACTGGAAAGCTTGTTTGTTTAGTATTCTTGTATTCCAAGTCAGGGAATTGATGCTAGACAAATTAAGATAGAAAACTTATTTTTGAAACAGTGTATTATTGTAATAAGCCTTTTTAAAGCTATAGTGGGACATGATGTAATGGCCAAGGCAGGGTAATAAATCAGCATTTCCTGTGTAAAAAGTGTAGTTACAAAGTTTGTACTTGAAAATGTCAAAATACGTCACACAATCTCTAATTCAGCATCCAATACAATGGTTTCAAACTGCTATTTGCAATCTGTAAACTACTGGAAACCAGGTTATTTAAAAAGTTCTATTGCATCCATTTACTACTGCTTTCAATTTTCATTTTAGCTATTCCTTTAAAAAGGAGAACACTGGGTGGGGGGGAATTGTGCAGCTTCTTAGTTCTTGAGCATGTTAAACCTCATTACAGAGCAGCACGTCAGTAGTTAGATGCTACATCAGGTGGAATGTGAACTGTTTCTGATCAACATGATGATAGAACTATAGAATCAGCCAGGTTGGAAGAGACCTCCAATATCATCCAGTCCAATCTAGCACCCAGCCCTATCAGGTCAACCAGACCATGGCACTAAGTGCCCCATCCAGCCTTTTCTTGAACACATCCAGGGACTCCACCACCCCCCTGGGCAGCCCATTCCAATGACAAATCACTCTTTCTGGGAAGAACTTCCTCCTAACATCCAGCCTAGACCTGCCCAGGCACAACTTGAGACTGTGTCTCCTCCTTCTGTTGCTGGTTGCTTGGGAAAAGAGACCAACCCTGCCACGCTGCAGCCTCCCTTCAGATAGTTGTAGACAGCAGTGATAGTGCATGCTTAAGACTGCATTCTCAGATTGCTGTAGATGCCTGTTCCTGGTCAAAAAAAAACAACTGGGCCTGTCCCACCATTGAGCTGGGAGGAGTTCTTAGGACTCATTTTACTGTATTGAGAGCAGCAAGACTCTAGTGGCAATGGAATTGAATTTAAATGAATGTGTCCAGAGGCACAGGTGATCAATAAGAGGTGATATTTATTCAGGATTTCATAAGAAACTTCTATTTATTTTGGCTGGGCTGTCTGCTCCACTGTATGTGACCTTTTTGTTCAATCACTGGGTATTCCTAAACTAAGAATTAAAAAGGGAACTACAGTGTCCTTTTTAAATGGAGCTGAGCTGTATTCGGTGAGACTACTGCTGAACTCTTTATTGCACAAACTTGGAGAAATGATTTGCCCAGGGAGCTGGTTGAGGCTCCATCCCTGGATGTGTTTAAGGCCAGGCTGGCTGAGGCTCTGGCCAGCCTGATCGAGGATAGGGCATCCCTGCCCATGGCAGGTGGTTTGGAACTAGATGATCCTTGCGGTCCCTTCCAACCCTGACTAATTCTATGACTTATTAAAAAAAGAAAGAAATAACAGATCAATAAACTGATATTTTGAAGACACATCAGCTTGTCTTTGTAAAGGGAGAATGAGGACTCAGACTCTACAGACTTATAGGAAAATGAGTACATCTAGGTAGAAATCCCATGGAAATGTGTGGAAGTCAGCAGAAGGTAATTGTAGTTGTAGAAAGTCTGACAATAATGGCTTTTGGAGCAAAAGCTGTTAAAATTAATGGTGCCTTAAGTTAAAGGAGAAGGATGTTTTGTAGATAGGTTTTTTTCTATTGATTAAAACAGGTTCCTTCAACTGGGACTGGATTCCCGGAAGCTTGTGTTTGTGAACGATCGGAGTGGGGAGGAGATGAGATACAACTTGAGACTGTGTTCCTTTGTTCTGTTGGTGGTTGCCTGGCAGAAGAGACAACCCTACCTGGCTACAACCTCCCTTCAGGTAGTTGTAGACAGCAATGAGGACTGCCCTGAGCTGCCTCTTCTCCAGGTTAAACACCCCCAGCTCCCTCAGCCTCTCCTCAAAAGGCTGTGCTCCAGGCCCCTCACCAGCTTCATTGCCCTTCCTGGACACGTTCCACTATCTCAACATCTCTCTTGAATTGAGGAGCTCAGAACTGGACACAGGACTCAAGGTGTGGCCTGACCAATGCTGAGTACATGGTCAGAATAACCTCCCTTGTCCTACTGGCCACATTGTTCCTGATCTACGCCAGGATGCCATTGGCTCTCTTGGCACCTGGGCACGCTGCTGCCTCATGTTCAGCTACTATCTACCAGTACCCCCAGGTCCCTTTCTTCCTGACTGCTCTCCAGCCGCTCTGTTTACTCACTCATCTATCAGTTTTTGCTGTTAATAAGATTCTTGACAATTCAGGCCTTTGCTCTCGACCAGTATGGCAGTTTTTACTGTTTGTGTGGAGGGCTTTTTTTTTTAATGAAAGACATAAAGTTTCAGGAAAAAAAATGATCTCAGTTTCTGGCCTTCCTGTGTTATTTAGGGATGGTGACAACTTGACTCTGGAGTCTCCAAGTCTCTGAAGAAAATCCCATCATTTAACCCCTGGGTTGGTGAATCGGTCTGGATATGATCAGAAAGTCAGAGATTGAGCTGGAGATGTATCAGGGAAGGGCTAACAATTAGATAATTAGCATCAGAGAATATGATTTAAGGAAACAAGTAACAGGTGCATTCTGTACCATTGTCCTTTGGCATGTCTAAATTAGAAACGGTCGAGTTTGTGCCTTGCTGTGCCGCCTTGAAAGTACGGTGGATGTATTGCTGTGCATCTTACAGAGCCTCTTCTAATGTAATTTGGAAATAGCATGAGTGCTGGCAGGTTGCTTTTTGTTTGGTAGTCATTTCTAGACCATCTGCTATTGCTCTCATCTTGTTCCTTGTAATTCAGGACTCGTAAGATTTAGCCGCTGTTCATTGAGTCCAATGGGATGGCATTCAATAGCTCCAAGTGCAGGGTGCTGCACTTTGGCCACAACAACCCCATGCAGAGATACAGGCTGGGGTCGGAGTGGCTGGAGAGCAGCCAGACAGAGAGGGATCTGGGGGTGCTGATTGATACCCGCCTGAACATGAGCCAGCAGTGTGCCCAGGTGGCCAAGAGAGCCAATGGCATCCTGGCCTGCATCAGGAATGGTGTGATCAGCAGGAGCAGGGAGGTCATTCTGCCCCTATACTCTGCACTGGTTAGACCACACCTTGAGTACTGTGTTCAGTTCTGGGCCCCCCAGTATAAGAGGGACATTGAGATGCTTGAGCGTGTCCAGAGAAGGGCAACGAGGCTGGGGAGAGGCCTCGAGCACAGCCCTACAAGGAGAGGCTGAGAGAGCTGGGATTGTTTAGCCTGGAGAAGAGGAGGCTCAGGGGTGACCTTATTGCTGTCTACAACTACCTGAGGGGTGGTTGTAGCCAGGGGGAGGTTGCTCTCTTCTCTCAGGTGGCCAGCGCCAGAACGAGAGGACACAGCCTCAGGCTGCGCTGGGGGAAGTTTAGGCTCGAGGTGAGGAGAAAGTTCTTCACTGAGAGAGTCATTGGCTACTGGAATGGGCTGCCCAGGGAGGTGGTGGAGTCGCCGTCCCTGGGGCTGTTCAAGACAAGGTTGGACATGGCACTTGGTGCCATGGTCTAGCCTTGAGCTCTGTGGTAAAGGGTTGGACTTGATGATCTGTGAGGTCTCTTCCAACCTTGGTGATACTGTGATACTGTGAAGACTCATGAACCAGCATAAAAGACAATTTTTGTTTTCTGATTCTGCAAATGTAAAACAATTTAGTTATCTGTTTATACAGTTATGATTTAATTTCTGTAACATATCCATTAATCTGCATTCTTTCAGTTTCCAGACTTAATTTTTCAGTTGTTTAACCTCTGTCTCTTTACCTGCTCCTTTTACCAATATTGCACTGTTCCAGGTCTATCCATTTTTGTCCTTCATAATCAGATGAGGGAGAATGCTGTGAAATACAATTTTTTTCTACTTAACATTTTTGCATACTGGGAAAGAAAAACTGGAAGAGAAGAATAGTGGAATATCTGTGAAGCTGGTGCCCCACTTTGTTCCGTAACCCTCTGCTCTGGCTGTTGCCAATGTGAACGCAGGGCAAATAGGTGGGGCCTTCAAAACTTTCTGCCTGTCCCACTGTAGGTGTTCTGAGAGCTGGACATGACTTGTGTGTGTAATAACCCAGAGCTGATGGGTTTGATGGGCTTGGCCAGCCTTCTGTAGTGGCAAGGATTCAACAGTGGGAGAAGAGCTTCTGCATGTTGGTAACCTGCTGAGGGCAGGAGTGTTGGGGTTATGGCACCTCTTCATTTATTGCAAGCTAGCATTGGAAACAGATTTTAGGTGGCTGTTAAGAAAACAACCCTTCCTCTTTGAGGAATCAGACTCGTCTTTTCTGTCTTTGCATAGGGTCCTTAGCTCTATTTGGTTCTAGTTCCTTTCTTCAAAATGGCAGATGGGGATTAGGGAAGGGCTGTTGGGGCAGACTGTAAGGAGCAGCTTGAGCACTGCCCTCAGAAGTGAAAACTTTTGAACCACAGTCAATCTGAAATTCAGAACTTCACCCATGGCCCGAGTAGTGTTGTAGAAAGTATGGCTACAGGTACACTTAGCCTCCCTCACAATGTAGAAAGTGGGGTTTGAGTAGTTGTGTTAAGGAGGTAGGTAAATGCAGGCTGTGACCTTAGCTTTTTTACCATTTGAAGTGTTTCACATCCAAAAGTGGGCATGGATTGTTTTTCCTGTGTCTCTTAGCTTCTCAGCCTTGAATAATTGTTAGAATTGTGTGGTGTTAGAATTAGATAAGGGTTTGCATAAAATGAAACTTAAAATACTTTGTGGTATTTAGGGTCTGATGAACCCTGTTTATTTATCCCAGACAGCCAACCGTGTGCTGGGCTGCATCAAGAGCAGTGTGGGCAGCAGGGCAAGGGAGGTGATTCTCCCCCTTTACTCTGCTCTCCTCAGACCCCACCTGGAGTACTGTGTGCAGTTCTGGAGCCCCCAACACCAGAAGGATATGGAGCTGCTGGAGCGAGTCCAGAGGAGAGCCACGAAGATGCTCAGAGGGCTGCAGCAGCTCCGCTATGAGGACAGGCTGAGAGAGTTGGGGCTCTGCAGCCTGGAGAAGAGAAGGCTTCGAGGAGACCTTATAGTGGCTTTCCAGTATCTGAAGGGAGCCTACAGGAAGGCTGGGGAGGGACTATTTACACGGTCTAGTAATGTCAGGACGAGGGGGAATGGGTTTAAGCTGGAAGAGGGGAGATTTAGACTGGGTGTTAGGAGGAAGTTCTTTACAGTGAGGGTGGTAAGACACTGGCACAGGTTGCCCAGGGAGGTTGTGGATGCTTCCTCCCTGGAGGTGTTTAAAGCCAGGCTGGATGAGGCCTTGAGCAGCCTGCTCTAGTGGGAGGTGTCCCTGCCTATGGCAGGGGGTTGGAGCTGGATGATCCTTGAGGTCCCTTCCAACCTAAACCATTCTATGATTCGATGATTCAGAAGTCAGAGCCCTTGTCTTAGCCCTTTTTTTTTTTTTTTAAATAGCTTTTTATTTCATAATGAAGAATTTAAATGTTTTTATCCTTAAGACCTCAAATATTTCTTTGTAGAATAGGCACTGCAATTATCTAAACTAAAGGGAAATGGGCAAAAATTATACTAGTGTGAATTTGTATCTTAAGATTAGATGCCCCCTGGCCCAAGAAGAGGAAAAAAAAGGACTTCAAGTCATGACTCAAGAAAAGCTTACATTGTTTCCACATGTGTGCTAGTTTGAAGCTAGCTAGCTAGTTTGAAGCTAGCTAGAATAACTTTAAGTAACTTGAAAAACTTAAGCTACTTCTTATATTATTTGTTACTCACCTCTTAATATCCTTATAGTTAATTTCTTTTATCCAGAGTAAACGAGACAAGGATGTGCCACACAAAGCATGGCTGGTGGATGTTTTGGTTAGTGTGATGCCAACACAGAATGCTGACTTTGTGTGGTCCTATGTCTTCCCTAGCACTGACATAGAATGGCAAGTCCTGCATGTGAGATCTGACTTATTGCAGAGCTGTGTAGTTGTAAGGGCAGTGTCTTCATCCCTGATGAGGCTTACCACCTGGTCTGAACCTCATCCTCCATGTCCAGTGTCCCTCACAGAAACTGCAGGGAACTGGGCAGCCTGTGCCAGTACCTGAGAATCCTTTCCATGAAAAATGCTTTCTTATGTCCAGCCTAAACCTACCTTGGTGAAGCTTGAGGTCATTCCCTCTCGTTCTGTCATTAGTTACCTGTGAGAAGAGCCCAGTGCCTGTCTGTCTGCAACATCCGTGCAGGTAGCTGCAGAGAGCTCTAAGGTCTCCTCTCATCCTCCTGTTTCAGTGTCTTTTTGTGCTTAGTTGGGATACAGAGGGCTTGCTTAGCCCTAGTTGGATTCCAGTTTCAGCAGCTTGGCCTGGTTCCAGTTCATAAGGTGAACAGACTGTTTCTGTTTGGAAACCTGAATGGTTCCAATTCCCTACTGTGCTTGAGGGGCTAAGCAGCTTCAGTGATAGCTCAGTGTGGCTGTGCCATAGCTGTGTTTGTCCAGCATTAATCATAAACTGGCCAAATCAGACTTAGACTAATATCTTAGACTATCTGTGTCTCTATTTGAAGTCCAGATAAAATGCCTATGGATAATTAAGAACCAGAAGTCAGCTTATCTGTAAACCTTGTCTGGAGAAGTATTGGGTTTAGATGGTGGATGAGAAGCTCAACATGAGCCAGTAGTATGTAGTTGCAGCCCAGAGGGCCAACCAGATTCTGGGCTGCATCAGGACAAGTGTGGCCAGCAGGTCGAGGGAGGTGTTTCTGCCCCTCTACTCCGCTCTGCTTGGACCCCTCCTGGAGTACTGCATCCAGTTCTGGAGCCCCTAGTACAAGAAGAATGTGGAGATGCTGGAGCATGTCCAGAGAAGGGCCACGAGGATGATCAGAGGGCTGCAGCAGCTCTGCTATGAGGACAGACTGAAAGAGTTGGGGCTGCTCAGTCTGGAGAAGAGGAGGCTCTGAGATGACCTTCTTGTGGCCTTCCAGTATCTGAAGGAGGCCTACAAAAAATCTGGGGAGGGACTTTTTAGGCTCTCAGGTAGTGACAGGACTAGGGGGAATGGAGCAAAGCTGGAGATGGGTAGGTTCAGACTGGACATGAGGAGGAAGTTGTTCATGAGAGTGGTGAGAGGCTGGAATGGGTTGCCCAGGGAGGTGGTTGAGGCCTCATGCCTGGAGGTGTTTAAGGCCAGGCTGGATGAGGCTGTGGCCAGCCTGATCTAGGGGTGTCCCTGGCCATGGCAGGGGTGTTGGAACTAGATTATCCTTGTGGTCTTTTCCAACCCTGACTGATTCTATGATTCTAGTTCTCAGTGTAAACTTATACTTAGATGTAAATGTTTGGGTTTTCCATTGCAGGGTTGCATAATCTGTATTTTTTCAAACTTATGCTGAAAAGTGCCAAAATCTTTAAGAATTTTTTAGCAAAGAGAATTGTAAGAAAACAACAAATTGTTTTGAATTTGCTTGTGGATTGTCAGTTTGCTCAAGCATTAAGTGTATTGAAAGTGGTGTAGTGTTTTAATGTGCTGAAGACAATGAGTGTTCCACACATAAAAGAGCTCTATTTGGCTGAAAGGTGCAGAACTCCTACGGCTCATTCTAGAGCCTCAGTGTATTGTATCATGGTATTTAGTCTGAGGTTGTATTATAACTGCATGTTGTCATGGAAGCAGGTCTGAGGAGATTACACTGTTTCCATGGTCTATGTATGAATAAAATCAGGTTAAGTACCTAGCTGGTGATTCAGCAGGAAAGGTCTTAAAGCCTTAGCGTGGAGCAATGAAAAAGGAAAGCATCTGGAATACTGTGTGCAGTTCTGGAGCTCCCAACACAAGAAAGACATGGAACCGTTAGAGCGAGTCCAGAGGAGGGCCACAAAGATGCTCAGAGGGCTCAGGAGGCGAAGATGATCAGAAGGCTGCAGCAGCTCTTCTATGAGGACAGACTGAGAGAATTGGAGCTTTTCAGCCTGGAGAAGAGAAGGCTTCGAGTAGACCTTAGAGTAGCCTTCCAGTATCTGAGGGCAGGTGGGGAGGGACTGTTTACAAGGTCTTGTAATGACAGGACAAGGGGTAATGGGTTGAAACCGGAAAAAGGAGATTTAAAATAGATGTTAGGAAAGAGTTCTTTACCGTGAGGGTGGTGAGACACTGGCACAGGCTGCCCAGGGAGGTTGTGGCTGCTCCCTCCCTGGAGGTGTTCAAGGCCAGGTTGGTTGAGGCCTTGAGCTACTTGTTCTAGTGAGAGGTGTCCCTGCCTATGCAGGGGCTTGGAACTGGATGGTCTTTGAGGTCCCTTCCAACCTAACCCATTCTGTGATTCTATGGATGGCTTTGCATTGGTATCAGAACAGTAGTGATGGTAGCATGTGCTGATATGCCTGATGCCTCTTAAGTGCATGAAACCTTTTGTAAATGAAGGTGTAGCTTTAGTGTGAAGCTGCTTTGTGTCAGTCAAGTGATCTATTTCCCATATTTTTCAGACATCTATGTCCTGAAAAAGTTAAAGGGTCATAATCAATGGGCTGTTGTAAATTACTTTTCCTGTGTGGTGGTTGTTTTCTCTTAATTATATGAAGTAAATACCTTTCTGCTCATGCTGACACCTCTAAGGGCATATTTGTTTATGAAGATGATATTTTTTTTGACAGATAGAATAGAATGAATCAGGTTGGAAGAGACCTCCAAGATCATCCAGTCCAACCTAGCACCCAGCCCTATCCAGTCAACCAGACCATGGCACTAAGAGCCTCATCCAGTCTTTTCCTGAACACCCCCAGGGATGGTGACTCCACCACCTCCCTGGGCAGCCCATTCCCATGCCAATCACTCTCTCTGGCAACAACTTCCTCCTAACATCCAGCCTAGACCTCCCCCAGCACAACTTTAGACTGTGTCCCCTTGTTCTGCTGCTGGTTGTCTGGCAAGGCAAGGTACCCAACCTTTATCGTTGTGTTTTGACTCAGTAGCGTTTTTCAGAGTGAACAGTCTGTCACATCTCAATTTCCAGCTCAGTTTCTTAGCCTTTCTACTCTGAATTTCAAAAACCTAAAATATTGACACAGTATTCTTGACATTGTTTTTGTATAATAAAGTGTTAGAGCACATTTTCTCTTTGCCTTGTCTCTTTCTTGGTGCGGCAAGCCTGCTTGGGCTTCTTTATAGATTCTTTATCATTATAATTAAAGTTACTGTTCTTAAGGCTGACATTACTTGAATAGAGCTTGTTAGGTCTTGCTTTAAGTTGCAAATTAAATGCATTAAACCCATTCTCAATAGTACTTGTGAGCCTAAATGAGGAGCCTTGTAATTCTGCGTCGAGCTTTGAGTGCTGAGTTGCTTGATGAATACAGATGACAAACCTACTGCATAGACTTCAATGTTAGACGTTCTTTTAGTCTTTGAAAAGAGCTCACAAATTACCTTTCCTGAAACCAATACTAATTTTGTGTACATTTTGTGTACTGTGGATTTGGAATATGACTGAGATTCAAACATTTAAATTGTCATATAAACTAATTTGCCCTTTCAAATGTCTGAGCTATGTATATCTTTCTGAACATGAGACTTAAGTAGTAGACAATGGTAGTCTCCTCTGTATAAGACATTGTCTGTAGGGATCTAATTTAGATCCTGGCCAAGTATAGGTTGGTTTGCTGCAACTGTTCTATTGAGAGTAAGCACAGAATCACACAATGTTAGGGGTTGGAAGGGACCTTGAAAGATTTTTCCAGTCCAGCCCCCTGCCAGGGCAGGATCACCTATACCAGATCACACAGGAATACACCCATGTGGATTTTGAAAGTCTCTAGAGAAGGAGACTCCACAACCCACTTGGGCAGCCTGTTCCTGTGTTCCATCACTCTCACAGTGAAAAAACTCCTCCTCATGTGTACATGGAACTTTCTATGCCTCAACTTCCATCCATTGCCCCTTGTCTTGTCATTGGGCATCACCTGTCTCTCTCCTCTTGGCACTCAGCCTTCACATATTTGTAAACATTGATGAGGTCACCACTCAGACTCCTCTGCTACAAGCTCGAGAGCCTCAGCTCCCTCAGGCTCTCCTCATAAGGAAGATATTCAATTTTCTTAATCTTTGTGGCTCTGTACAGGACCCTTGAGCTGAGTGGCCCAGAACTGGACACAATATTCCAGGTGCAGCCTCAGCAGGGCAGAGGGGAAGGAGAACTTTTCTTGACCTACTAACCACAGCCCTTCTGATACACCCCAGAATGGCATTTGCCTTCTTGGCCATCAGAGCACATTGTTGGCTTATGGTCAATCTTCCATCCACTAGGACCCCATGTCCCTTTCCCTTTCACTGCTCTCCAGCAGGTCGGTCCCCAGCCTATCTGCCCAACTTGTATTGATACATGGGACTGTTTTTTATCTCAGGTGCAATATTGGTATTTGCATGAGATTTTTACCACCTGAGAGTTCTGCTCATCAACCAACCACTTCATATTGTATCAGAGTGCTAGTCACAGTTTCATGGTTCCATATGCCTCAGTTCTACTTGTGCTACAGAGCAGAACTTCATCCCACAAACTGTTGGGCAGTCTGTCTTGTCCAATGGTATTGCTTATAGCTATAGCTTTTTTGCCCCCCTTTGTACATTTCCTGCACTCAAAACTTGTCCTATAGGACAAGGAGCAGTGAGTATAAGTTGCAGCATAAGAGGTTACACCTCAACACAAAGGGGAACTTCTTTGCTGTAAGGGTCACAGAGCACTGGAACAGGCTCTCCAGATAGGTTGTGTAGTCTCCTCCTCTGGAGACTTTCAACGCCTGTCTGGATGTGTTCCTCTGATCTGTGCTAAACTGTGTGGCCCTGCTCTGGCAAGGGGGTTGGACTTGATGATCTCCTTGGGTCCCTTCCAACCCCTAATACCCTGTGAGGCTATGGAAACATCTCTTAATATGCCTCAGCAAGTAGGAATCTCTCTCCTTTGCTTCTGCTTGGGTACTCATGGTGTAAATTATTCCTCACTCAGTTATGTGTTTTTTGTTTAGATGAAGACAGCAGGAAGGAATTGACAGTAAACAAATGGCTTCTTTATCTTGAAATTAGTTCAAGTCATGGTCACCAAGCCTGATTTTACTGATCTTCTGCTGTCACTGCTTTTTCCCTTCAAAGTTATTTATATATTAAGTTCAGAGTTTTAAGTTCATCTGAGTTCAATGTAAAATGCTGTGGGGGTTTGAGGAGGAAACTAGGTTACAGAATCAATTTTTTGACTGAGTTAAAAAAATCCCAACCAAACAACAAACCACAAACAAAACCCAAACGACCAGATAACCCCTGTAGTTCAGACATATCTTGCATCCTAGCTGTATGTCTTTAAAATAGGATGCTCACATAAAGATGATTTTAAGAGCCACTTTTTCACTTTGAAAAAAGTGAAATCTGCAGTAAGGTCTTCGGCATTCAGAGAGCCCTGGGGCTTTTTAATCTGGAGAAGAGAAGACTAAGAGGGGATCTGATCAATATGTATAAATATCGGAGGGGTGGGTGTCAAGTGGATGGGGCCAGTCTCTTTCTGTTGGTGTACAGTAACAAGATGAGGAACAGTGGATACTAACTTGAGCATAGAAGGTTTGACCTCAGCACAAGGAGAAAGTTCTTTACAGTGATGGAGCCCTGAAGCAGGCTGCCCAGAGAGGCTGTGGAGTCTTCTTTTGGAGACTTTTTAAACCCATCTGCATTCTTCTATGGACTACCCTGGGTCATCCTGCTTTTGGCAGGGGGGTTGGACTCTCCAGAGGTTCCTTTCAACTTCTAATATTCTGTGATTCTGTGATGTGCAAGGGCTGAGTTTGTAAACCTTTTCCTTTTTAGGATTCAGCAAAGCTTTCATATGTTTGTGACTGGACTTCCCCTGAACTGTTATGGCTCCAAGATGAGTTGTCTGTCTTCAAAAGTCCCGTGGTAAAACTGTGCTATGCTAGCCTACCCACCTCCATGTAGGCATAAACCATCAGCTTTCAGGCTCAGCTTTGTTGTTTGTGAGCTTATGTTCTTTCAGCATTGGGAGACCATGGGAATTGATCTTTGCTCCATCATAGCAAGGAACAGAGAGTGCCCTTGAAGGAGCAGGGGAGTCAGAAACCTGAATCTGGAGCCTCAAGTTCTTCATCAGTGCAGAATGGCACAGGCATAACTGTGCCTTCTTACAGATTGAGACCATCATCATTATGCTTATCACTTACCCTAGCCAGTCTCTTTTGAAGTAAATTAAAAGGTTTATGGTAAATAAGTTACTGATGAAAACCAGAATGGATTATGCTAATTCGGGTTGGAGAAACCGAACACCACCTCCACTCCCATAAAGTGTGTGTGGTAACATATTTGTGACAGCATTTGTAAGTGTGAGCAGTGTAGGCAGCAGAAAACTGACAAAGTCTTTGTATTTTAAATAATGTCTTTTTTAGCCACTGTGTGTGAGTTAATCAGATTATGGTGTCCATGTGAAAACTGGCAAATTGCAGAATGGTCTGGGCTGAAAGGAACCTGTAAAGGTCATGTAGAATCATGGAATCAAACAGATTGGAAGAGACCTCCAAGATCATCCAGTCCAACCTATCACCCAGCCCTAGCCAATCAACCAGACCATGGCACTAAGTGCCTCATCCAGGCTTTTCTTGAACACTTCCAGGGACAGTGACTCCACCACCTCCCTGGGCAGCCCATTCCAATGGCAAATTGCTCTCTGAAGAACTTCTTTCTAACATCCAGCTTATACCTCCCCCAGCACAACTTGAGATGTGTCCCCTTCTTCTGTTGCTGATTGCCTGGCAGAAGAGACCAACCCCCACCTGGCTACAGCCTCCTTTCAGATAGTTGTAGACAGCAATGAGGTCACCCCTGAGCCTCCTTTTCTCCACGCTGCACACCCCTAGCTCCCTCTGCCTCTCTTCACAGGGCTGTGCTCCAGGCCCCTCACCAGCTTCGTTGCCCTTCTCTGCACAAGTCCTGCTGAAGTATGCTCAGGAGAAATACAAGTCTTAAATATATTGCTTAAGAAATGAAGTCACTGGCATTGTGGTAATAAGGAGATGCCCAGCACTGACTTAAGAATGAATATGGCAGAGATGGTGCCTCAGTGTTAGTGCTCTGTGCTTAGATTTCAATGCTCTGGGCAGTGTCCAGCTAACATGGATGAGTGAGGATGGATGGCAGTTGTGGTTTATACTTACTACTGTTGGACCCCACCAGCCACCCTAGAAATCCCTGAAGGTATGTTTAAATGAGTATTGACTTCTGTGATTTTGAGTAAGATGGATGGAAAGTTCTTAAAATAGTAGACTTCACTAGGGAAATGTCCTGTGGCCTTCTGGGATGTAGTGCANATTTTACAGCCTATCATCTAGTTCTTCTCACCAAAACATGCCAGCTAGGTTCAAACTAGCACACAGACCTTACATGATACATCTCTGGAAAGAAAATACCTTTTACATTCAGCTTTGTCACCGGGTATCGAATCAAAATGGTGTCTTCTTACCACTTTCAAAGTTGTGTTCATTTTGGAAGATAGATTCTTTCCTGCTTTCAAGAAAGGGCAATTAATACTTGCTCGTTTTCATCAGTCAAGTTAACAGAAGTTGCTGATTTTGTGATATCTGCTCAAAGGCCATGGAAAATGTCAAGTGCAGTTAGTTTTGTAGGATTTCCCCAACAAACAGAATTGCTTTTTGAAGTGATGAAGGTTGATTATAGGTGCTTTTAAAAAGATATTTGCAGCAGATATTTCTGATCAAATAGTAGTATTTCCCCTTTCTGCAGGTTATTGTTGTTATCCAGCCATTGAGTGGATGTTATAGGATGTGAAAGGAACATGATTCTTGAACAAATGCCACTTGTAAAATATTACTGGCGCTTCAACAGATTGCTGCAAAGAAGTATACACTGTGCAGCACATGTAGAATGAAGTATTGATGATTCAGCTTTGTGTTAGAAATTGTTCAGTGTTGATCCCAGTATTACCAAGGTTGGAAGAGACCTCATAGATCATCAAGTCCACAGAACTCAAGACTAGACCATGGCACCAAGTGCCACATACAGTTCTCCCTTGAACAGGTCCAGGGACGGCGACTCCACCACCTCCCTGGGCAGCCCATTCCAGTAGCCAATGACTCTCTCAGTGAAGAACTTTCTCCTCACCTCAAGCCTAAATTTCCCCTGGCGTAGCTTGAGGCTGTGTCCTCTTGTTCTGGTGCTGGCTGCCTGAGAGAAGAAAGCAACCTCCTCCTGGCTACAACCACCTCTCAGGTAGTTGTAGACAGCAATAAGGTCTTCCCTGAGCCTCCTCTTCTCCAGGCTAAACAACCCCAGCTCCCTCAGCCTCTCCTCGTAGGGCTGTGCTCGAGGCCTCTCACCAGCCTCGTCACCCTTATATGATATGGAATATGAAAGTGCAACCTGATCTTGAACCCTCTCTAGTTAGGAAAAAAAATGACTTAGTGCTTGATATTAGAGCAGTTCATCCTAGTAATTAACGCAGTCTGCAGAGCACGCTTGCAGGTTCAGGCTTTCTGCAGTCAAAGAAGATCTGCCAAACCTGTGCAGCTTTAGTTACATAACTGCCTTTTCTTGCTTTGAATTATGCATGCATCCTACTGCTTTGCCAGAGTCTTCTTTTTCCCCTCTTACCAGTGTGACTGCAAGGCAAGCTCTGCCTTACCTCACACATGTGACAGTGGCTTTGCAGAATCACCCCCACGACTCTCAAATATCTGATTAAACACTTCTAATGTATTTTATCTCATTTCTGCTTTTTTTGCTGTTTTCTGGTTTAATTTTGTTTATGCTGTGATCATTCAATGTTAGTTTTATTACACTTTGGTGATACATTCTTTTTTTTCTTCTTCCCACGTGTTTTTGACCAAGTTGCTGTGTTGACTTTCCATACTCGTGTAACACTTAATTTCAGTGTGGTCTGAGATTTTTCAGTGGAGGTTGCCCTGCCATGGTGTGCAGCTCTGGATGAGTTTGGTATTTTCACAGTATCACAGTATCACCAAGGTTGGAAGAGACCTCACAGAACATCAAGTCCAACCCTTTACCGCAGAGCTCAAGGCTAGACCATGGCACCAAGTGCCACGTCCAACCTTGCCTTGAACAGCTCCAGGGACGGCGACTCCACCACCTCCCTGGGCAGCCCATTCCAGTGTCCAATGACTCTCTCAGTGAAGAACTTTCTCCTCACCTCAAGCCTAAACTTCCCCCGGCGCAGCCTGAGGCTGTGTCCTCTCGTTCTGGCGCTGGCCACCTGAGAGAAGAGAGCAACCTCCCCCTGGCCACAACCACCCTTCAGGTAGTTGTAGACAGCAATAAGGTCACCCCTGAGCCTCCTCTTCTCCAGGCTAAACAATCCCAGCTCCCTCAGCCTTTCCTCGTAGGGCTTGTGCTGGAGGCCTCTCACCAGCCTCGTCGCCCTTCTCTGGACACGCTCAAGCATCTCGATGTCCCTTCTAAACTGGGGGGCCCAGAACTGAACACAGTACTCAAGGTGTGGTCTAACCAGTGCAGAGTACAGGGGGTGTCTGTGTTTTCTGTTCCTTAGCCGTGTTTTGCTGTTTGGACTACCAGTGTCTTCAAGTTTTTGTTCTCTTCTATCATACTGGGATTATTTCAGGGTCCAAAGGCATGAAGCCTTTCAGAAAAAAAACCAATTTGTGCTTGTTACAGTTTATTTGCTACATCATCTTCATTCTTCTGCCACTCAAGTCAACGTGGCTGAAAGCAATCTGGAGAGATGCAAATGCCTTTGCCTTGCCTTTTGCTTTGTGTCCTCCCTTTTCTTGTCTGGAGTAGAATATAGGAGGCCAGACAACTGAGCTTTCAAGGATATGTTACCCAGCATTTCCTCCCTTGCCCTCACTTTCTCACTTAACGTGCCTCAAAGCTGATGTTAATCAAGAAGCTATTTGTGTTTTCAGCAAAGTTGATATCCTCAATAAAAAGATGTTCCTTTTGAATGTACAGTGTCACCTGTCTGGGGGTTTATTAGGTACATAGATGTGCCTTTTATTTTCTGTATGTTAGTAATTAGATCATGTGCTGGGTAGAAGAATAAAAGAATACTGGTATGCAATAAAATGAGTGCTGTGAATTCAGCCTGCTCAACCTCAAGCAATCGTGATAACATCTCTGGAAAACAAAGGTTGTTTATAGTCTACAAAGGCTGACATTTGGCACACTGTTGCCAAAGGGGCTATTGATGCAGAGGTTTTGACGGCAGGGAACAGCACTGTCCAAACAATGCTTACAGGCTGGGGGAAGGTACCTCCGAACTGCTCAGTGTTAGTGCATCTGTGGACACGTGTCAAAGAAAAGTGATGTGCACATTTTGAACTTGCTACCTCTCTCCACATTCACAACATGTTTATCTTCCTTGTCTGCATTTGCCCCTTCATAACAAACTGCAGAGATTCTTGGGCTGTCTAGAACAGAAGAACCTGGGTGCATCGGCTCGTGTGTGGTGGTGTGACACAGCCCTCCAGCTCCCTGAACTTTCAAAGGCAAAAGCCATACCTACCACTCTGTGAATGTTTGTATGACCAGTACGATTCCAGCTTCCTGCCAGTGGCCACAAACCTTTCTGTCTCTGTGTGTATGGGTATTGTATTAATGATATGCGATGCAGCTCTTGATTATATCCATTCTGGGTAGAAGATGAGACATGGCAGCTCTTGCTGATTAGAGGAGCAACTGTCAGTTTCTATTTGTTGCTTAGTATCCATGCTATAAATAACTGGGATGTTTTGTACTTTGGTCTGTGTTTCTAGTCTTTTACTCTGTGTGTAAAAATCATGCTGAATCATTATTTAAATATTCAGATTTGCCATAGGGAAGCATAGAATGAGAGGGGAATGATCATGGTTTAATGCTATGAACTACTGAAGTCTCCCCACTTACCCAAAAAACATACAGCTGACCTAATCAAGCTTTATTTCCTGTGGCTGGTGGCCTTCATTATTCCCCTACCCAGCACCAGCTATTCAGAGTCAAAGCACATTCCTAGAACAGACTTCTGAGGTAAGAGGTAGGTGGTGTGTGTGCTGTGGCTGGCCCACAGCTGTCCAGGTGCTGATTCTCAGGATCACAGGATGTTAGGGGTTGGAAGGGACCCAAAGAGATCGAGTCCAACCTTCCTGCCCGAGCAGGGTCACGCAATTCAGCCCAGATCACAGAGGAACACATCCAGACAGGCCTTGAAGGTCTCCAGAGAAGGAGACTCCACGACCTCCCTGAGGAGCCTGTGCCAGTGCTCTGGGACCCTTGCAGTAAAGAAGTTTCCTCTTGCGTTGAGCTGGAACGTCTTTTGCTGCAATTTACACCCATTGCTCCTTGTCCTATCCCAGGGAGCAAGTGAGCAGAGCCTGTCCCCCCCACTCCTGGCAGCCTTCAGATACATACAAACATTTATCAATTCCCCTCTAAGTCTTCTCAAGACTAAGCAGCCCCAGATCCCTCAGCCTCTCCTCATCAGCCATGCTCCCAGTCCCCTAATCATCCTCATAGCCCTCCACTGGACCCTCTCCAGCAGATCCCTGTCCCTCTTCAACTGGAGAGCCCAAAACTGAACACAGTATTCAAGATGAGGGCTCACCAGGGCAGAGTAGAGGGGGAGGAGAACCTCCCTTGATCTGCTGGACACACTCTTCCTAATACACCACCCCAGGATCCCATTGTCCTTCTTGGCTACAAGGGCACATTGCTGTGCCATGGTTAACTTGTTAGCCACCAGGATCTCCAGGTCCCTCTCCACAGGACCACTTTCCAGCAGATCACCTCCCAGCCTGTGCTGGTGGTGTTCATTTTTCTGGTTGTGTGTTCACTGTTGAAGATTGCATCACCACTGACTTGGGCCTGCTCTTTCCTTGTGTAAGGCTAGGAAAATAGGGGCTTTTATTTACCTGTCCATTTTCGTGCAAACTCTGGAAAAGTTTTTGATGCTTAACTTCTTTTCAGAGTGATTCATTTGAAATTGGCTGGGAAACAATTTAAGTCAAACTAGCACCTCGCTTGTATGCTCTTTTTGTGGACTGGAGCTAGGAGTTGTTCAGAAACTTTCTGTTTTTTGAAAACTGGGGTAAAAATATAATGTAGAGAATGTGCAGCCTTAGCATTAAAATCTGAATGAAGAAAAAAAAGAGCTCAGATTCCTTTAAATGGTTGAATATATGTTTTAATTTAAACAGTGACACCATAAAATTGCAGTCTCAGTGTTGTATTTCATAGAAAAGCAACTCTTAGGAATTACTTATTTGTAATAATTTCGTCACCGTTATGGAATCATAGAATTGTCAGGGCTGGAAGGGACTCTAAGGATCATCTATTCCAACCCCTTCTGCCATGGGCAAGGACACCTCAGACTAGATCTGAACACATTTTTTTTTCCTCTGTAATTTGAATGTTGAAAACTTGTAACACTTATTCGCTCACAATTTGTAACTTTACATTGTGAGCTTCTTTAAATCATTTTCAGCCCCAGTAAAGTGGGAGAAAAGTAGAGGAGTTGGTATGTAATAACAGCTTTCTCGATATAAACCTTTGAGATGTTTTGAGGTGATCAAATGCTACCAAATTCAAAGATAGTAGGAGCAAGAAAGTAGCCTTTCATAGCTTCTTTTTAATAGTCAGATGCCCTTTGCCATGTATTCGGTAATTTGTGCATTGCATTGATTATTTATGCCCAGCAAATTGACTGTTGTGTGTTGGTTCAATGCTGCTCTTTAAATAGACTGAGTGCACAACACACAGCACTAGCTAAACCAGCATTTAATATTTCTTCCTCTTGCCATACTCTGGAAAACAATCATACTTTTACCTTTCTCAGGAAGCACTGTATTGGTTTCTTTTCCCTTCATTGTTGGTTTTTTTTTTGCCAGTAAGGACTATTTTTGTTGCTAGTTTCATGACTACTCAGTGTCATGACTACAGATACCATGGTGCTACAAATGGTGGTGAAATGGGAACGCTCAAGCTCTCTGATTTAACAAGGAGCCCAAGAATGGAAATATGTCAGAATCTTCACATGCAGCCAAAGCAGCCTTCCTGGCATCAGCAGCGGGCGCTGAACGTTCACTCATCTTTTAGTTCCTCCACCCTGCCAGTGTCTTCCAAACACAGAGGAAAATTTGTCAACCTGCGTGATAGCGTAAAAAAGAGTCCTACAAAAAGTACAGCCAAAGTGAAAGCTGCTGCTAGTGGCTGGGTGTCTGATGGCTCCTGCTCTAACTGCTATTTAGAAAAGGTATGTGCTGTGCTGCCTGTTACAGATGCTCCTTTGTGATGCAGACTGCAGCAAGTGTGTCACCCTTCTTTCTTTCGTCCTATAGTTTTATCATTGCTCTTTCTAGAGTCTTTGTTACTTTATTCCTGTTTTATTGCTAGAAATCAAAGTAGACGAGAACTGAAACCGGAGGGGCAAAGTGCTTAGGGTTTTTCCAGTCAGATTGTTGCACTGTATACAGGGTGGATTTTTTTTCCCCAGGAGTTTATTGGAAGTGAGGAAAGCCTGGTTTGTTAGATTTTGTTTTAGTCTGTTTTGTTCCCCAAAATACATCTTTCATAGTTAGCAAAGAGCAACACTGCAGAATTTGCTGGTTTAGTTGATCTCCTTTAGGATGTGTGTGGTGCTTCGATCTAATATCAATTTACCTGATATTTCCTTACAAAAAGAGTTATGGTGTGATGGTCAATGTGAGAAAATGAGTGTGGTGTACTTTTTCTTCACGTGTGGGTTTCATGTTAGGTTTTAAGGCTTTTAAATTGACTACTTAAGTGTGATGGTTTGGGTGTTACCTTTCCCCCCCCCCCCATGAAATCACCCAGACTAGACTCAGCTAAGCTGGAAATTAGAACAAAGCTGTATATGTACATCTTGGCACAATATACAAGCAGGTATTTACAATCCATACAGCTATAGACAGAAATAGACAAGTTGAAAAGTAATACAGAAACACAACAGCCCTCCCAGAAACCAGAGTCCCCAGGAGGGGCTCTCAACCACTCTTCCACCTCTCTTTCACCCCTTTACCTTATTCCAGACTTTGCCTTATGTTCAAAGTGGGTTTGGAGGATTGGCCGGGGCGGGGGTTAGAAAGCAGAAAGATTAGTTAGACAGCAGGTTAGGGAGAAAAGGGCAGGCAGCCAGATAACTCTGTTATCTATGTCTGTGCTCTTGCTTTTCTACATCTCAGCAAGCCTATGAGTGAAGTAGACATCACCACTGTTTCCTTTCCACTTCCTGTAATCTAATTCCTCTCACTAAAATATCCCAGATAGGCTCAAACTAGCACATTCAGGGCATTATTAAATGATTTTTTTTTTATTTTTATGTAAATACTGAAGTCCACCTTTGCATTTAAATCAAAAATTCCTTGAGGTTTATTATCCTCTTGTAACAGAACAGCTTCTTGTTGGAGGTGTTAGCACACATATTTACTCTGACAGTCTTGTTTCAGAGGAGTTATTTTTCAAGTCTTGCTTTCCTCTATGTAATAGTTTATCATAATCGTGTACTATATGTAATATGTTTTGAAAACTATGTTTGCTTTGTAGTTTGGATTTGTTTGTGTCTCTTTAGACTGGGTTCATTAAAGATTTTAGTCAGGCATCTTTATTTGGTTATTTTTAGGGCAAGATTTTGTTTTTCAGAATACTTTAGTGTAATTTTGGGGAATTGCTATGAACTACAGATGCTTTTTCAAAGTTCTTAGGAAGCTGAGTGGTACTCTGAGCTATCAGCGTTTGTCATAGAATCATAGAATCAACCAGGTTGGAAGAGACCTCCAAGATCATCCAGTCCAACCTAGCACCCAGCCCTATCCAGTCAACTAGACCATGGCACTAAGTGCCTCATCCAGTCTTTTTCTTGAACACCTCCAGGGATGGTGACTCCACCACCTCCCTGGGCAGCCCATTCCAATGGCAAATCACTCTCTCTGTCAAGAACTTCCTCACAGCTGCTCTCACTGATACCTGGACCATATGATAATTTCCAGACTGTTTGTGCCATACTAAAATAAAACCAGCTTTCTTCTAGGGAATTTCCAGGGCTCTCTTCTTGCATTGTCTTTTTGTTGTTTCTTGTGATAGTCATAGCGCCTGCTTCAGTGACAGTGGTTGCCAAAGCAGTCACCTCTTTCCTCATTAATATAGTAGTGGAGTAAATTCAACAGGAACATTTCCAGGATGCTTGGACGAGTGGGGAGTGGCTTTTAAGAGTCAGTGGATACTAGACCAACAGCACAAGGGGAAAATATGACAGTGCTAGTAGCTTGTGAGGCTGGAACCTAAATTAATCCAAGGACTTCAAGCAATGTCAGTTTTAATAGGGCTAAAAATTGAAAGGGTTCTTGAATCATTTGAAGTGAGAAACCCATAGAGTGATGGGAGACAGGAACTGAAAAAAGGAAGGATGCAAGAAAACATAGCTGCCATTTGGTGCAGGGAGGGATTTGGCCCGTACAGAAATCAACTGCAGCGCAGTTATTTTACCAAGTCCAAGGGCAGGGAGATGTATGCTCAGTCTCTGAATTGGGTTTTGATCTTCTCTTGTTGCAGGAGTTGTAACTGTAGAGGGGGGAGGTTTCTGACCCGCTAATGCTTATCTTTTCAGCCTAAATGGTGTATAGTATTTTTGTATGTAACGTGTGTATCTAAAATTTTGGTTAACAAGATTTTTACCATGCACATACATGGGAAGCAACTTACTTTATGAAGCAGACTTGAAGGAGGTGGCTTACTTTTTTTGTGTGTGTAGGGCTGAGTGATTGCTCAAGCTGTTTTGTTTCATCTGTCCTCTAAAGGTTGCCTTGTTCATCCAGTAAAACGGAGGTTTGGTGCACTGAGCATCTTCTGCATCCTCTTTAAAATAAATTTTTATCATTTCTCTAGTCCACTTTAGACTCTTCTCCAGTCTCCTTTTTGAACACTTGAAAGATTGTGCTGTGGTCTGTAGATGTAAGGGTGCTTAAATGACAACAGTTAATTGGAATTTCTCAGGATATCAAATATATCCTGTTCTTAGAGCTTTCAACAACTGCAGCATTTTTCACCAACTCTTAATTTTGAGTAGAATGATCTTAAAAATCCTGTAGAAACATCACATGTACCTTTAATAAGGGGAGTCTTTCTTAGTCTTTCCCAGATTTATTTCATATTTGCAGTATGCTATTGGTTTGTGTTGCTTTGTCATTTGAAATATCTCAGACTTCAAAAATGTTCTGGGATTTGAGTTTATTTTCAGGATTTAGTATTTACTTCTGTCATTCTGCCTCAATATATTTAAGGATTGCAAGAACATCTTGGAACAACTAACTTGCAAGAGCTTTGATCTGCTGTTCAGTTAGTATTTTTGATGATAGTTGCCAGTAGCTTTTGTTGCTGACAGTTTGTTGACAGCCAGAATGTTAACATCTCAAAACTGAGTCAGTGTTTTTGCCCAAAATGCTGTTTGCAATCTTGCTCCCTTGCCATTTAAGCATCAGTAGCTCTTGTGCTTATTTTAATGAAAACTCCTAAGACTAAAATTGTCCAATCTGAAGGTGTATGAGAAATGTATATGGAGGTCTTTGAGAGGTAGATTGAATCTATTTTAGACACTTTTGCCTGTGTGATAAAGACTTTCTTTTGAATTTTACCTGGTTTAAAAGCATTAATGTACTTCTATGTTTTCCCTTTCATTGAAGAGAAATATTACCTGTATTAATTGCTTAGTTGATCTTTTCCCTGCTTTTGCACACTGTTGTCTATGGGTAAGGGCTTCTGTTGTGAAATGAGCCCACAAAAAGCCTGAGTGCTCATTTGCACAAACAGGTTTTTCTCTTGGACCTCAAAGTCTCATTACTTTGTACTGCAAGGTGAGTACCTTGGTGTGAAGAAGTGATCTCAATTTGCCTGATTGCTTGGAGATTCTGTGACATCAGTGCCTTGCTGCAGATGCACTGCCATGTGCAGCGTGGTTGAAGATGGTTGGTTGTTGTCAGTTGTATCTGTAGTCTCCAAACCCATGTGCTATGTCAGATTGATTTTTTTTTTTTTGTTTGTTTGTTGGTTTTTTTTTTTTAAGCTGTTAAATTGTAATCCTGTTTGTTTTAAAATACTTTCCTAGTTTTCATTATTTTTGACGTTTTGTTGGTGATTTTTTTAGCCCACAGAAGCTGTTCCTTCCTCTTCTCCCATTGTCCCTGTGATCCCTGTCCCACCAGTCCCTGCTGAGACCACTGTCATCCCATCTACTGTACCACAGGTTTTTATTAATTTTGTTTTTGGTTTGGTTTGTTAAACTTGTTCAGCTTTTATATATCCAGTTTATTGCTTTAAGTTCACCTTTTGACGCTGTCTGCTTGAGATGAACTGTGAAATAACTGTAAGACACTATAAAGTTGCATTTTGTTTTATGACAGCATTTAGTGTAAAGTTGCATTTTGTTTTATGACAGCATTTAGTGCTCTTTAAAATACTTAAATTTTCATATGAAAGTGTATTAGTAAGCTGTGAAATAACTGAAGAAAAAAGAATCCTAAGGAATGGTAAGAAGCAATAGAATATTTTGTAATGTTAATAATTTTAGAGCAATATCACTCTTAATAAGTGTTCTTGTTTGGTTTATTCATGGAAAACTATTTTCTCATTAACAAATACTTAATATTTGTCTATCATTGATTGCATTTGCATGCCATTACTCATGTTCTCCAACCACTTGTTGCTATTGGTGTCCCTGGGGACATGTAGAATACAAAAGGGGGAGTGTTTTGTTTTGTGGTGTGTTTCTTTTTTATCTTTAATGTACCTCCGTTCCAGACCTTCACAAAGTCAACTCCCACCTTGCTAAGTCAAGTGAACACAGTAAATATGAGTTATCATGAAGCTTTTGCATGTAACTTGCAGTATGTGCCTGCAGCCTGGCAAGCTATGGGATAATTTAGGTTAGGTAGCAGTTACATTTTTATATATAAAATGGCATTCTGCTTTAGTTTTTGCGTAGTTTTCAGTGCAAAACAATGAGTATAGTTGCCTTTTTTTGGAGTTCTTTTAGTGGCAAATATTAACTTCAGAAGGGATCATAGGATGTTAGGGGTTGGAAGGGACCCAAAGAGATCCTCGAATCCAACCTCCCTGCCCGAGCAGTGCCACACAATTTAGCACAAATCACAGAGGAACACATCCAGACAGGCCTTGAAGGTCTCCAGAGAAGGAGACCCCACAACCTCTCTGGGAAGCCTGTTCCAGTGCTCTGTGACCCTTGCAATAAAGTAGTTTCCCCATATGTTAAAGCAGAACCTCCTGTGCTGCAGCTTACACCCATTGCTCCTTATTCTATCCCAGGGAACAAGTGAGCAGAGCCTGTCCCCCCTCTCCTGGCAGCCTTCAGATACTTAGAGACATTTATCAAATCCCCTCTTAGTCTTCTTTTCTCAAGACTAAGCAGCCCCAGGTCCCTCAGCCTCTCCTCATCAGCCATGCCCTCCAGTCCCCTAATCATCCTCGTAGCTCTCCGCTGGACCCTCTCCAGCAGATCCCTGTCCCTCTTCAACTGGAGAGCCCAAAACTGAACACAGTATTCAAGATGAGGGCTCACCAGGGCAGAGTAGAGGGGGAGGAGAACCTCCCTTGATCTGCTGGACACACTCTTCCTAATACACCACCCCAGGATCCCATTGTCCTTCTTGGCTACAAGGGCACATTGCTGTGCCATGGTTAACTTGTTAGCCACCAGGACCCCCAGGTCCCTCTCCACAGGACTGCTCTCCAGCAGATCAACTCCCAGCCTGTGCTGGTGGAGTTCACTATTACTCCCCAGATGCAGGACTCTGCACTTGTCCTTGTTGAACTTCAAGTGCAGAGTCCTTCATCTGGGGAGGAATAACAAATTAATTAATTCTGGGGAATGAAGCTATTCAGGATGTCTCTAGGATGTTGTTGTAGTGTAGATGTCAGGTTGATTTTTTTTCAGAAGGCCTACTTTGAGACTATGCAACTGAACTTGTAACAAGTGGTAATTCACTTTTAATCACTGTTACATTTTATGTATTCCAATAGCTATCATTTTTTTTTTTACATTTGACTGCTTCATAGTGCAGTTTCTACTAGATATGTGTGTACACAAATCATAGAATAACCAGAATCAACCAGGTTGGAAGACACCTCCAAGATAATCCAGTCCAACCTAGCACCCAGCCCTGTCCAATCAACCAGACCGTGGCACTAAGTGCCTCATCCAGGCTTTTCTTCAACACCTCCAGGGACAGCAACTCCACCACCTCCCTGGGCAGCCCATTCCAATGGCAAATCACTCTGTGAAAAACTTCCTCCTAACATCCAGCCTATAATCTGTCACTTGTACTTCTCCCAGGAAGATGACCAGAGGTTTAGTTTCAGAAGAATTTGCTTCATGGAGAGGGCTTTTGCCCACATCAGGATCTGAGGCAGTCTGACTAGTGAAGGCAGTGGATTTCTGCTGTCAGCCTTGATGGAAAAGGATAACTGAGTCTCCAATATCATTTGCTTCCAAGAAATTGCCAGTAAAGTAAACTTAATTTAAAATACATAAAGAGTAATTATTTTGCTTGTTTTCTTTGACCCTGATCCCATCCATTGATGCAGGATTACAGGCAGAAGAGTGAGAATGGAGCAGTCTTGTGCTTCTGTCTTTGAATGTCTGCAGCAATTAACTATATAATTCTGCATAATTTGTGATTCTAAGCAGTTAGAAAATACCATAGAAATTTAGAATCAACTTTGGATTTGGCAGATGCTTTTTTTGTGTGTGCAATAGATATAACTCTTCTGTTAATCACTTCAGCCCTCAGGCAAGCCCTCAGTCTGCCTGTAAACAAACTTGTCAAATGGCTTTTAAATAATTGAACAAGCCCTGGCACAGAAGCTTGGAAGTGTTAAGTCATTTGGAGAACTCTTGCAAAACAGACTGCAATACCAGATCTTCCTTCCAGAAACATTTGATGTTTCAAATTACACATTGCCCTGTGTCTTTTCAGTGTCCAGGCTTCCTATCTTTGGAATGCCTGTCACAGAACTTTGCTCCTTCCTGCTTGGAATTGATGGGGAATTAATTGCTTTTTGATGGCAAAAATCAAGTAAATGCAGGAGTGTTAAGAGCAATCAGTTGACTTACAGAAGACTCTTCACCTCCTAGTAGGAGTTTGGTTCTAGCTAATTTTCCTCATCTTTTTTTAAACAATAAAAGGGCACTTTTCAGTCTCAAGAAAAAAAAAATCAAGGGAAAACAGCTTGCACTGGTCCTTCTTTTGTAGAACATATTTGGGTGCTACAGAATCTTTGCTTTCATAGAACCATGGAATGGCTTAGGTTGGAAGGGACCTTAGAGGTCATCTATTCCAACCTTCCCACCATGGGCAGAGACACCTCTCAACTAGACTCAGCTGCTCAAGGCCTCATCCAACTTGCCCTTTAACAACCCCTAGGGAGGAATCATCCACGACCTCCTTGAGCAGCCTATTCCAGAGTCCCAATATAAGTGAAAGATCTTTTCTTATTTACTACATAAATACAAATGTACGACTGATGATCTCTTGTAGATCCACTGGAGATTAGACTCCTGATGCCTCATATTCAGACAGGTTCATTTAGATACAAAGTATTGGTTTACTTTTCTTAAAAACATGCTAATTGCATAGCTCTTACAGAGATGATTGATGCATAATTGAATTAATTCATATTTTTAATGCAGAGTCTTACCTATAATTTAATCTTCTTTTAGCAGCACTTGAATAAGGAGGAGAAATTACATTTAGCTTAGTGGCACAAAATGGTTGTGAGGGATAACATTGTTCTGACAGACTTTTATCATGGTGCTAATAACTAGTTCTTGTTTTCTCCATTGCATAAATTGTGTCCATGCTTCTCCTGGGAAAACTGCTGAGTGAGAAAGGTGGTTGATGGCATCTTGACAGTGTCATCCTTTTTGTTTGCTTATTTTTTAATAGTTCATTATCTTGCATAGATACCACCTGATTCTAGTACTTATTCAATTATGACTCCTGTCCAGTGATGGTAGATTAATCATTTTGATCTTTCATAAGAAACTTCTTAGTCATCAATTAGATCATAGCTTTTGGGAGCTTTTAAAAACTATGAATTCTTCAGAAGTACATTGTTGTCATGGTAATGAAACTACCTTCTTGAGTTTACTATTAGCTTCTATTGCAGCCTGTTCAATTTAAATTTGCATCCACGCATAGAAGACTTTTTTAGTGGTGGTTTTTTTTGTTGTTGTTTTATTAAAAAAAAAAAAAGGAAGAAAATCTAAAAAATATCTTATTCAAGATAATGAGGTTTTTGTGACATATGAATAAAAATCCAGCTTCATGAAATCCATGAGGAGATCAACTTTGTGTTGTGCTGCTGTAAGTCCCACTGAGTTTAATACGTCAGAAGCATTGTGACTCGGGAATACATCTGCACCCTTTATGAGTTGATTGGTTGTGTTCTTTTAGACAAATGCCACCAGCCTGTGGGAATTTTGTTGAAACCACTTGTTTTTTAATTCAGGAAAAACTCTCAGTAAAACCAGAGAGTGCCAGTCTAGCTTATTTTACCAGTTTGACTAGCAGAGGTGCTAAACTGTTTCCCGTTTCTGTAGCAGTAAGGTCTTACGGCTTGTGAATCCCTATCGGTTTTCTGGCATGCTGTTGTGTAGTAGATTAATGTCTGCTGTGGGCTGGTTTTCAGAAGTCAGTTTTGTAGATATTGCCTTACATCATTTTGTATTTCTCTATGTTTGTGTTTTGCAGATTTGAAGGGGTGGGGAGTGGTGGGGGGGAAGTGTTCTTAGTAGGAAGAAAGAGGAACGAAATCCACCAACATTTGGTTTAAAATATGGCTGGTAAAGCAACTTCTGAATGTCATATCACAAGTCCTAGGGTCACTGCTATTGTGTCAAATGGCAGCATGACTCAGTTTCTCTTTTTGAAGATGAGAAAAAGGTATACAGAACTCATATGAAATAGCTCAGGATTTTGGAAGAGTGTGGTTTTGCAGCATGCAATTAGCTCAGGGTAGAAACAACTCTTTCAGAAGATGAACTTTTCAGAATCTCAAGCTGAGACTACCTCTTAACAGACCTTTGAGAGATAACAAATGAAGTGTTGTATAGTTATCATTAGTGTTGCTTTCTCTTACGCTGTCTAATTATTTCCTTTGTTCTTTTGTTAAAGGCAAATCCGCCTCCAGTGCTCGTGAACACAGATTCCTTGGAGGCTCCAACATATGTAAGCCTGCACATGCTTTTACTTATAACTTTAGAGGAATGTTTCATATGTGTAGTTGTGTAGCTCTGTTGTTACTGTTTAATAAAACTTGGTTTGCCTCTCTGATGGTGCTTGATTTTTTGTCTGCTCTCGGTTGTTTGAAGTCATTCTGTATCTGTTTCATGGAAAGGGCAAAAAAAAGCTTCAAGATTGCAGGTAGGAGGTTCTGTGAGAGTACCAGTGTGTGACAGTGCAAAACACAGTTGTTTGAGGTTCCAGAGGTTCCATGCTCAGAGAACAATGTTTCTTTAACTATGCATGCAGGTGCATTAATATTTAATGTGCCATTTCCATTGCACTTCTCACAAAACCGCTACTCCGTGGAGCATCTATGCTTAAGATTTTTAGTGCTTTAGATGTTCAAAAAAATGGGTTGGCAGCATTAAGGTACTAAGTGCTCTTATGTGGAGGCTGCAGTTTGTTTTGAGCAGTATGTATTTTGTGACAGTATCACTGGCACACAGACTTCAGAGGCTTTGAAATGTAAGTTTGGCATAGATTTCAGATGTGACTTTTCTTTCTGCAGTGATATCCCCCATGTTTGTTGTTTACCTGAAAAGTGTTAGCACCTGTGCTAGTGGGTTTGTGCTGAAGTTAATTCAGAGTATTGCTATTAGCAAGGAAAGAGCAAATCTGGTCCTTGTCAAAAGTATTCCTAATTCAGCAACGTTGCTAGGAAGGAACTGCAATAACTGAGATGGACAAAAGCTTGAATTAACAGCTTAAGTAGAAGGCAGAGGTTTAGTACAATGACATAATTGGCTCCTAAAGGAGTCTTGAGTGTGGCGATGATGCTTCTGACCAAAAGAGAGCCTGCACTGTGTGGCTCTTTAATTGATATGATGCAGGTGGGGCTTAGAAAAGCCTGCTGAAGGTGAGGTGGCTTGCTACACACACAAACTGAACAAAGAACAGGAGTGATTAGTAAATACCAGTTTAAGTTTCAGAAGGCCCCATCTGAGTGGTATATGGGGGAGAGTCAGTAGTACAAACAGGAGAAAATAACATTAGCAGAACAAACTGCTACTCAAAATTACATCTAAATTAGCAGTTTGCAGTGAGTACAAGACTAGCAAGCCCACAACTGTCTGTAATCTAAGCTACTCTGCAATCGTAGGAATTTGAGGAAGGAATATCCTTTGGGGTCTGGAAATAGTGAATGGAATTTTGAAGTGATAAAAAATGTAAAATCATAAAATCATAGACTGGCTTAGGTTGGAAGGGACCTCAAGGATCATCCAGATCCAAGCCCCTGCCATAGGCAGGGACACCTTTCACTAGAACAGGTTGCTCAAGGCCTCATCCAGCCTGGCCTTGAACACCTCCAGGGAGGGAGCAGCCACAACCTCCCTGGGCAGCCTGTGCCAGTGTCTAATTACTCTCACTGTAAAGAGCCCTTTCCTAACATCTAATTTGAATCTCCCCTCTGCCGGTTTAAACCCATTACCCCTTGTCCTGGCATTACAAGACCTCAGTACTTGTGAGGAAGCTGCATTGTGAGTCTACAAAACCCTTAAAGGGTCAAGTTCTACTGAAAGAGTTATAAAGCAAAATACAAAACTAGGAAGTCATCAAGAAACAAATGGTCAAGAACAGCTCTCATTGTCTGAATCTGAGGAAGTACTCTCTGTTAGAATGGAAACTGGATTGGGGGGAAAAAAAAAATCTTACCAAGAAGCATATTCTTTTATTATTTTTTGTAAAAGCCCAAGGAAATACAAACAGAACTCAAATTCGTAGCAGAAAAAGAGGTAACAGCACCAGAGAAATAAACTTCATTACAAAAGGGTCCAACCAAATTCTGTTGAATTTGTAATAGTTTTTCAGTTTCAAAAACCCTTGCTGTGGCATAAACAGCATTTGTGAAGAACTTGCCTTGTCCAAGGGTAGTCCCTGCAAGTAAAGCTTGGCTTAGATGGTCTGAGAACACTTTAAACTTTGCAAAAGATAGAAGAGGACAGTGTTGTCATTTGATGTGTCCTTGCTCCTTCCTCTGTTGCTATGTTAGATAAAATTGGTTCAAAGGTAAATTTTAACAAAGAAGAAAGAAAACAAAAAGAAAGAAAGATAAAGAAAAGGGGACTATAGAACTGAGCTAAAGCCAAAGATAGAAGTTATGGATGTTCTAGCATGCTCCTCTTTTATCTAGATTGCATTTTCAAATTGGCTTAGAGAGTTTTGTATGTGGAAACAAGAGAGTACTTAAGTATCTTAGGCTTTGTTTTGCCTAATGGTAATGAATAGAGAAATAATTAATTGTCCTTGTTCTTTATTAAAAAGAAAAGAAAAGGAAAATAGGCAGCACAGACTGATTGGTCATGAACAAAGCATTTCCGAGGCACTGTAGCATGGGATGACTGGTTCAGTTAGCGCCTGTTGTCATTCTTGTAGGTAATAGCTCCAGGACTAAGCCAAGGTAAAAACTTGTTGATCACGGTGGCTTCTCTTGTGTTGCTGTAGTAACAGATACAGTTTCATGTAGTTTAGAGGGTCAAGACCTCTTCCCTTTTTAGTGGAGAAATATCATGTGTTAAAACCACAGTAACTTTTTCCACTGAGCAAACTACAGAGGACGTAATAAATTCTGAGGTACTGCACAGAGATAATGAGCTGCTACGTCTGCAACAGATGTGGCTCTTGCTATGTTAAAGGGAGATATTATTAGAGATGGGAGAAAAACTGTAGTGAAGGATAAATGAGTTGATATTAAGCAACCTGCAAAAATATCTCCAGGTTTTTGGAGATACAAAATATGTTAAATAAACGTGAGGAAGGAAGTTGGTGTGACTTTAATTTTGTTTGGTGTGAATTTCAGTCCCTTTTTCAGTTCTTCCGTGGAAAACTGTACAGATGTTTAAATGCTTTCTTGTAAACATATATATTGTGTATTGATTGACTCTTGAATAGTGCAGTGCATAATCAGTGCAGAAGACATACAGAATATCTTCAGAATAGAGAGGATGATTTAAAAAATAATAGCATAAATGTTATTTCTTATCTTAATGAATATTTACTCCTGAAAAGATCAAAATAGGGAATTGCCTGTAGCTACCTAGGATTCTGTAGTTATTTATGGAGGAAAGCATTTGAGTTCCAAGGTGTCTCAGTAATTGAAAAAAATAATAACATAACTCTCATGTTGAGTGTAGGTAAGAATTTGAGAACTGTTTTGTCATAACTCAGTTATTTGTTGCTTCTGTAGGCAGCAAAGAGTGTGGGTGTTCTTTCTAACTTGGGGATGACAAGGCTAGAATTCATAAGATAATCTTCCACTTTTGGTCCTATTCTCATTTGATGATCTTTAGTATGTAACGTGATAAATAGGAAAATAAACAGTTGTTAAATGCTGCCTTACAAGAATCTCACCCATTTCCAGTGAGAGATAGTATAAAGTATCATTCCTGGATGTTTGTTAGTTCTGTGAGGATCAAGTTTGAAAATACTGCTCTGTTCTTCTATACAGCTTTTTCTCTACCCCATGACCTCTTTCTTTTTTCCTCAGTTAAATCTTGCTTTATGGTTTGAGAAACATCTGAACATCTCAAGAGCATTTTTTTTCTGCCAATCAGAAGCAGGTGGCCTCTGCTCCACAGTGCCTGTGTGTACAGGACTGAGCTCTCTGAAGTCTTAGCTTTTAAACTCCTACAAAAAGAGTGATTCATGTACAGAGCAGTCCCCTCTGAGCTCAGTGGTCACTGTGGATCAGCTGCTGAGATTTGATGGGAGTGAACCAGCAGCTAGGCAAAGTGTGTCTTGGGTGAAGTGTAAAATTCTAAGTCTCGTTTTGCTTTCTTTACAGGTCAATGGCACGGATGCTGATTATGAATATGAAGAAATTACTCTTGAAAGGGTAACATGCTAAATGCCTTTCTCTGCTCTCAGATTGGATTTATGGTGCTTTAATATGAAATCTCGACCTCTCGATATTGCTGAAGGGCAATCCAAAAAAATCTTTGCTCTTTGGCTGTTTGTTTTTTCCTTTATATTTCCTTTATTATTTAACCTAAAGTGGGAAAAAAATACATCCAGTTGCTGGAGGAGGAGTAGAAGTTCTTACTAATACCCTTGACCATTAAGACTAAAATGCAGGAAGGATCTCCCTGAGACATACTGCATTGAATATTATTATCTAGCCTTTTAGAGAGTAATAAGACAAATTGTAATTTCATTGCCTATATTGCTCTTTACGATAGGTTTTTATTTATGCCATTATTTTATGTTGAGAATCAGACTTCCAGTTGAGAGCTTATACATTGCATTAGGTTTACAATGTTGAGATCTGTCTCAGTTGGCTTTTCTTGATCTGCATTGTCAAGAAAAAGGAAGAGAGAAAAAAAGGTTGTGCTTGCTATCTCTGCAGTGCGCCCAGCTGAGAGGGCTAGCAAGTCTTGCAGCTGATAGTAAGGGCAGGCAACTTTTGAAGAGAAAATGCCTGAATCTCTGAATTTGTGAGGCTATATGTGATGGTTTGGAAGTTACCACACACACACACACACCCCACTTAAGAAAATCACTGAGGCTACACTCAGTGGCTCAAAGTTAGAATGCAGCTTTATATTCACAGCTTAGCACAATATACAAGGAGATATTTGCAATCTATACAGCTATAGAGAGAAATATACAAGTTGAAAAGTAATAGAGAAACACAACAGCCTTCCCAGAAACCAGAGTACCCAGGAGGGGCTCCCAACCACCCTTCCACCTCCTTTCCCTCTACCGTATCTCAGACTTTGCCTTACGTTCAAGGTGAGTTTGGAGAATCGACCAGGGGAATTAGGAAGCAGACAGATTAGTTACACAGACAGCAGGTTAGAGAGAAGAGGCAGGCAGCCAAAGCCAGAGAGCAAATGTGTTATCTATGTGTCCTTGTTTTTCTACATCTCAGCAAGCCTATGAGTGAAGTAGACATCACCATTGTTTCCTTTGCCTATGAGTGAAGTAGACATCACCATTGTTTCCTTTTCACAGCCTATAATCTAATTCTTCTCACCAAAATATTCCAGCTAGCTTCAAACTAGTACACTATATTATATGTGTGACACAAATTACCTGGGGACTCATCTGGAATAAATAATTTGTCTCTAATACAGGCTCACAAGATATTAGGGGTTGGAAAGGACCCAAGGAGATCATCAAGTCCGCCCCCACCACCAGAGCAGGACAATACTATCTAACACAGATCACAGAGGAACACATCCAGACAGGCCTTGAAAGTCTCCAGAGAAGGAGACTCCATGACCTCTCTGGGAAGCCTTCTCCAGTGGTCTGTGATCCTTACAGTAAAGAAGTTCCCCCTTGTGTTGAGGCAGAACCTCTTGCTGCAACTTACACCCATTGCTGTTCGTCCTATCCCAGGGAGCAAGGGACCCAAGTCATGAGGAGCAAATATTTATCTGAACAATCTCAAAGATCTAGCTCACTATATAAAGTTCACTTCAATGAGAAAGCTGTGGGGTTGGAACTGTGTCTCGTAGAGATATACAATAACTTCTGTTCTATGAAATGAATTATATCTTCTAGATGGTTATAGATTGTATACTGCTTAAAGTGTCTTCTGCTATTTATTTAATCATTAAAAATTGTATGGATTTGGTTCTACATTGACTCAAACAGATGAAGTGGGACATGTTTTCCTCAAAAAGTTAATGTGTAACATCTCTTCCCCCCCGCCCCCCTCTTCCTTTAGGGAAATTCAGGCCTTGGCTTTAGCATCGCAGGTGGTACAGACAACCCACATATTGGGGATGATTCAAGTATTTTCATTACCAAAATCATAGCAGGGGGTGCAGCTGCACAGGATGGAAGATTACGGTATGATGACTTTTTGTCTTGACTTGTTGACTATTTGTTGTTGTAGAGCACATTCTGTTAGTTTTAGTAGTTTTATCATGCTACCTTACATTTTAAGTTTTTCTTGCAGAGGTATTTTATAAATAATGAAAAATGCTTGAGTGGGCTGATTTTTATTTTTTCCCCACCCAATAAAAGGTGCCAGTTAAGAGAAATCAAGTGGAATTGTTTTCTGTTTGATGGTGTAAACTGATTAGGCCTTATCATAGAATGGTCTGGCTTGGGAGGGACCTCCAAAGGTCATCCAGTCCAATCTCCTCTGCAGTCAGCAGGGATGTCCTCATTTAGATCAGGTTTCCCAGGGGCTTGTTGAGCCTCACCTTGAATATCCCCAGGGATGGGGCCTCAGCTACCTCCCTGAGCAACCTGTTCCAGTGTTCTACTACTTTCATGGTAAATTTTTGCGGGAGATCAACAGACAAAGCTACGCAGACCGATATGATCAGAGTGATGCTACATGGATTCCACACAATTCAGTGTGAATCCCACCAGAGACCTTTATTGTTTGCTCTGACTCCGTTGAGCGTAGAGCATGCACCTACACATTAGCATAACCTAGGCAAGCACAACCCAGTCTTTTCCATACATCTCGCCTTGTTTTTCTCATTAACCAGATGTCCACTATCTCTTTTCTCCCCCACGGGAGGCATCCTGAAGCTGTGGAAACCAAGGTCTAAATGCTCAGTTGGCTTNGTGAATCAGCCACAAAAGCAAATGGAGGGTGAGGTTAGAAAGCAAGATGGAGTTCAGCCAGCAGCCTCAGCTCCCCAGCAGGCAAAGAGCCGAGAGCACAGCCCAGAGCGAAGTCAAGAGCAAAGTGACTTTATCTAATGTTTTGCTTTTCCTTTCTACACATCTCAGCAAGACTGTGAGTGAAGTAGACATCATCATTGTTTTAATTTCTCAGCCCATTATCTAGTTCTTCTGACAAAAACATTCTAGCTAGGGTCAAACTAGCACACCCTAACTATATTCTGTAGTTTTTAATTCAATACACAAACTCTTGGTTATCTTTATGCACACTTTCTGATCTCTAAGGTAAGGTGAGCTTTATAAGAAGCTTCTTTTATGCTTGGTGTAACTTTGTGTCTTAACTTTTCAAAGTTATTGTATTTGCAAATGCAATAATTCTTGTTCAAATTGAGTGGTCCTCCAGTAGACCAAATTTAATTGTGCCCTGATGTTGCTACTTAGCTCCTGGTGAGAAAATGTGGCTACATTGCAAAGGGTGGCAAGTGACTTTTGCAACTTTCTTTGAAGAGTAGTACTAGAAGTTAATAACAAATTGCATTAATAAATTATTGTTCTAATCCAGAACAGTCTTTAAGTATTCTGGGTATGAAAAAACACATCTGATTGTAGGACTGTCTTTTCCCACTTATGTTGTCAAGAACTGCACCCACTTCTGGGTGCCTGATATGTTATGAGTTTTAGTCCAGATAAACCTATCTCAGGGCTGCATTTTAGCTTGTTGGCTGTTGTCAGAGGTACATCTGGCAGAACGTGGTGACAAGTGCATCAGGCATTGTATTTAGTGTAACGAGACATTAGTGCTACTACAGCAGCATGTTAGAATGGAAAGCCAGCACTTAAAACAGCTTGTGAAAAGCAGGAATGGAGGTTGTCTGCTTCATATTCTGACTGAAAACTGGTTCATTCTCCTTGTTATACCTTCCAGTTTCTGAATTTTGTTCAATCTTGTAACACTAAAGAAGAGGTTCCTTGCCCCAAGCTTTGTTCCAATTAAACACGTGTAAAGTGGTGTCCTTTATGGCTGTGAACAAAATAATCCTGTTAAAAGCTTTCTAGTGACCTCTGTTTTATTTTTAAGCAGTAATACTTATTTTTTTAGAGCATTGTCTTGCATTAACATGATTTAGAAATGAAATTCATGTATCTTTATGTACCAGCTACTTAGTGTATAGCAGATAATGTATTAGGCTCCTAATGTGTCTGCTCCTCTGTAACACATCAGCTCTGTTGCTCTGTCTAGGGTTAATGATTGTATTCTACGAGTAAATGAGGTGGATGTTCGTGATGTGACACACAGCAAAGCAGTTGAAGCATTGAAAGAAGCAGGATCAATTGTACGATTGTATGTCAAAAGAAGAAAACCAGTCACAGAAAAGATAGTGGAAATCAAACTTGTAAAGGGCCCTAAAGGTATGTAGGATGGTGTAAAGCTTCTCTTTCACAAGAAGGATAGAGATAACAATGAATTTCTGTGTGAAGTGAAATAGTACTTTGCATATGAGGTCCTGGGAAATGCAGAATCATGAGAAATAAGATAATGAAATCTCAGATGCTGTGGTAGAAATTAACAATCTGTTATTAATTTTGAATATTAATTTCAGTATGAATATTAATTGTTATTAATATTTTTAAAACTGGGGGAAATCCCAGATATTCTTTGGATTTTTGGTTGACAGGAAGTAGTTGCACAGAGGGTATTTATGAACACAGACTTAAACAGTTTAAACAATCAGAACTTGGAAAAATAGAAACGTGAAAACAGGAACATTCTAACTATGCTTATGGAGTCTTAGCGTGAACTCCAGCAGATGTACTTACGACACTTTGGTCCCTGAGTAAGTTTCCTGTGCAAAAACCACTTCCAAAACTCACCATAATGATCCTGGGGTAAGATACAAAATATTCCAGGCAGAGAAAAGGAGAGAAGAACTTAGTTGCTGCTGCTGAGCTGCTAGTGCTAGCTGCAAACACGTGGCCGTGATTCCCAGTTAAGGAGCCACGAATGAGGTGCTGCTCCCAGTGGAGGGTCAGTGCAGGAAGACGGTTTCTAAACCACCCCTCATTAAATACATCATTTTGAAAATGAAACTGGCCAGTAGGCACCAGCATCATTGTTCTGGCCAATGAATTCAAAGCTTCATGCCTTGTGTGACCACACATGCACATTGAGGGGCAGCAGAAGACACCTGACACGGGGTGCTAAGCCCCTAGCCCTCAAGGCTTTGCTGGGGCCAAACTTTCTATTGTTTGCTCACCTACTCGACTTCCCACACCTACAACAGGAGGTGGAGAGCAAGGGTTAAACCAGCCTGGCAGGATTTATGCCCTACCAGGACAGATGCCTCTAAATTTTTGCCTGTGTCTTGAAACTGTGGGAGGCATATTTTTCTTTCAAATGATAAAAATGTATCTCTGATAGTATTTACCAATTTAAAAATACATTTGGTGGAGTTTTGCATTTAACTGTCTAGAAAGGAGATGAAAAGATATTTAGAGAAAGTATGATTTCATTTCTGTGTGGGTAAATGTTGGATGATTGTTCTTAAAATATCAGTAATGATTCTGTAGCTCTGCTATGTCCTTCTTTCAGAAGGCATGAAGGAAATGATTTTAGCTTCTCTGTAAATGTTACTTTGCCAAAGGCTTAGGCAAAGTCACGGAGTTCGCTTAGACTTTCAGTATTACTTCAGTTACAACCTAATAGTACTCTCTGTATGTACGATACAAGTAGCGTTATTATTTCTGTGGTAATTTGAATCTGGTAAATGTGGAAAGGTTTCTTGAGCAATGATTTTGTTTTCAAGCAGGTCTTGGCTTCAGTATTGCTGGTGGTGTAGGAAATCAGCATATACCTGGAGACAACAGCATCTATGTAACCAAAATCATTGAAGGTGGGGCAGCTCATAAAGATGGCAAACTTCAGATTGGAGACAAACTTTTAGCTGTAAGTAAGAGCTGCTTTTTTTTTTTGTTTGTTTCTTGGGGTGATTTACTTTTAGGCCCAGTAAGGGCATGATTTAATTTGTGGTTCAGTTTGATGAAGTGAAAACAATTGATATTGCCAGGGAATTCTCCTATGAAAATACAGTTTTCTCTGTTGAAAAGGTGTGGATTTTTTCCTCTTCAGGTGAACAGTGTTTGCCTAGAAGAAGTTACTCATGAAGAAGCAGTGACTGCCTTAAAAAACACATCTGACTTTGTTTATCTAAAAGTTGCAAAACCCACCAGCATGTTCATGAATGACAGCTACGCCCCTCCTGACATCACAAACTGTAAGTTGAGCTTATCTTTGAGATTTAAATATTTTCTCCTCTAGAGTTTTAACTTAACCTATTTTTATTGTACAAAGAGCTTCAATCGTTTTAAAATTATACTGTGAGAAAAGTTGATATAAGAAAGCTGATAAAAATCATGTGCTGAAGAGAATAATACCAGTGAAGGCCTCTTAGTGGGTTTCTATGGCTGATGTGGCCTAGTCCTGGTAATTTCTGGAGGTTGCTGATGAGTACAAGGAGAACATGGGCCTTGTTCTCCTGAAGGCTGTGGAGAGCAACATAATGCACTGTGTAGGTGTTCAGTGTCCTGTGAACTGAGTAAAACCAATGATCTATCACGTAGAAGGCAGTGATATTCTGACTTAATTTTTTTGTTCTACTTCCCTCTGTTACCATAAGCTGGACTGGGAGGAGGAGGGGAGATATCTTGGCCACACATGTGGGCCTGCTTTTGGCCCTTTACTGTCTTTCCTTATAAGATTCTTTCTGTCTGGCTGCTGTCCCTGTAAGTAGGACTTGAGCGACAGTGGCTTTCTGTGCAGTCCAGTATCCGGTCCTTTGTGTGAAGTGGCACATCTGTCTACTGAGAACTGACTAAACAGTCTTCCAAGGTATCATGCCTCTCAAGCTTCAGCACCTTCTTTTGGGACCCTTTTCCCTCCTGCTGAAGCCTTTTGGAAAAATCACAGGAGATTTCCTAGATTCCAGATGTCTATCTTCTATCCTTTCGCCAGGTTTGTGAGCTCAAGTGTCTGTACTTCTGGGCAGCCTTTCTGCTTTTCGTTGTGTTTAGTTGCAGTTTTAACCTTCAGTGCTGTCTGAAGTTATTTTATGTTTTTTAAAATGCTGTTTCTGTTAGGCTTTTTGTTGAGAGTTAACCAAAGAACTCTGTACTGCAAAGCACTGGGTCTGTGAAATTTCAATTGTCTGCTTTTCCTTGCAACAGGAAAGCCTTGCCTACCAAAGGCTTCTTAGGTTTGTCTCTCTCTGTTGTTCAGAGTGCAGCTGGTTGTTACTGCAGCTGGCACAGAGACACTGCTGCTTGAATTTTACACACAAAATAAATCCAAAGGTCTTGCTTCAGGTGTTTGATGACTTAGGGAAATCAGTTGAATCTTTTCTTGCATCTTTCACTTGTAGGAAGCATCTGCATATGACTAAGATGCTCCATGCTTTTTTTCTAGTACGGGGAAGGACAAAAGCTTTTCCAGTGCCCCTCAATATTCTCATATTTACATTGGAAAATTCCAAGGGAGATAGCAGTCTCCTTGAAGGCTGTTCCTTCTTTATGAAGCAGCGTTTTTAACTTTGCAGCTAGAAAGCTCCCGCTGTCGGTAATCAGCTTCTCCATTAGATTGAACTCATACCTAAAAGGGGTTGTACATAGTACTCTAGAAGCTGGTGCTTTCAGGGCCACCATGTCAAGGTTCATGTGCACATCTGTGCTTATCTCAGATGAGATTTGCAGAAATGTTCCTGCATATAGCAGAGCAATACCTGTCTCAGGAGCTTTAGGTAAGGTGCTCTGAAGAGCTTTTCCCAAATGACAGATAATAAAGAGCTGATTTCTAGGAATCACCTGGTCAACATTAAAGCAGTTACCAGTCTTTCTTCTTTATCTACTCATTCATTCATGATCCTCCTTTTTATTTCTGCCTATCAGAATTCTTTCATCCAGGTTCTCAGAAGTTCGAGCCCATCATAAAGGAGCAAGTAATATGTGCTGTTCCTTTCACTGCTGAACCTTTTAAATCCACACAGAGGCTGCCTGTGGACGTTAGAAATGATGTTAAATTGATAGATTGCTCTCTATGCTAACTTCTTTGAAGGTGGTGGTGCACTAAAATGTCCAGAAAACATCAAATTCCTAATTTGGCTGTCTTTAAGTTTTTATTTTAGGATCTGTTCTAGTTTAATTATAGGACTCACTAATTTCTCGGTTGATGAGAACTTAAAATGCAGAGCTAAGCATACTGAAGAACCAGGTCCACACATTTCAGTGTCTAGGTTTCCTGTAAAGTCTCTTTGCTTTCAGAACTTGTATGCTAAGAGCTCCAGACAAAAGAGTGCATTCCTGTCAGGTGGTTTGATGGTGCAGGAGAAGGGAGGAAGTAAGACAGCATCCATATAGATAATTAAATAATTTGATCTGTCTTTGGGGTTATTGCCTTTGAACCAAGGGACGTTGGATCAAGAGGCTTGTAAGGCTCTGATTGATGGCAGTACTTACTGAGGAGAATACAAGTCCTACCAACATTGTGTACCTAGGGGCTGAAAATTGACCTCTGTCATTTAATTTTTATCAGAGCGAATGCACAGCTGCTGGCTGCCTTTGGAGGAGTTAATGTTGTTAAAAAGCTGGGGCTGTCTGAAACCGCAGCATTTAGCAGGGAATCAATGTGGGAAAAGTAGCTCGTGGATGTGTGCTGTAGCCGTAGAAACTGGTATGTGTGTATGGGCAATGAAAGCTTGACCACAGCCCTTAAGTCTGCACTACTTGATTACTGTGCTTGTTTCTGTTGTTCTGTGAGGTATTTCTTTCAAGGCATCCGAGGCTCGTTAGGCCTATCAAGCTGCTTATGGTGGGAAGCCGTCCAAAGCAGAGGTGGCTCTGTCCCTCAGGGGCTTGTCCTTCGGAGCGGCAGGGGATTCTTCCTGCAGGAACTCTCCAGGCGGGGGAGAAACTCTTAAGGCGGGAACCCCAAGGCGGGCAGTACCCCAGTATTTATACCCTTCCTAGACAAAGAGCTGAGTTACCACTGCCTAGGTGCAAAGACCACAGCCAATCCCCAGCCGATTCCAGCGCAGGCATCTGCACAGGCAGCCCTCGTGCCGGAAGGGCCCTTTGCCCACCTGCAGGGCGAGGAAACAGGTTTTTCCCGCCTTTTCCTCTCCCGTTCAAACCAGAGGCAGAGGAATTTTGGGTTATACAGGACTCTAGGACAGGCTGTTCAGTCTGCAGAAGAGGAGGCTTTGAGGTGACCTTATTGTGGCCTTCCAGTATCTGAAGGGGGCCTACAAAAAAGCTGGGGAGGGACTTTTTAGGCTGTCAGGGACTGACAGGACTGGGGGGAATGGAGCAAAGCTGGAGATGGGGAGATACAGACTGGAGGTGAGGAGGAAGTTGTTCAGCATGAGAGTGGTGAGAGCCTGGAATGGGTTGCCCAGGGAGGTGGTTGAGGCCCCGTTCCTAGAGGTGTTTAAGGCCAGGCTGGCTGAGGCTCTTTGCAGCCTGCTCTGGGGTAGGGTGTCCCTGGCCATGGCAGGGAGGTTGGAACTAGATGATCCTTGTGGTCCTTTCCAACCCTAACTAATTCTGTGGTTCACTTGAAATACTGCTAAGAACACCTAGAACTCTCGATTTTAAAACACCAACATGACTTGTACAGTGCATATTGTAGAACATCAGAGTCAGAAAAGTGTCTGCAGAGCTTTGGAGACTTTGGTTCCTGTACAGGCCTCCTTTGGAGAGATTATTAATAATGCTCTTTTGACCTCCAGTCAATTTTAAAGCACTCTCTCTTTTTGTGTGTTGGTACAGTGTTTCCACATGGTGTTGAGAATCAGCAGTTTCCTCACCAGAGACATCAATGCCTTATCATTCCTCACAGGACGTTAATAGGGGTGGGTTTGGAAATGGAATTGCCCCTTGAGAATCTTTGACTTTTCCTGTCAAAGCAAGTCCTTTTTATGCTTGCAACTCTCTTCAGCCAAACCACAGTTCCTTTATTCTTTACATCAGTAATAATATTTACTTGGAAGCAGAAGTTTAGGCTTGATTTTGGATTCAGGAAGTGATGGCTTGCCTTTTATTTCTGTCATGTTCCTCATGAATATTCTTCAGATGTCATCTCCAGCTACAACAGTTTTAGGAAAGGAGGAGGAATGGGTTTTTTTTGCAGAAACTCCATAGAGAGCCTTTTTACACCTTGCTTCCACAGTGCTAAGAATACCATCCTAGAGAAAGGATCTGTCTTTTCTAAGTAAGTGGCTTATGTAGAGCTGGTTGAAGGGAAGAAGTCGGAGTTGTGGTCAATGGGATGGAGTCTAGTGGGAGGGTTTAGCCAGCAGAGTCCTTAATGGGTCACTACTGGGACCAGTACTGTTCGATACATTCGTTAAGGACCCGAATGAGAGCACAGAGAACAGTCAGCAGGTTTGCTGATGGCACAAAACTGGGTGGAGTGACTGACACACCAAAAGGTTGTGCTGCCATTCAGTGAGATTTAGAGAGGCTGGATGGAGAGCTGGGCAGAGAGAAATTTAATGAAGTTCAACAAGAGTCTTGCACCTGGGACAACTCCATGGGTCAGTATAGGTTGGGGACTGACCTGCCGGAGAGTAGCGAAGGGGAAAACGACCTGGGGCTCCTAGTGGATAGAAGGCTGACCATAAGACAGCAATGTGCTCTGGTGGCCAAGAAGGCCAATGCTGTTCTCGTGTGTATTAGAAGGGCCGTGGTTAGTAGGTCGAGAGAGATTCTCCTTCCCCTCTACTCTGCCCTGCTGAGGCTGCATCTGGAATATTGTGTCCAGTTCTGGGCCCCTGAGCTCAAGAAGGACCTCATGGAACTGCTTGAGAGAGTCAAGCACAGAGGCACAAAGACGGTTAAGGGAATGGATCATATTCCTTATGAGGAGAGCCTGAGGGAGCTGAGGCTCTTTAGCTTGTAGAAGAGGAGCCTGAGGGGTGACCTTATTAATGTTTACTAATATGTGAAGGGTGAGTGCCCAGAGAAGAGAGCCAGACTCTGCTTAGTGATGCCCAATGATAGGACAAGAGGCAATGGGTGAAAGTTGAGGTACAGGCAGTTCCATGTACACGAGGAGGAATTTTTTCACTGAGAGGGTGATGGAGCACTGGAACAAGCTACAGTGGAGAGTTGTGGAGTCCCCCTCTCTGGAGATATTCGGGACCTGTCTGCATGTGTTCCTGTGTCATCTGATACAGGTGATCCTGCCATGGCATGGGTGTTGCACAGAATGATCTTTTGAGCTCCCTTCCTACCCCTAACCTTCTGTGATTCTGTGAACTTAATCAATGATGTAGCCAGTGCTGACACAGAACAGTCCACACGTCTGAAGTAACTAACTGTTACATTGCTTCATAGCTGAGCTTTAGTGATGTGAATAATGAACACAAAACCTAAAAAGCAAGAATATGTGTTAGACAGTATGTCTGCTTCTGACCATGATGCAGTTTCTGAGGAAAAGCAAAATATTTGTGTACAGAAGTAGCCATTTTTTTTTCAGTTATCACTTGCTTTTAACAAAATTAGGTGCAATGACATGGAAATATATTGTTGCGTTAAACTACCTTTTTTCCTCCCTGTATTTTCCCTTGAAAAGCGAATACTCTGATATGGTTTGCTAATCATCGTGACAGTCCTTTGCCAAGACTCCAGTGTGGCTAAAACCAAGGCTGGTAATTGGCAGTAAACTGTCCAAATCTGTTAGCAGTGCCTAGAAACTCCATATTGTGCCAGGGGCAGAAGTGGAGTCTACAGTCTTCAGATGCTTGCAGGGAGCATAAGGATTGAAATGCAGTGTACATGGGTTACAATTGTTCTAAAAAATGGCTTTAGGATGATTTGTCTTGAACAATGCCTGATTATTAAGGAATTATCAAATATGAATGCTTTTGATCATTTGGCTTTAGCAGAAGCAGTGTTCTCTTGGCTGTAGACCTCATGAAACTGACTTAGTAATAATTTTTTCCTCTTTTGCTGCAACTTACACTCATTGCTCCTTGTCCTATCGCAGGGAGCAAGTGAGCAGAGCCTGTCCCCCCACTCCTGGCCAGCCTGCAGATACTTACAAACATTTATAAATCCCCTCTAAGTCTTCTTTTCTCCAGGCTAAAAAGCCCCAGGTCCCTCAGCCTGGGATTTGAGGAAGCTTCCTTCTGTTTGTGTTGTACAAGGGGACAGACTACTTCTTGCACTCGGATTCTGAAACCGCTTTGTGAATTCAGAGTTCTGCACAGTCCCAGACTAGGGCACACAGCTCCCTGAAAGCTGGTGTCTCTGTAACAGGCTTATTTTATCTGGTAGTGCTTTTATACTGGTGGATTTCAGTGCTTGCTGAAACACTGAAAGAGCTCTAACAGTGTGGCAAAGCTTTAAAGAAGCAATCTGGTAATCGGATATAATACCAGATGTTCTACGCCAAGCATTAGGGTACTGTAGGTGATTCCCTATCTGGCTCAGTACCTCCTTATTAGATTATTGATCAGGACAGGACAGTGTTGATGTGATGCATACACTCCATGTGTGGAATGGACTGCATAGAGGTTTGTTTAATAGGAATTTGAATTAATATAGAACCAATCCAGCACAGGTTGAGTGATTTGAAAGCTGGCTATTTAGCAAGCCATATGAAAAATAGTCTTGATGAGGTTTGTATGTGATAGAACGTTCTGCTAGTGGTTTAAAAGAGGGAGAAGGGGACAAGGAGAACATACAGATCACTTCTCCAATCTGTCATGTCTATTCAGCGAAAAAGCTTTGGGTTTAGTGTCAGTCCTCAAAGGCCAGGCACCAGATGAGATACAGCAAGTGAAATAGAGGAAAGAGAGTCTGGCAGCTTTAATAATGTTCAGTCTGTGAAGTGTCCCCACCTTCCATGTGTAAGAATCAAAGCCTGCAGCATCTACACCGGGAAAAGGATTTTCAGTTGTAGAATATACACATGTAAGGCAGTTGGGCTGGGTGTTTTCCAAAGGTCTCTTCCAACTCCTGCCACTTGGTGATTATCACACTCTCTGTCCCCTGTTACACTATACCTGGTGAATGGCCACTGAAAATTGATGTTCCTAGTTTGGAAATGCAATGCACCCTTTTATTTATTAAAACAGCTCTCCTGGAATTGTGGAATATTTTCCATCAACTGAAGTCATTAACATGCTAAGTTTTCTGTAATGTGTGTGTTGTGGTTCAGGTAACTGGGTGCACAGGATTCACAGCCAGTTATGGGAGAGGTTAAACTAAATCCTTTGCTTTTCTGTGAACCTGTGAATAAGGCAACTGACCCTTGCCACATGACTGAGGTTTTTTTTTGACACGGGGTTGGTTACTCCTCTCAGTAAATTGATGCCTCTTATCTTGCAGAGTAGGAGTTGGAAAAATCCTACCTTTGTGTTCCGATGTGTGCTGAGCACATCGTAGTAGCATCTCTACCAGCCCCTGTGCTGTTAAAGGTAGTTGTGTTCAGTATCTGAGAACTGTACCATCCATCTCTGTTCAGACTTACTAACCAAAAGGCCTCTGATATGTTCTGGAGATGTTAGGGTGCTATGCCTCAAAGCCTTGAGAAGAAAGAGGTAGGCAACTTGTTAGTTTGGAAGAGGTGTAACGCTAAATGATGTATTTTTTGCTGGTGCTCTTAACGTAGTGATGTTAACAAGTAGAAATTCTTACTTGATTTTAGTCAAGTTAAAAGACAGCTTTAAAAAGAGATAAAGCACCAGACTGTTCTCATGGGCTTCAGCTGTCCAGAGTGACTGTTTCTAAAAAAGAGTTTTTTGAAACTCAGTCCAACTGAAATGTTTTCTCACTGACTTAGTGTGAGGAAATTGGGTGATATGTAGCTGTGAGACAGTATTTTAGGATTGTGGTATTTGCAATGTATCATTAAGAGGAGCGTATTAAGAGGAGGTTGCTCTCTTCTCTCAGATGGCCAGCGCCAGAACGAGAGGACACAGCCTCAGGCTGCGCCAGGGGAGATTTAGGCTCGAGGTGAGGAGAAAGTTCTTCACTGAGAGAGTCATTGGCTACTGGAATGGGCTGCCCAGGGAGGTGGTGGAGTCGCCGTCCCTGGAGCTGTTCAAGGCAGGATTGGACGTGGCACTTGGTGCCATGGTCTAGCCTTGAGCTCTGTGGTAAAAGGTTGGACTTGATGATCTGTGAGGTCTCTTCCAACCCTGATGATACTGTGATACTGTATTTTGGTTTTAGAAGGTGGTACTGACAAGGCTTTGTTTTAGTTCATCTCTTATTTCTTAACGCCTTAATACTTTGCTTTTTTTTTTCCTCCCACTCTTTGAAGCTTATTCTCAGCCTGTGGATAACCATATCACTCCTTCTGCCTACCTGGGACAGACCTTGCCCCCAGCATCACCAGGGCGGTACTCACCGATTCCCAAGGGAATGCTTGGAGATGATGAGATTACCAGGTAACAAATAACCAGAGCTACAGGTCAAATTAGTTAACCAGGGAAGCTCAGAATACATGATTATGGACAAAATACTAGAGAATGCTGTGCTTCAAGAAATAAGTGGTTGGCTTTTAACACTAGTAAATGTTATTGTAAGGTGAAAAAGACAAATTTACTGATTTATATATGGACATGTACATGTAATTACTGACTCCAGGAATAATATTAATATCAGAATACCTTGTCAAAGTGCTCCATGAGTTGACTAAGGTTTTAGGGTGATATTATGAACAGACTAGAGATTGTTTCTTATTTTCTTAATTGTTATTAATGCCAACAATAATGCAGGGTTGTGGATTTTTATGTTGGTGGAGGGTTATTTTTCTCTTGTTTGGATTTCCCACCCCCCCCACCCCCCCTTTTTTTTTATTCCCTACAGATAAGGTTTTGGTTTGATGGATTTGTAAATCCAGTAAAGGCTAGAGAGCTTCTAATCCTTTCCCATTACCAGACTGTTGATTCACTAGATTGCATTAATCTTTAGTTCATCATTGCTGATAAAGGGAAGCTCTTCCAATTCACTGCCCTTCTGTTCTGCAAGCATAGATATGTTGTAGTACATTTTCAGTGTGGTGCTGCCGAATTCTGTGTCATATCATCATCTGATACGGGTAATGTCACTCAGTTTCTAAGACAGGGTCTACCCAGAATGGAAAGCAGAGTGGTGTGACTTGGAGAATGATTTTTAGTCTATTGGCAGCTAGGATATGTCTTTGTAGTTATTTTGAACTTGGAGCTAGGTGGACATATAAGCTGAAGTGATTCTGGCCTGCTGATAGCATTGCTGAACTTGCAGTTTCAAAGTTTCCTTTCCAAGCTACTGTAAAATGAAGTTTCTTAGTTTTCTTAGTTTGCAAGAACTGTTCAGGGAAGCTGTTAGGTGATGGTTTGTTGTTGTTTTTTTTTTAATTACCTTCTCATCTTCCACTTCTGCCATCCCCAAAAGAGGTTTAGAAATTGTGAGTAGCATTTATAAAACAATGCACATTTCTGTTCTCAAACTGCAGAATTTTTGTTAATGTGTTAGTGTGATCCAGACCAGTATATGTAGGTTTCTACCATGTCAGCGGGTTGTAAGAAATGGTGCTTTTAAAATGAGTATATGTTCAGTCTGGACAAGAGGAGGCTCCCAGGTGACCTTGTTGTGGCCTTCCAGTATCTGAAAGGGGCCTACAGAAAAGCTGGGAAGGGACTTTTTAGGTTCTCAGGGAGTGACAGGACTAGGGGGAATGGAGCAAAGCTGGAGGTGGGGAGATTCAGACTGGACATGAGGAGGAAGTTGTTCAGCATGAGAGTGGTGAGAGCCTAGAATGGGTTGCCCAGGGAGGTGGTTGAGGCCCCGTTCCTAGAGGCTTTTAAGGCCAGGCTGGATGAGACTCTGGGCAGCCTGATCTAGGGTAGGGTGTCCCTGCTCATGGCAGGAGTGTTGGAACTAAATAATCCTTGTGGTCCCTTCCAACCCTGACTGATTCTATGATTCCACGAATATAGTTGAGAGAGGATGACATTTAAGAATTTGTCACTAAGTTTGTTTAAGAGCTAGCACAAAAATGAAGTGATTTTAAAAAACTGAAGTAGATGATACTTGATTTGTTTGTTTTGGAAAAATGCAGCTTGTCAGTTTGTCCTGAATTAATAATTTATGTCTCACAATACTTAAGAATGTCCATTAATTGTTCTTTAGTGCTCTCTAGTGATTTTTCAAATGCAGTACACAGGTGCTTTGCTTCATTAGAAATATCTGTTTCTGAAATAATTTTTGCTTTCCTTGTGTTGGGTCAAGTAGCAGAAGAGTAGGTTTTTGGAAGGAGTTTTTCTGTGTTAGAAATTGACTGACCTTTTCAGTTGACTTGCCCTTAACTTCATCAGTAAGATCAAGTTTTCTTTGTCATCCAAGTCAGGAAGGGATCCTGTAAAAAGAATGGAGCAACTTGGTTTAGATTGAATTTTTTCACTTGCAGGTGCTGCAAATAAATTGCAAATGTATTTGAAAATGCCATGCAGTGTGATTCATTTACTTTTTCAAAGGGCCTAGGCATACTTTTTTTTTTGGCTTGTGCTTTGTGGTATTTGCTGGTTGGCCAACTGGAGTGATACTAAAGCACTAAGAACAAATTTTTCCTTCCAGCGTTTCCATCAGAATGGGTTCTTAAAGTTTCAGAAAGGGAAAGCAGTGTTTTGTTGCTCACTGTTATGTTTAGATAGAATAAGGGTGTGGGCTGTGTTGAGGCCCTTGAACAATATGGGAAGTGTTAAGTGATGACATTTAGTGATGAAGAGGATTGTGATGTATTAAGAATTCAGAATACATATATGCAAATGAACTGTCTGGTTCGCCTAAGAACAAAGAGGGGGTGCTAATACCTAAACTTTCAGATCTGTCTCTCTCATAAAACCTTGCTTTTCTAATTGTTTTGCTTTTACCAGTGTCTTGTGACCAAGATACTCTTTTCCTTCATCCAGGGAGCCTAGAAAGGTTGTCCTGCATCGAGGATCAACAGGTCTTGGTTTCAACATTGTTGGAGGAGAAGATGGAGAAGGAATTTTCATCTCTTTCATCCTTGCAGGAGGGCCAGCTGACCTGAGTGGAGAGCTCAGGAAAGGAGACCGTATAATTTCTGTAGGATTCCTTGCTTCTTTTATTTGAATAGCAGCAGAAGTTTTCCCCTCCCCAGATTTTAATGCCAGTTAATGATTTTTATGAAATTAATATCAATAACTGAACTTAATTTCAGACAATGGAGCAGCTAGTATACTTCAGTCTGCCTCAGTTTCTCATCTGTAACCTAGTTAAAATAACACTTCCCTATCTCAGCGTGTTCACTGAAGACTTCAGCTTGTCTTTGTCTAGTAGCTGGAGGCCAATGTGAGTCTAAAATGAAAGAATGCAGGATTCAGAAATAAACCCTCCTATGAGGTGGTGACAATACTTGGCAATATTGTCTAAATACAATGTTAAGCTTACCATTAATCTTAAATAGATCTATCTCATATCTGAGTACTTTATCTATGTTGGTACTGAAAGTCATAAAGATTTTGTGTGTTTCTTTGTGAAGTAATTTATGAAGAATTATTTCTTTATACAATTAAATTGCAATTCATTAGTAATTTATGAGGAATGTTTTTTCCTCTTAAATTTTTGGGTCTGCTGCTACCAAAACGCTGATATTAAAGTGCATTTTCATTTTAGGTTGAACTATGAGAGCTGCTTTGGGATTAAAATATGACATTTCTACCTCAGTGGGTTGGGTTGTTTGTTTTTTTGTTTTCTGATGCTATTTTAAAATCTGCTGCATTGAAAACAAGGTTAGACCCACAGAAGGTGGAGTCTGCCACCATGTTAAACATAAAGGTCTGTAGTCATGCTTTGGCTAAGGAGATCCCTGTTACAGAGAGATGAGGTGAACCAGCACATGAAGTCACAGTCTTTGTCTCTTTAAAACCAAAAATAAAAGGTCTTAAGAAGAAAATTGAGCTAGTGAATACAGATTCCTTAAGTGATAAACTGTGATGAGTACAGTGCTTTTTAACAGAGGAGGGGATATGGGACAGGATTTTGGATTTCAGTAAGCATTAACAATCTGTTTGTATAACTACTTGCAATACTGGAAACAGGGAAACCTGGCATGGAAATTAATTTGTGTCCAGTTATTTTTTGGGGTGAGTTTGTGTTCTGTGATGATAAACACCAGCATTTATTTAGATAAAGAGGTTTTTCTTTTTAATGTCATTTGTAGGTGAATGGAGTAGATCTAAAAGCAGCGACCCATGAACAGGCAGCAGCAGCCCTGAAGAACGCAGGCCAGGCTGTAACTATTGTAGCTCAGTACCGTCCAGAAGGTAAGAGCTCACTTCCACAAGCTGAATCTCTGAGAAAGGTCATCAACAATGTCCTCCTATCTCACCTCTCTTTTGAGGAGAGAAGAAACAAATAATGCAGTGAATGTTTACCATACCTACTAGCATAGTTACAAATGACCAAATGTGCAAGCGTTGGTGTCCTGACTTGCTGTGTTTCTTGCTCTGATCATGGTTAGGATTTTGATTTCATCAGTAGCTGTCAACACTGCCACAACACGAAAATGAAGCTGGTCAATCCAGCATTTAGTAGAAATACCACATTGTTACATTTTAATTTCACAGTTTTCTTCACTCTTCCACGTGGTGACTTCTGACTTCATTTTTCTTATTAATAGAAGGACAAAAGACTTCTTCAGGTTTTTGTTGCTCTGTTTTATACTGAGCTGATATTTCTGTTTATCCAGCAATTTGTTAGGGTCCAGATTAGACTGCAGCTGATGCTGATTAATCTTCCCTGTGTGTTCTGCAGATGCCAAATAATGCTACATCATCACAATACACACATTTGTCCTCCAGTATTTCTTCAGCACATTTCAAATGCCTTTGTCTATTTGAGGCTTAAAAATTCAGCAGTCTGAAGTTCTATTACTTTTGAGTCTGTAAGCCTATATCTTATTGTCTGTGTGTACAATGAGGCTTTTTTTATGTTGTATTATGAACTCTGATCAGGAGCTTTCTCCAGTGTTGCTGAATTGAATGGGCCCATCACAAAATCTTTCTCACAGTGGTTGTCTGCTTAAACCTTTGCTTTAACAGTACTGGGAGAGGGTAAGTGTAGGTGTTTGTCAGGACTGGACACTGAGCAGGACTGCCGCCTTAATTTGAAACTGTTAGGCAGCTGACTGCAACACACTTTAATTCTTTATTTCTTCTCTTCTGTTATGTTTCTTTTATCCTCTCCTCCACAAGTCTCTGAAAGACCAGCTTTCACATTCCTCTCCACCTATACCACCATTATTGATTATCTCCACTGACCGAGGAACTCAGTCAGTAATAAGGCCAACTCATTTGTCTGGTTTGTGATCAAATCAGTACAGCCAGCTTAAGTTTTCAACCCTGTGCTGTCTTGAGAGAGTATGCATCCTTTTCATGTGTTCAGTCTATAGGTTATTCTCTTCCAAGATAGATTTTCTTAGACTTCTTTTTAGAAAGAACAGTAAGATCAGTATTGGTTCTGGAATATTTGCTTTGGCTTTTTGTCGGAGTTGTCAAGTGTTTCTGTTCATCCGTGTTTGGCTTATGCCTGTGCTTAGCTCCTCACAGTTGAAATAGATGGATCAGATGGTTACATCTTACTCCATGCACAGAGATCTGTTGCCTCAGCAAGAAATAAAACTTGTGCTTTTATTTGCCCATCTGTTGGCCTTTGGAGCATCTGGTTACTTTTTAGTTCAGATGGGACATTCTTGGTCACTATTTCTTCTTCTGTAAAGGTATGTTGAAAAGTGGCTCCTAGTAGTAGCTCTGCTAGTAGAATATGTCCAGGACACAAGCATTTCTGGGTTTTTTTCCTCACAAAATGCATATCCAGATTTCATGCAAAAGGAGCAGCTTTTTAGTCCTTTCTTTTTCTGGGATTCAGGCTTTAAAAAGAAAATAATCCCTTCATGCTCTTGAAAGTCAGAACTCCTTTTCCTTTTACAATCAAAGAACTAAGCCTTTTGCATCATTTCCTGCTCTTTCTGCATAGGAAATAACAGCTTTCTCTATTACCACTTGTCCAAATGGATAACTTATTTTCCTGAAATGTGTGTTACTGTGATGCTTGACTGACTGATGGAACTTGGAGGCGTTGTGCAGAGATTTATCCCAGACCAACATACACTGCTGCCTCTTAGAAATCTTTCAGCAACTGTCACTTGTAGACTTCAAACCTAGAGCTGTACACATCCCATCGTGATTACTGAAGCATTCAGAGCAAGACTGTATGCAGTTGAGCTGTATTGAGAGTGCTGTTCTCAAACAGGGTGTAGATGAGAGGGTGCATGTGGGAGGTGTTACTTGAATGATCCTAGGTTATGGGCAGACATCTGACACATGAATCAAAAGGATTTGTTATTCATTTTTTAAGGTGCTTGGTCTGCATGAGCATCTTTCCTTCTGAAGTAGTGTTTCAGATCTCCTTCAGAGTGAAGATGTTGGAAGTATGTTAGGGTTTACTCTCTACCCTTTTGAAGTATGCAGTGATGGAGAAGCGTTAACTAAGAAATTGAAATACATTGTAGTTTGGAGACAAAGTAGTAATTGACAAGTGGCCAACCTATCTCCAGAGGGCTCTAGTTCCTAATGTCTGAGTTTGTTTAATATCTCTGCCTGCCTTTTTCTTACTCTGTAAAAAGAGATGTAATGGAACACAAGCTGCCAGCTTCTTGCAGGTCTAGCGTGGGAGGTAAATTGGATCACATACTCACTGTTCATCTGAGGGATGATGAAAGAGAATATTTCCTTAAAGGTTGTTGTTGGTTTATTATCATAGGAAAGCAGTTTGAGGTTTCACTTTCCAAATAGGAAGTATCATCCAAGTGATTCAGTGTAGTTGACAGAAGTGCGTGTGTTCTAGGATCATATTTCCTCAATTACAGCTGCAGATGGTTGTGTTTTTCCCTCACTTTAGTAGGCAATTTAAAAATAGGATGAGGGGCAATGGTTTTCAACTTGAAGCAGGGCAGTTTCAGGTTAGTGTGATGGTTTGGGAGTTATATTTACAGCTTAGCACAATTTACAAGCATATATTTACAGTTCTATACAAGCTAAAAGTAATACAGGAACACAATACCCCTCTCAGAAATCAGAGTCCCCAGGAGAGGCTCCCAACCACCCTGCCACCGTCTTTCCACCCCTCTACCTTATCCCAGAGTCTGCCTTACCTGATAGGTGAACTGCAAGGATCGGCAAAGGGGGGGTTAGAAGCAGAATGATTAGTTGGGTTGTACAGATCCTAGCAGAACAACAGAAGTCCAGGCAGAAAAACACAGGCACCAAATTCCAACAGATAGAATTGTGTTATCTATTTTTGTGTCCTTGCTTTTACACATCTCAGCAAATCTAGGAGGGAAGTAGACATCACCATTGTTTTGTTTCCACAGCCTATGATCTAATTTTTCTCATTAAAATAGTCCAATTAGCCTCAAACCAGCACAGTTAGACATAAGGAAGAGGTTCTTTACAGTAAGACTGGTGAAATACTGTAACAGGTTGCCCAGAGATGTGATTGTGGCCCTGACCCTGGAGACATTCAGAATCACACTCAACATTGCTCTGGGCAGCCTGATCTAGTTGGAGGTGTCCCTGCCAACTGAAGAGGGATTGGTCAAGATGACCTTTGAAGGGTCCCTTCCAACCAGTGCAATCTATGAATAATACATATAAAAATATGAAGTGTAATACATATGTAAAATAATTTCTGCTTGTTGTTTATGCTACTCAGAAAGTTAGCCAGTATTAAAATGAAGAGTTCACAAAATCATTAGTGTTTCTTAAATGCCTTCATAAAGATGAAGAGCATCAATTAGAACTGCTTGTACTGCATATGGGTTTTGTTTATCTTTTTAAATTCATCAGGATTTTGTAAAATATCATAACTAGGATAGAGCAAGGAGATTATAGACAGCCATCAGGATTCATTATAACTGGGTTAATTCAATTCTGTATGATAGGAGCATTTGGAAGACACTTGGGACCAGCTGACTTCCCTCTCTGTAATTGTATATGACAGTTTCTGTGTACAGAGTTGTGTTAGGGAATGCTAATTTATGTTTCCACATCCTACCACATTATCAGAAATTTCCCATTTGTATTTCTCCTCAGATTTATGGAAAAAGAGGATTTTTGCAGGCAGCTGTCTCCTGGAAAAGCCTGGGTAGAATAATTAATTATTGGGAAACTCCTGTGATGGAGTATCTGTGATATCCATACCTCTCTTCTCAAATCCATGGTTTATCAAACAGTAATTATTGGATATTGGGTAGGCTGATGACTGATACTGGTTTTATTATATCTAGCCCTAAATTATGTAACTGCTGACTACTTTCTTCCCTTCAGTTTTCAAAATGGTCCTTGGTTACAAAACTGGGTAAAACCAGATGTAGTCTCATTCCTAAAAATATCCTTCTGGGTGCTCGTTTAGTTCCCAGCAGCATTCAGTAAATCTGAGAGATGCCACACAAAATTTTCCTGCTGCGCTGATTCAAATGTCAGCAGCTTACCAGCACTCCTTGGGACAGCTAAAAATTGAAGATGGAATGTGAAGTGGGCAGCCTGCTTACCAGAGTGACTTGCACACCAGGCATCATTTCTGTAGTACCACAACTTTCTTCTTGTAGATTCTACGTCTTACCTTGCAGCTTACCAAGCTGCTACTTCTGTAAACTCTGGAGTCACTTTTTGGGTTGTTCTTGTACAGTAAACACACACGTGTGAATGTACAAAATCTCCTTAGCTGCAGAGATCACAGGATCACAGGATGTTAAGGGTTGGAAGGAACCTAAGGAGATCCAGTCCAACCCCCCCTGCCAGAGCAGGACCACACCATCTAGCACAGATCACTGAGGAACACATCCAGACAGGCCTTGAAAGTCTCCAGAGGACATGACCCCACAGCCTCTCTAGGGAGCTTGTTCCAGTGCTCTGTGACCCTTACAGTAAAGAAATTCCCTCTTGTGTTGAGGTGGAACCTCTTTTTCTGCAACTTACACCCATTGCTCCTTGTGCTATCACAGGGAGCAAGATCAGTGGGTTTGAATCTGCTGGGGCTATTGCTGTGGAGAAAGAGTCTGTGGCAGACAAGTAGAAATCTGGGCAGTGGTAATTACCCTGTAAGTGTGGTGGAGAAGTCACTGAATCACAGAACCTTAGAGGTTGGAAGGGACCTCCAGAACAGGGCAGCCTGTTACAGGATGTCGATGATGTTCTTATTTTCTTTTTCTGTTTGGGAGCTTTTCCTTATTCTCAGCTTTGGACTACAAAATTCTGCCTCCCATCATTGCTGAATTGAAAAGCATTTTACTTTACTAAGAATTCCACTGGAAACAAAGTACCCTGACCTGCAGCACTTTCAAAGCAAGTGACTGATGCTTTACAGAAGCCTTTCAATGACCTGTTTTCATTTGTAGGTGTTTCTGAGCCATTTCATTTTGCCATTGCTCAGTGCCACACTGCTGTCTTCCTTCTTTGGGTTTTGCACATACAAAGGGTGGCAGGGACACATGGTAATGTGGAAGAACGAGAGGAAGCTCTCTGTAGTTTGGATGTATCTTTATGTCCTGGGAGCGGGGATTTAGTGATGGTCAGAACTGTGTTTGTGCCACATGTCTGGAATGCAGGAACATGACAGTCTCAGTGCTTGAAAAGAATGTAATGAGAAGAGAAGCATCAAGAGAAACACATAGGGCTGTCCAGAGGTGTAACACCCTTGGAGTGCTCTTCCCTCATTTTGTGTTGACATTTTCACTGCTGTGACTATTAAAATTCAAAGTTCATGTGAAACATTGTTCTGTGATTTGAGCATGATGTGATCTAGCAGTGTTACCTCAAAATTCACTCTTGCTGGGAGGTTAGACTTCAGTGATTCTGAAAATGTGTAAATTGCAGTAGGCTTCCCTTAACTGTATTATAGCTGGAGTTCATCTGAGCTTTTAAATATGAAGAAAAAGTCATAAGTATCCTTGGTTGATACTGGATAGCAAATAATTTTGTGGCTTAAATGATTCTTTTTTCATACTTACATTTTATTAGACCAGAATGGGACAAATAAGTGTGTAACATAAACTACAATTACATACTAACTGTGAAGCCTGTTCTTGGAGGGCCTTGAAAAAGCAAGCAGGCAAAATGTCTCAAGTTGTGCCGGGGGAGGTCTAGGCTGGATGTTAGGAGGAAGTTCTTCACAGAGAGAGTGATTGGCATTGGAATGGGCTGCCCGGGGAGGCGGTGGAGTAACTGTCCCTGGAGGTGTTGAAGAAAAGCCTGGATGAGGCACTTAGTGCCATGGTCTGGTTGATTGGCTAGGGCTGGGTGCTAGGTTAGACTGGATGAGTTTGGAGGAGCTCTCTTCCAATCTTGATTCTATGATTCTGTGTATTGGTTCGAGCAGTCATTCATTGGTTACTTGACCCTTTCCCTATAGGAGGAGCAGAATTCATATAACATAATAATAATAATAAGAATTTGAAGGATTAGCAGCATTTTCCCATGAATTCCCTCAGCACAAAAAAATAAGATTCTATTTTTCCCTAGGATAGCAGGGTTTTTTTTTCATGTGAATTATTAGCTGCCTCTTGTTTAGAATCTGCCTTGCTCTTCTCTTTGTAATTCAGCTGCTCAAATCCATCTCTATAGATACACTTCATTTCTGAAAGAGTAGTAAGATGGTTGATGGCAACTTTGCAGTTTTCATTGTGTTGACCTTACAGCAAACAACTTGTGATGGTTTGGGTGTTACTTCCCCCCCCACATTTTGGAAATCACCCAGACTAGACTCAGCTGGCTCTGGAAATTTGAATGAAGCTTAAATTTATTTACAGCTTAGCATAATATACAAGCAGATATTTACCTTATATGCAGTTATATACAGAAATAGACAAGGTAGAAGGTAATACAGAAACACAACAGCCCTCCCAGAAACCTGAGTCCCCAGGAGGCGCTCCCAAATGCCCTTCCACCTTCTCCCACCCCTCTCAACCTTACCCCAGTCCCAAGGAAGAATGGAGGTTCGGTCAGGGGGTTAGGAAGCAAAGTGGATTAATCAGCGAGACAGCAGAGAGGCTAGAGAGAGAAAAAAATGCAACTCCAAGCTCCGCAGCAGAAGAAGCAGTAGTGCCTTGTCTGTGTTTGGATTCTTGTTCTTATACCTCTCAGCAAGCCTATGAGTGAAGTAGACATCAGTCTTGTTTTCCTTTCACAGCCTGTAATCTAGTTCCAAAACATTCTAGCTAGCTTCAAACTAGCACACAACTCAAAAGGAAAGCAAATAAGAAGGGAAAGGGGGAAGGTCTTTCCGTTTCTGTCACTTCACCTGTGCCCCGTTTTCTAGGGGAGTTTTAACAGGATAACGAAGCTCTGGGAAACAGCACTTTCATGTATATCAGCTAAGATTGAGCAATGTGTCTTGAAATAGGTTGTAGACTTTCTGGTAGTAAAAATCCAGCCAGTGCTTTTGCACAACTCAGTTTGCAGTGTGTGTTTTGTATCAAGAGGGTAGGTTTCCCTTGCTTTACGGCTGAGAACGTGGGCTGCCTTAATCAAACGTGGTGTGAGAGATCATTACATTACAATTGAATAAAATGAGAAACCCTTCAAAAAATAATTAAAAATAAACTAATTACCCTCTTTTGGAGTAAATAGTCCCAAGTGTTCCAAACTTCTGTTTCTGCTTGTTCTGTACCTGATTCTACTCCTTTGTAACTAATCCAGCTTAGTCAATTAAAGTACCTTTAAAATCAGGCCCATTAAGATTAGAAGAGTTCTGCTATATATAGTTTGGCTAGAGGCTAGAAAGCAGCTTACACATCTTGAAATCCTTTAAAACCTCACTCCTGCTCTTTAGCATAATAAGTGAAGTCGTTTTTCTTTAAGAGCAGTTCAGTCTTCTGCAAGTTGTGAACTGTGTGGTAAATCTCTCCCAACAACATTTTGGGTAGGTTCACTCCAGCTGTGGCTGGATTGTCTCTTTCTGAGCTTTGCAGGCTCTGTGGGCTGTGTTCTTAACTAAATACAAATGCAGGTTTTCTAATCGGGTTTGAAGTTCTGCAGCCCAGTCTTTCAAGTGATTACTGAGGTACAAGCTCATTAGACACTAGAGTACATGAAAGTCATTAACAGTATGTGGGAATGCATTGTGGTCTCTCAGGTCGTATTAATGTGGAACACGAAGCAATGAGATCAAGTAATACCTCCTCAAATTATTTATGATGCTCCATTTATGATTTCATTTTAATGGGTAACCTGTTTGCTAGTGGTTTTCAGGGGTTATACTAAGCATAGTTTACTTCTTCTGAAGTCAGTACTACAGTATGTAAAAAAGGTGTGGTGTGCAAAACGTGATTGGTGCCTATGAATTTATCAAACATGAGTGTGGATAATCAAGGGATGATAGTAGTACAGGCCTAGAAACTTCAGTCATCTCTGTGCTGTGACAGTCCTGCTCAGAAGCTTAGACTGAAAACAAATAGGTCAGTGCGAGATTGATGTGATGGTGGCCATCTCAACTTACTATCAGGCTCTGTTTCTCAGTTTATGAGGCACCATGAAAAGGAAGGTTGGGTATTCTGAGAGTGAAGAAAAAGAATATAGCAGCAGTTATATAACATTGTCAGCACCAGAGTCCTGCTTTGACAGATCCAACGTGTCCTGCTAAAGAGGGCTTTCCGCAGACAGATGGGAAGAGGGAAGCAAGGAACACGCTTTTTTAATTGAAGTGAACTTTTTCAGCTCTTCATGGATTCAGTATATGTAAGAGTCTCTGCTTCTTGGAGCTGTGCTGCCATCTGTTCCCTGCACACACATCCATGCTTCCATGAGCTGCTTTTCCTTCTGTGCTGTTTGCTGAGTTTTCCATCCTTTGTTGCAGTCTTCCGTTCTTTAGCTCTGCTTGCAAGAACCTTTGTTGCAGACCAGCTTATTTTTGTTGTGGCCTCTTTTTTGTTCCCCTCTTCCCCTGCCTGTGTAGATTCTTCTCCATTTATGTGAGTGTCACTTTCCTCATGTGTCCCATCAGATAGGCAGTCCAGGAAAGTTTCACTGGTTAGACCCAATTTCTGAAGTTTTTGGCACTGGTAACTTTGGCATTGGTAACATGACAGTTTCACAGGTCAAAATCATTTTAGGAAGGTGCTCAAGAGCAGAAGAATGCTTCATGATTTCTTAATCTTTCTTCCCCCTCCCTCCCCTTCCCTCCCTTTTTTTTCAGTCTGTTGCTTTGCAATACATGCAGAGATGAATTACAGCAGATCTATTCTGGTTTTGCACCATCTGCTTATCCAGTATAATTTTAAAGTTTAAACTTGAGTCCAGATGTATCCATCCAATGTTCTTAACAACTGATTATGTGTAAACCTCAGTAGGCTTTGGGATTTTTTTTTTCCCTTCAGTGGTGGTGGGGTGCTGTTGGATAACTGCCATGAATTGGAGCAGCAGATGCTTGTACTGCTTCAAGCTCTGTGTTCTGATAGCAGGTACTACTTCCTTCCTGGCCCTAAGTTTATTGGAAACTTTAAAGAAAATGCTAGGCAAAAAGAGATACCATTATTTTTACAGTCTTACTTTATTGCATTTCATGTTAGCCTTGCTGCCTGTTGTCCTTTGTTTGACGTATGATAGCTGCAGCTTTCCTAAAAGCCAAAGCATTAGAATCATGGAATCATAGAATGGTTTAGGTTGGAAGGGACCTCAAGGATCATCCAGCTCCAACCCCCTGCCATAGGCAGGGACACCTCCCATTAGAGCAGGTTGCTCAAGGCCTCATCCAGCCTGGCCTTAAACACCTCCAGGGAGGAAGTATCCACAACCTCCCTGGGCAGCCTGTGCCAGTGTCTCACCACCCTCACTGTAAAGAACTTCCTCCTAACATCCAGTCTAAATCTCCCCTCTGCCAGTTTAAACCCATTCCCCCTCTTCCTGACGTTACTAGACCTTGTAAATAGTCCCTCCCCAGCCTTCCTGCAGGCTCCCTTCAGATACTGGAAAGCCACTCTAAGGTCTCCTCAAAGCCTTCTCTTCTCCCATTCACTGCTGTTTTGTATACATCGGATTTCAGGTCCCGGTCAGATTTACCTAAAAGGATTGAGGATTTTGTTTTTGCTTTGGTTTTGGTTTGTTGTTCTGTTTGTGTGTGTTTGATTTTGAGGAAGGCAGCGTTACTTCTTCCACCACAGTTCTTGTTCAGATACTGTTTCAGAATCTCACTGTTTCGATAGCTGTGGAAATTGGAAGTGTAGTTGTAGGTGAAGTTCCTGTGAGCAGCCTGCATTAAACTGAGTTTTGCTTTTTATGTTTAAATATGTCCTTTCTGCTTGGTTACTTCAAACACATTATACCAGAAAGCAATCATATTCCTCCTCAGCTCTTCATTTCCATTTAGCCAGGAAAGCAGACAGTACTTTGTACTTTGTTCACTGTGCCTGTTCCAGCTTCAAGTTTCTGGAATGCTGAAGTGGTAAAATACACAACTTCTAGAAAAGTTTTCTTTGCATTGCATGGGTTTGTCATGCTTAGCCTTGTGGAATTTAATTGTACTGTTCACTGTAACTTAAGGGAAACAATATCGTCGTGCCCTGTATGTGTAACATTGTGCAGAGCCCAGAAGAAAGGATAGGATCAGAAGGAACATTCTCTAGCATTTGGGAGAATGTGGTGACGAGAGAACTAAATCACAGAATCAGTCAGGGTTGGAAGGGACCAGAAGGATCATCTAGTTCCAAGCCACCTGCCATGGGCAGGGACACCCTACCCTAAATCAGGCTGGCCAGAGCCCCATCCAGCCTGGCCTTAAACGCTCCAGGGACAGGGCCTCAACCACCACTCTGGGGAACCCATTCCAGGCTCTCACCACTTTCATGCTGAACAACTTCCTCCTCACGTCCAGTCTGAACCTACCCATCTCCAGCTTTGCTCCATTCCCCCAGTCCTGTTACTCTCGTGATAGCCTAAAATGTCCCTCCCCAGCTTTTTTGTAGGCCACCTTCAGATACTGAAAGGCCACAAGAAGGTCACCTTGGAGCCTTTTCTTCTCCAGACTGAAGAGCCCCAACTCTTTCAGTCTGTCCTCATAGCAGAGCTGCTCCAGCCCTCTGATCATCCTCGTGGCCCTTCTCTGGACATGCTGCAGCACATCCACATCCTCCTTGTAGTGTGGGCTCCAGAACTGGATGCAGTACTCCAGATAATGTAGGCACACAATGAAATTCTCTAAACAGTGCAGGTTCTTGAGGATGTGCATGGAGTTCTGATATTTACTAGTAAACCCATGTAATTTCCACAGACATACATGGATGTATAGACCTGCTAGGGAAAATTAGGGATTATGTAGCACTGATAAGAAGATCTGCCAAAAAAAAAAAGGGAGGCTTAATTGCTGAAGGGAAATACCACTCTGTGCTTTCCTAGTTCTCATCCCTAAATGCTTGCTTTATTATTATTGTGAGAGACAAGTGTTATGTGAAGATCATGCTTTTCATTTCATTAATTGTTATCTGCTTTTATGTCATTTCAGATAGGTTTCTTCTGAAGTCATCTGTCTGTTACATCTATTATACAAAGTTTTTCATTAGTGTGGATTTGATGCTACTTGTCTGTAATTTGTTTGGTTTGGGGTTTTTTTACCTTTTCCCCATTTCATAAGTGGTATGATAATACTGCAAGGTTTCATTACAAATATAATGTGAAGGTAGTTTTCTGATACTTCTGTAATGAAATCAAATTGTACACGTGGGCACCTCAGCTGAGAGTCTCCAGTCTTGCTACCAGCCTTTGGCTATTGATGTTCTCGTCTTTTAGAGCACATGACATGGAGCAGCTGTGGATGATCTTCTGACTGCTGACCTACTGCTTGTAAATGGCATCACTCTTCTTCTGTTTAATAAGAGATTGATGATGCTAAAAGTAGTTGATATCCAACTCTTTTTAATCACAGAGATAAAATGCAGCCTCTCCTAGAGATTGTCAGAGCTCACACTACTTTGTAGTGCCAAAGGTAAACCAAGCCTAACTGCTCAACAGGGGATGGATACTCATTTTTTGGGTACCAAACTGATACTACCTTTTGTGATGCTATCAAAAGTCCTGCTGTTGTCTTCTCTTCTGTCTCCAGCATTCATTTCATTACCACTGTATCTAACACCAAGAAAACAACAAAATACTGCTTGCTTTTCACCTCCAAACCCAATGATTTCGAGATTTCTATACATTCTGTTTCTCCCAAACCCTCCTGTGAGGGGAATATATCTCAAATTTTTAGCTTGCTCTACATCAAAGCTTCTCACCAGATTCCATCTGTACAGACTGTTTAAGCTCTTCCAAAATATGACATCTTTTGGCACCCCTTCTTTATGAACGCAGAGCCTTCTGAGTCCTAGCTCATTAGTTTCCTTTTTTGCTGTGTTGATATGGAAGGAGCCCCTTGTAGAGATTCTTCTTTTCCCTCCTCCCAGCACTTAGTTCCTGGGAGTTCTGATTTGAAAAATTAAATTACTCCAGGAAACTGCAAGAACAGGATGCTGGCTGTGATATACAGGATAAAGAAGAGTTAAGTGACAGGAAGGAGTACCCCCCCTGTTTTTTGCATACTACATGGGAGGAAATCTGATTCTTCCTGTAGATGACAGATGATAGTTGTGGTCTTTTCCAGTAGCTGCTACAGTGCATCATAGACATGTCAGTACCAAGCAGACTGTAGCACAAGAAGATGCTCAGGTTATCTGGTCTTTTCAGTGCTTACTTTCCTTACACATGGGCATAAAAACCCCGCCAATCTTATGCCAGAAATCTCAGCTACCATTTATGTAGTGTGCTTGAAGTGTAGAGCTTTATTTTCCAAGACACCTAAGAAACAGGTGAGAGGTGTAAGAGGTCCTTTCTTAGGTACAAATGAGTCAAATGAGCTGCCTTACCCAAGGCCATAAAGTGCAGCAGTAGCACAGCAGGAGCAGACTATTCTCTTTCTGTATCCAAGTTCTTCCCCTGAGGGACATTGCTTCCTAAAAGAAGGAACTTTCTGACATTCCCTTCAGGTTACCATTCTGTCATCTTAAATTTTGCTGCTAGCAGTAGCATTGGTAGTGGTAGAAATTATACTTCTGTTTCATCAGCCTTACTCAGTACTGTTAAATTATTTGATCTGAAGTGTATTTGCCAAAAGGCACATGATCTGTTTTAAAAGCTGAGATACTATCTTAAAAACTACTAGCTTTTGGGTTTAAAGGTCAGAAGTCATATTTGAGAGACTGTCATATTGTCATGATTTAGGTAGAGTTAATTATAGTTGCTGTTGCTCAAGCATCAGACTTAATAGTGACCTGGATGAAGGAAGTGATTTACCAGAATCTGATTCACACATTATCCAGAGTGAGAGAGTTGGGGCTGTTGAGTCTGGAGAGTAGAAGGCTTTGAGGAGACCTTACTGTGACCTTCCAGCATCTGAAGGGGGCCTGCAAGAAAGCTGATGAGGGACTTGTTAGGGTGTCAGATAGTAATAGGACTTGGGGGAATGGAGCAAAAGTAGAAGTGGGTAGATTCGGATTGAGTGTTAGGAAGAAGTTTTTCACCGTGAGGGTGGTGAGACACTGGAACAGGCTGCCCAGGGAGGTGGTGGAAGCCTCATCCCTGGAGGTTTTCATGGCCAGGCTGGATGTGTCTCTGAGCAATCTGGTCTAGTGTGAGGTGTCCCTGCCTGTGGCAAGGGGAGTTGGAGCTGGATGATCATTGAGGTCCCTTCCAGCCCTGATGATTCTATGATTATTCTTCTTCTTCCCTGGTTAGTCCCTAAACCATGGTGCTCACTGATGTCTGTGTGGGGAAATAGTGCTACAGAATAGAATATGAGAAATCATTTTTAGTTTTCAGTTGGCTGTGGAAGGAAATTCAGTTTAGAGCTATTTCTCAAGATTTTTGTGTTTTAGAACCCTCTCTATCCATCTTGCATTTCCTGAGTAAGTTGGATGCCTGCAGGGAATAAGGGTGAAGCTAGGAAGAGAAAGGCATTAGGCAGTTGAGCAGCTGCTTGCTGTACACACCCTGGCTTTCAGAGTGTTGACTTGTTATAATCTGGCATCACGTGTTCTCCTGGCAAAGGTGGTGGCTGCAGGACGTTTCTTTTAACTAGCAAGGTTTTGCAAGTGAGTCTGTGGATCCTGAAGTACAAACTATTCGACTGAAGGGAAAGAACTTCCTTGTTTTGAGTTGATACTTTATGCTGACAGCATGTAAGTACCTTGCTTCAGGAGCTGTTTGTCCTGAAGAAGCTATTACTCTTTGACTGTCTTCTTTGTGGCTAAAATCAGATGCATTTAGTTTAGTTTTATTAGTACACAGTGCTGCTTAAGAACACAATCCGTTTTTCCAGGATTAACATCGTGCATAACTCTGTAGAGGGAGTTTGAATCTCTGATGCTATTCAGAAGTGAAGGGAGATTGATGCCAGAATTCTGGATTTTGAGGGTTTTTTTCCCCCTTTTTCTGGGCTCCCATGGGAACATTGTCTTCTTCAAATATTCTACTTAGGTATTTTGTGGATTTCCCATCTTGTATTGCTAAATTCTTTCTCTAATTCAAGTCCAGTAATTTTAAAGTATTGACACTTGTAATGCCCAGTTTCTTAACATTTAAAGACGTAGTTCTTGACTGTAAAATTTTGTGTGCCAACATTTGTGTTCTAAAGTCTTGGGTTTTGTCATGGGTTAAAATCTAGGTATATCAATCTTCTTTTCACCACAAAAAATATAATTATGAGTAGAAAAATTCACCTTTATTAGAAAAAAAAAAATAGGTTACTGTGAAGTATAGATGAAAAGCATGAGATTTTAAAGTCTCCTGTTCTCATTTGTTTGCTTTATCTAGTCATGATGATGTCAAATTTTTGTTTCAGTGGATAATGACCCAGGTAAAATTTGATCATGATTCCTAATTACATGGTAAAATTTTGCCATGGTTTCCAACTATGAGGTAAAATTTTGTCATCACTTCTAATTACAAGGTAAAAATTTATCACCATTTCTAATTACAAGGTTAAAGTTGTGTCGTTCTTTACAACTACAAGGTAAAACTTTCTCATAGTTTCTAATTACAGAGTGTAACATCTCATAAAAGCTTTGCACTTTTCCTTGCATTGGAAAAGCTGTAACTGTTTCTTCTCTGAGACTTTGAGCATTTTTCTGAGTAATTGCTGAGGTTCAGAGGAAATTAATTGCAAGGCTTCCTTTCCTTACAGAGTACAGTCGTTTTGAAGCTAAAATACATGATTTACGGGAACAGATGATGAACAGTAGCATTAGTTCGGGATCAGGATCTTTGCGAACCAGCCAGAAGAGATCCCTCTATGTCAGGTAATCATTTTTTTTCTTTCAGTGTGTTGCTAGTGTGTTTGTCTGCTTTCCTGTAGGCTTAGTATTTCTGTAATTGCCTTTTTAGGTGCTTATTTACTCACTATTGCACTTCAAATGTTGATCAGCATGTATAAAAGTAAAGCTTCATTTAGCTTGATTAATCTACTGTAGTTGAAAAGGAGTGACAGCCCCGAGAACCTTGTATGAACCTTGAAGAGGGGTGTGATTTACTTGCTTTTTGTCCTGCCTCTCAGAGGAAAAATAAGCATTTGTTCTTTAAGTGAGCATATAAGATGGCTTAATGTCTTGCTTAATGCAGTTTGTGTTTTTGTGACAGTAGTCTTCACATTTTTCCTTCTTCAGTTCTCGACTTCAAATTTGTGCTCTGCCTATAAGCTTTAATGGATTTCCATCTTGCTTCTGTCAACTTACTTGAGTTATAGTCTCTGCTTGCATTAAGAAATCTCATTTCTATATTCAGTAGCATCTTTTACAGGATGCTTTCCATGGTAACCAGAAGCAAATGCATCAAAGCAAATTACCTGAATATTTTGCATTAATTTATTCTTGTAGAACTAAACATAAAGGAAGTAAAAATACAGATCATGAAGCCGTTAAGAAAATAGATGGCTTCACCACGAAATTGTGGCAAGGGGCAGCTCATTTATGTGCCAACTGACTCCTACATAAGTTGGGCAGCTCATTCGTGTGCCAACTAACTCCTACATCAGTTATATACTATTCAAGCTTAATGTTTCAGGGATGGAATGTGGGTGAAAGGATTGCATGTTTAAAAATAAGTGGGTTTTTGGAACTCTTCAAACCAGGTCATCTCTGGGTTGAATAAAAGCCAGCAGTAGTCTCTTGACAGAGGCTAAGTAAGTGTAGGCAAGACTTCAGTAGTGCTGATGGTTGGGTTAAACTTGGTTTAAAATGTTGTATGAACTCACTAGCTTACCTGCTAAAATCTCCCAAGTGGAACAGATACTTTTTTTTTGTATGTTGTTACCTATTGAGCTGTGAGAAAGGAAGCAAGTCTTACACAAGGCAGGTACCTGTGCTCAAGAAAGATTCAGTCTTTTGCAACCTCTTTCTGAAGGCTTGGGGGAAAAAATAGGAAATCACTCCTCCAGGGCTTCTGTTTTCATTGACTGTAACATGTAGCCTCCATGGTTTGACTTATTATTTTAGTAGCATTATCTGGTTTCTGGTTTTACAGTGCTGATCTTGTTCTAGTTTTGTGTGTGCTTTGTCTGCCTTTAGTATTTTAGCAGAGTCAAAATTTAAATATCTATGGGTAAATGCCTTAAATATTGAGGATAAGTGATTGATACCTCAGTTATCCATCTCTTAGAATTTCCCCAGGTAGTTGGACACATGAATATTGGGGTGGTATCTTCCTCCTTTCCATAATCGCATCATTCATTGCTTTGGCCCTCATCATATAACAGCTTAAACAATTCCAAATGCTTTTATGTTGCTTGGTTAGCTATAGCCTGATCAGGTTTTGAAGTGCTTCTGTTCACACGTTGGCCTGGTATTTAAAGCCACTGACAAGCATTTTGTGTTTATGTAGCTTTTATACTTCTGATGGAAGTTAAATGTAAATAACTGAGATTGAGAATTTGACCTTGCCAGCTGCTGCATAAAAAACTACCCTTCTCCAGGTTGTTGGCAGAAGCCTTGTGGAGACTGGGGATTCCCTTTCCAAGAGAGGTTTTAGAGGGTGGGTAATCAGCTTTGTTATAAGTCAGACCAAAAATCTAAGATGCAGAAATTGCTTAGGAAAAACACTTTTACCACCCACATCTCTTAACAGGGGATACTGCTAGGGCTTCTGAGATCTACTCTTGTCATTGCACCAAAAGATGCCAAAAACGGGTAGGCAACTTGCTATACACGGGATGGCTTTGCATCTGTTCTGTCTAGTTTGTGATGTAATTTGGACCTCACTAAAGCAAGTTTTGAGAGTTTTTTCACTTACTGCTAGGTACTGACAGAATTCATCAGTTATCCAGCTTATTATAAGTTATTCTGCTATGATCTTTCTGTACCAATTTTTAATTGTATTGATTCAAAGCCAATTTTAATAACTGGAGCTTATGTTTTTTCTGTAATATGTAGTTCTTAATATGCCTTAAAGGATTTGTATTGTATCATGTGTCACATAATTGAAAAATAAATCCAACAGATAGGTAAAAAAAAAATCTATCAAAGATAAATACTCTGAAAATGTTCAGCTGGAGGTGTCAGTCTCTTTTGAGTGATGCCCAGTGTTAAGACAAGGAACAATAGGTACAAATTAGAGCACAGGAGGTTCCAGCTCAACACAGTGAAACACTTCTTTACGGTGATGGTCACAGAGCACTGGAGCAGGCTTCCCAGAGAGGCTGTGGTCTCCTCCTTTGGAGACTTTCAAAACCCACCTGGATGCGTTTCCTGTGCAGCCTGCCCTAGGTAATTTTGCTCTGGCTGGGGGTGTTGGACTCAATGGTCTCTGTAGGTCCCTTGCAACCCCTAAGATTCTGTGAAATAGTAAATAAAATCAGATACATCATTGTTGCTCTTTAACTGAAATGTGATATTTTTATGAGTAGTCTGCCTGTAAAGAGCATTTTGGGGGTATTATATAATATTAAGGAGAAGTCAGTTGTGTTTCCTGAAAATACAATTTGAAGCAAAATGAGAGCTCCTTCTTCTCAAGTCTGTGCATAGATACGTGCTGAATAACAAACATAACAGTCCTTGGAGGGCAGTACAGATACAGCAGTTCAACTGCGGCTAGGTCTTAATTTGCATATCTAACTTTCTCTGCTCTTGACTAATTAAGATGTACTGATTTAATGACTTTCTCTGGTTTATACTTTATATTTCTTTTGACTTTCATTCTGAGAGTAGAGAGATTGTCTCCTAAAATGTTCCCATTTTTGCATCTGACCTGTGTCTGTACACTCTCCTCCTTCATACATAGATTGAGAAAGCAATACTTTAGTATCTCCATGCTATCAAATTTCTATAAGTTGACAGAGTAAATTTATTCTGTATTTTATCTCATCTTGAATGCCAAATCTCAGTCTGTGACAATTGCTTTTGCCTCTCTGCACTTTTCCTGACCAGCATGATGCATATCAAATTCAAACAATGGTGCTGATTTCTGCTTGAAGCAGAGCGGAGAAGGGTTGCATCTCGAAGTGGAAGAAACATAACAGTTTTCAAATCATTGGGAAATTTGACCTAAATCCTTTGAAAAATGAGATCTGGCATTTGCACCAGGTGTGAAAACTGTAATTGCCTGCAGGAGTTTAATTGATCCATTCCTGTGTTATTCTGTTAGATAAAACATCCAGTTTTAAAATAGGATTCCCAGAAGTTCAGGGGGAAGAAGAGCCCTTCCTTTATAGGATTACCTTAATTCTGAAGCAGTAAGATTAATTCCTGTTTCATTAAATGAGAGATGGAGATGCTTTTGCTGCAGGAGTCTCTGATTGCTTTGTTCAGCAAGAACACCCTAAAAGAAGAAATGCTTCAGTAAAACTTGATCAACAGCTTATGATAGTGAAAGCAATGTTTGTAGCCAAGTAAGAAACCATTCTGGCATACTTGGTGCTGTTATCAGAACCATTACATTTTAGGTTTTGAAGCACAAACATTCACAAAACATGGAATTTAAATTCAGTTGCTGTAGGCTTGTAAATGGAGGAACTATATTACCTTTATTTCTGTTTGGTTGCTGAGTGATATGAGGTGAAATAAAAGGAAGGACTTGATGCTCTCTCTGCAAGATAATTTTTAGGACTTTTCATGTAAATTGAAGTAGAACTCAGAGGAACTGTCTCTGAACTCTCTTCAAAGCAATAGTTGACTTGGACTATATATAATAATTATGATCTATATATCAGAATAATATATATGATTACATATAACAATACATATTATACATATTGTATTGGAATGGGCTACCCAGGAAGAAAGGGACCTGGGAGAGCTGGTAGATAGTAGCTGAAGATGAGGGAGCAGTGTGCCCAGGTGGGCAGGAGAGCCAGTGGCATCCTGGCCTGGGTCAGGAGCAGTGTGGCCAGGAGAACAAGGGAGGTTATTCTGCCCCTGGACTCAGCACTGCTCAGACTTCACCTTGAGTGCTGTGTCCAGTTCTGGGCCCCTCAATTCAAGAGAGATGTTGAGGGACTGGAATGTGTCCAGAGAAGGGCAACGAAGCTGGTGAGGGGCCTGGAGCACAGCCCTGTGAGGAGAGGCTGAGGGAGCTGGGGGTATGCAGCCTGGAGAAGAGGAGGCTCAGGGCAGACCTCATTGCTGTCTACAACTACCTGAAGGGAGATTGTGGCCAGGTGGGGTTGGTCTCTTCTGCCAGGCAACCAATAACAGAAGAAGGGGACACAGTCTCAAGTTGTGCTGGGGGAGGTCTAGGCTGGACATTAGGAGGAAGTTGTTGGCAGAGAGAGTGATTGGCATTGGAATGGGCTGCTCAGCAAGGTGGTGGAATTGCCATCCCTGAAGGTGTTTAAGAAAAGACTGGATGAGGCACTTGGTGCCATGGTCTAGTTAGTTGGATAGGGCTGGGTGGTAGGTTGGACTGGAGGATCTTGGAGGTCTCTTCCAGCCTGGTTGATTTTATGATTTATATATATAAGTCCTATAATAAATAAGGCTTCTCAATTAAATTGAAGTAGAAAATGGAGGAAATATTACTGAACTCTCTTCAAAGCAATAATTAATTTGGAATGCCAAATTTATTTTCAGTTTATGCTTGTAACTTCTGTGAAAGAAATACATACATGGCATTGGAAATCTGTGCTATGTCTCCTTACAGGGAGTTGCTAAAAGCTATCTTTTCTGTACCAGTCCATAGATAAATATGTCATCTTGGCTGTGAAATGAGTTCCCATTTGATGGCTTGCCAGGTGTACAGAAAAAGCCATGTTAATCTGTTGGACTCAAAAGAGATTCATGTTAATTCTGTTTGCTTTTTGTCTCATTTCTTTGGTTGTTATCATCTCTTGGGGTTTATAGAATTGTAGCTATATAATTTTGTCACTACCATGCAAAACTTTTGTTTATCTTCTAAACCTATCTTACCAGCTTCCACTTTTTTCCTCCAGTGAAATCATTTTTCTTGACATTTCCTTACCAGAGGAAAAAAATATTTAATGAAGCTGCCTTTCATTGTGCAAAACCTACTCTGTGTAATTGTTTATCTGTTTTGAAGTCTGTTAATGGTTATGTTTTTCTCCAGTTGTGCTCCCATTTCATTTTTATGTATTTTATTTTTATGTATTCAGTGTATTTTTCCATGATTTTTTCATACAAGTTTATACTCAGCCAAATCTTAGATGTTAAAAGTAGTGCTGGTAGAAATCATTGCTTGAATACTAACAAGAATTCTCAGGAAATGATGCAGTTAATGAATTCAGTGAAAATGTAGACAACTCAAAACTGCATTAAAAAAAAAAAATACATAATGGATTATTTGCCATCTATTTTGAGATGGGAAATGATATTTGTCCAGATTGCTCTTGAACAAAGATAAGCAGAATGAATCTAGAGGAATAATCACTGGGTGTGTATAGTTTTCTTATCTGCAGTATTTCAGCAGTTTCAAAGGAAAACAGAGGTTTTTCATTTTTTAAAATAATCAGAATATCTCGAGTATGCTGTGGACTTAAACTAAAAAAATCTTAGAGTGAACATTGCACTACTTAAGGAAGGTGAACGTCTCCTTCTCTGGAGACATTCAAAACCCACCTGGATATGTTCCTGTGTGATCTGCTCTAGTTGATCCTGCTCTGGCAGGGGAGTTGGACTGGATGAATTTTTGAGGTCCTTTCCAACCCTTCATATTCTGTGATTCTGTCACTTTTCAACCTCCATAGACTTAAAAAAAGAACATAGAATCATAGAATGGTTTAGGTTGGAAGGGACCTCAAGGATCATCCAGCTCCAACCCCCTGCTGTAGGCAGGGACACCTCCCACTAGAGCAGGCCGCTCAAGGCCTCATCCAGCCTGGCCTTAAACACCTCCAGGGAGGAAGCATCCACAACCTCCCTGGGCAACCTGTGCCAGTGTCTTACCACCCTCACTGTAAAGAACTTCCTCCTAACATCCAGTCTGAATCTCCCCTCTTCCAGCTTAAACCCATTACCCCTCGTCCTGACATTACCAGACCTCGTAAATAGTCCCTCCCCAGCATTCCTTCAGATACTGGAAAGCCACTGTAAGGTCTCCTGGAAGCCTTCTCTTCTCCAGGCTGAAGAGCCCCAACTCTCTCAGCCTGTCCTCATAGCAGAGCTGCTGCAGCCCTCTGATCATCTTCGTGGCTCTCCTCTGGACCCGCTCCAGCAGTTCCATATCCCTCTTGTGTTGGGGGCTCCAGAACTGCACACAGTACTCCAGGTGGGGTCTGACGAGAGCAGAGTAAAGGGAGAGAATCACCTCCCTTGCCCTGCTGGCCACAGTTCTCTTGATGCAGCCCAGCACACGGTTGAAACATGTTGAAAGTAATAAGTGTTTAAATATAGGGCTTTGTGTATCATGAGAGTAAATATTTCTAAACCATTTTAAAGCTTCTGCCTTGTTCTAGAAGACAATATTAAAAGCATTAGTGATCTATGGAAAGTGTTTGATAATTTCTTATGGCTCAAGAAAGGTGTGGTGCCACAACTTTGATTTTTGAAGTAGACCTCATACTAAAGATAATTGATGTGACAGATGTTGAGTTTGTTTCCCTATAAGCAATTTGCCATTGATTAGGAATAAACACAGTTCAAACTGGAAGAAATGTTCTCTGTGCTTAAAGGAAGGCAAAGTTCACAAAGCTAAAACAAGTTTGGGTGCAAAGAGTTATGAATTAGAGGTCATAGAATCATAGAATCAGTCAGGATTGGAAAAGACCACAAGGTTCATCTAGTTCCAACACCCCTGCCATGGGCAGGGAAACCCTACCGACATAAGGCTGGCCACAGCCTCATCCAGCCTGGCCTTAAACACTCCAGGGATGGGGCCTCAACCATCTCCCTGTGCAACCCATTCCAGGGTCTCGCCACCCTCATAGTGAAGAACTTCCTGCTCACATCCAGTCTGAATCTCCCCACGTCCAGCTTCACTCCATTCCCCCTAGTCCTATCACTCTCTGATATCCTAAAAAGTCCCTCCCCAGCTTTTTTGTAGGCCCCCTTCAAATACTGAAAGGCCACAATAAGGTCACCTGGGAGCCTCCTCTTCTCCAGACTGAACAGCCCCAACTCTTTCAGTCTGTCCTCACAGCAGAGCTGCTCCAGCCCTCTGATCATCCTCGTGGCCCTTCTCTGGACATGCTCCAGCATGTCCACATCCTCCTTGTAATGTAGACTCCAGAACTGGATGCAGTACTCCAGGTGGACTCTTGGAGTCGAGGAGGGTAATCACCTCGTTCATCCTGCTGCCACACTTTTCCTGATGCAGCCCAGGCTCTGTTTGGCCTTATGTGAGACAGAAAACAATCTGAGGCATCAAAAACCTAGCAAAGATAATTGCATAAGACTTGTATTTGGGATGAAGACGGGAATTTGGACGAGGCAAAGGACCTTATTTTAAATCATTACATTGTAATCTATTGATGCTACTATGTGTTGGGTTTGCTATGAAGTCTCTAAAAGGATACAATTTAGGAAGTGCATCACTGACTAGCATAGGAGCTTATAGGTGAGATGAAGTTGAAGGTTTTTTGGCAGTGTTTCAAGTACTTGCTTAACTTCTTTTGTCCTAGGCTGATATAGAAGCTGCTCTGTGCAGGGTACTCATTGACTTGTAAGAGGTATCTTCAGTGGACCTTGTACAAAGCACTGGAGTTCTGTTCTGGACTGAGTTTATTCCCATTACTTTAAATTTAAAAGTATGCATGGATACTACACTACACATTCTGTGTGTATGTGAGAGTGCATTCAGTGTCCTGTAAGAATAATGTAATCATTTGCAAAAAGCACAGGCATGTTTTGTGCCATTGGTGCTCCTGTAGTGTTTTCTTGTATGCTTCATTGCTTTTTTCATTCTAATGCAGAGCCCTCTTTGACTATGACAAGACTAAAGATAGTGGCCTTCCGAGTCAAGGGTTGAACTTCAAATTTGGCGATATTCTCCATGTCATTAATGCTTCTGATGATGAATGGTGGCAAGCTCGGCAGGTAACTCCAGATGGAGAAAGTGATGAAATTGGAGTTATCCCAAGCAAACGCAGGTATCTCATATCTTACTGATTTTAAAATGCCTGATATTAAATGTGTGATGTGATCCAATACATTCACGCTTTGTTTTTTGTGGTTAATTCTGCACATCGCTTTGTTTGGTTCAGGTTTGGTGTTGGTTGGTTGGTTGTGGGGTTTTATTTTAGTTAAAATAAGTTCTCTCTAGTGGAGTTCTCCACTAATTAAGTGAGAAGTGTGTTAAAATCCAGTTTGACCTTGTGTGCTGAAGTTGATAAAGCTGATCCAAGTCCTCTTTTCTGTTTGCACTGTAAGCAAGTTATGGATTGAATAATACAATTTGGTTTACTAACGTTGTACCAATTGCTCAAGAAAAGCTGCAAAGTGAATTTTACTCAGATTGTGACACCATCATGAATTTTTTCTACACTAAACCTGGAGTATGGCAAATCTGTCTTTGGTGGCCAAAGTAAACAGAGCTGAGTTGTTTGCTGTCATGCTGGAGATCTAAAGAAGAGATCAGGTGCTCTGCATCTTTGTATCTCCTATCAACTCGTAACTGAGGATGTTGACTTCCTAAGTCAGGTTTTCTCTTGAAACCCTCTGGTTTTAGTGAACTTGCTTAAGCACAAAGTACTCCAATACTCAGAGTTCATCACTTGGGAAATTAGGCTTTACTTTTCCCATACAGTTTGCCATTAGCAGGTGTGAAGGTTTGAGAGTTACCTGCCCCCCTCCACTCTCATGAAATCACCCAGACTAGACTCAGCTGACTAGAAGTTAATGAATGAAGCTTTGCATTCACAGCTTAGCACAATATACAAGCAGCTATTTACAAATATATACAGCTGTATAAAGAAATATACAAGTCAAAAGTAATACAGAAACACAACTGCCCTCCCAGAAATTAGAGTCCCCAGGAGGGGCTCCCAACCACCCTTCCACTGTCTTTCCACCCCACACTGTTATCCCAGAGTCTGCCTTACATGCAAGGTCAGATGCAAGGATTGGCAGGGGAGGTTAGAAGACGAATTAGTTGGGTTGCACAGCAAAGGCCCAGGGAGAAAGCACAGGTACTGACTGTGAGAGAGACACAGACTCTGTCTTATCTATGTTTTGTGTTTTTGTTTTTATATATCTCAGCAAGCCTCTGAGTGAAGCAGATATCACCACTGTTTCCTTTTCACAGCCTATAATCTAAGTTTTCTCTTTAAAATATGCCAATTAATCTCAAACTAGCACAACATAACACAACAAACAATGGAGCAGCAACAGTTTGTAAACCAAGACAAAAACAATTAGAAGCAGAATGATTAATTGGGTTACACAGATCCAGGCAGAGCAGCAAAAAGCCCGAGGAGAAAAAGAAAGACACCAGCTCTAACAGATAGAGACACTGTCTTACCTATGTTTGTGTCCTTGTTTTTACACATCTCAGCGAACCTCTGAGTGAAGTAGACATCACCATTGTCTTCTTTTCACAGCCTATAATCTAGTTTTTGTCATTAAAATAGTCCTGTTAGCCTCAAACCAGCACAGCAGGCTTCTGTTTTTTAAAGGTGTCATCATGAGTAAATATCTGTGCTATTGTACTAGTTTGAAGCTAGCTAGAATGTTTTGGTGAGAAGAATTAGTTTACAGGCTGTGAAAAGGAAGCAGTGGTCATGTCTATTTTACTCATAGGCTTGCTGAGATAGATAAGAACGAGAACATAAATATAGGTAACAGAGTCACTCTTTGGGCTGTGTGGGCTGCACTTCTCTCTAATCCAATCTGGTGTCTGTGTGACTAATCCATCTGTTTCCTAACCCCCCTGGGCCGACTCTCCAAGCTACCTTAAACATAAGGCAAAATCTAGGGCAAGGTAAAGGGGTGGAGAGAAGGTGGAAGGGTGATTGAGAGCCCCTCCTGCAGACTCAGGTTTCTGGGAGGGCTGTTGTGTATTACTTTTTAACTTACATATTTCTGTATATAAATGTATGTATTGTAAATGTCTGCTTGTATATTGTGCTAAGCTGTAAATATAAAGCTTCATTCAATTTCCAGAGCCACTGAGTCTAGTCTGGGTGATTTCCAAAGTGGGGGAAGGGGTGGGGGGTGCAGGTTACACCCGAACCATCACAGCTATGACAGGTTGAGGCAGATACTTACGCAGTATGAAGTGGTTACTTGAAGTTCTTGATTTCTGCTGATTTACCATTTTTGCTTATGTTTTTGTGGTAGAGTTGAGAAAAAGGAACGAGCCCGCTTAAAGACAGTGAAATTCAATTCCAAAACAAGAGGAGATAAAGGGGTGAGTTAATAAAGTGCTAATTACACCTGGCGTTGTCAAGGGTAACATTTTTCAGTGTTTTTTGTGTGCAGACTCANTCCTGTTAGCCTCAAACCAGCACAGCAGGCTTCTGTTTTTTAAAGGTGTCATCATGAGTAAATATCTGTGCTATTGTACTAGTTTGAAGCTAGCTAGAATGTTTTGGTGAGAAGAATTAGTTTACAGGCTGTGAAAAGGAAGCAGTGGTCATGTCTATTTTACTCATAGGCTTGCTGAGATAGATAAGAACGAGAACATAAATATAGGTAACAGAGTCACTCTTTGGGCTGTGTGGGCTGCACTTCTCTCTAATCCAATCTGGTGTCTGTGTGACTAATCCATCTGTTTCCTAACCCCCCTGGGCCGACTCTCCAAGCTACCTTAAACATAAGGCAAAATCTAGGGCAAGGTAAAGGGGTGGAGAGAAGGTGGAAGGGTGATTGAGAGCCCCTCCTGCAGACTCAGGTTTCTGGGAGGGCTGTTGTGTATTACTTTTTAACTTACATATTTCTGTATATAAATGTATGTATTGTAAATGTCTGCTTGTATATTGTGCTAAGCTGTAAATATAAAGCTTCATTCAATTTCCAGAGCCACTGAGTCTAGTCTGGGTGATTTCCAAAGTGGGGGAAGGGGTGGGGGGTGCAGGTTACACCCGAACCATCACAGCTATGACAGGTTGAGGCAGATACTTACGCAGTATGAAGTGGTTACTTGAAGTTCTTGATTTCTGCTGATTTACCATTTTTGCTTATGTTTTTGTGGTAGAGTTGAGAAAAAGGAACGAGCCCGCTTAAAGACAGTGAAATTCAATTCCAAAACAAGAGGAGATAAAGGGGTGAGTTAATAAAGTGCTAATTACACCTGGCGTTGTCAAGGGTAACATTTTTCAGTGTTTTTTGTGTGTAGACTCAGGTTTTAATGAACAAATTAAATTGCCAAATAGAAAGTAGTTTTAAGCACCAAAGCAAACTTTTAATTGCCAAGACCCTGCAAATTGTTTAAAGAATAACCCTAGAGTTACATATTGTCATCAATACTGGGGTGTGATAGGAGATACAACTGCTAATCAAGTATTGAACAATTCCATTTCTAATGGCTCTGCTTATCAAGCAGTTTAGTCCTTTGGTGTGGACTTTATACCTGGACTCCCCTTTGGGAAGGGTCCTACTACCAATTAAAAAGAAATCAAAACAAAACACAAAACAAACCCAAACAAATCCTTAGCTCTTTAATGCTTCTTTTGTATGCATCTGGGAAACAAGGAACTAAAGCTTGACGGGGTCCTTGTGATGAAATGAGGTTCTGTGATGTACACAGGCACACAATAGAAAATAACTTCTTTGTAACAATTATGGTTGTATGACCTTCAAAGAACTTTGTGCAAGGGCATAGGCCAACAAAAACTCAAGGCTAGTGCCATTGTTGACCAGAATGTCTCCATCTATGAGGAGAGGCTGAGGGAGCTGGGGTTGTTTAGCCTGGAGAAGAGAAGGCTCAGGAGTGACCTCATTGCTGTCTACAGCTACCTGAAGGAAGGCTGTAGCCAGGTGGGGGTTGGTCTCTTCTCCCAGGCAACCAGCAACAGAACAAGGGGACACAGTCTCCAGTTGTGCCAGGGGAGGTCTAGGCTGGATGTTAGGAGGAAGTTCTTGCCAGAGAGAGTGATTGGCATTGGAATGGGCTGCCCAGGGAGGTGGTGGAGTCACCATCCCTGGAGGTGTTGAAGAAAAGCCTGGCTGAGGCACTTAGTGCCATGGTCTAGTTGACTGAATAGGGCTGGGTGATAGGTTGGCCTGGATGATCTTGGAGGTCTCTTCCAACCCGGTTGATTCTGTGATCTCATAGCTGTTTTTTCTGACTGGCCTTCTCTTTTGATAGAAACATGAATGCTCAATTCCTATAAAATGACCAATGTAGATGGACAACAACTTAAGAAAAAAACCCCCACATTCCTGATTTTAATTTGAGGCAATCTCTTGGTGTAGTTCTCTGCACGACATTCAATCCATTCCAGTACATGATGGGAACGAGTGGTGAGAAGGCAGTGCAGCTACTTCAGTACTAATAAGAACGTTCATAGCTGAAATTATAGCAATTTCATAATGCCAATTTTATTTTTTATTTTGAGGGTGAGGCTTTTTTTTATTTTTTAATGTTTTGATCATTTGGAAATTTGGGAAACCATTTTACAGCCTTACAGATTGCAGCTATAATATTTAACTAGTAATTTGAAGGCTTAGGTGTGTGCGTTTTATATGTAAGAGCCTTCAAAAGTAATAATGAATTCGAAATGTTTAAAAGTCTGAGAAATGCCTGAAGCTCTTGAGGAAGCTGTTTCTTAAGTAGGGATTGTTTCTAATAGCACTAATGAGTGCTGTAACATTAGCCATGATTGGAAATGATAGAGATTCCTCTGAGTCATTGATTTCTTCAGGTCATTCACTTGAGCTACAGTGTTTCCAGGATTTCAGAAATCACATGCATAAAATATTAAGTACTACAGGACTTTATACTTCTGTATAGACAGTCAAGTCCCTGTGTGCACACCTCTGCTACAAAGCAGAGGTTTCAGTTTATTAATGAAGGATCATAAAAGGAAGATCACAGGATCACAGGATGTCAGGGGTTGGAAGGGACCCAAGGAGATCTTGAAATCCAAGCCCCCTGCCAGGCCAGGACCATAATCTAGCGCAGATCACAGAGGAACACATCCAGACAGGCCTTGTAAGTCTCCAGAGAAGGAGACCCCATAGCCTCTCTGGCGAGCCTGTTCCAGTGCTTTGTGACCCTTAAAGTAAAGAAGTTCCCCCTTGTGTTGAGTTGGAACCTTTTTCACTGCAACTTACATCCATTGCTTCTTGTCCTATCCTAGGGAGCAAGTGAGCAGAGCCTGTCCCCCCCATCCTGGCCACCCCTCAGATATTTACAAACATTTATCAAATCCCCTCTCAGCCTTCTCTTTTCCAGACTAAAAAGCCCCAGGTCTCTCAGCCTCTCCTCATAAGCCATGCCCTCCTGTCCCCTAATCATCCTCGTAGCTCTCTGCTGGATTTTATAGGGAAAGAACCTTCCCTCCCCCCAATAAATATTTGTTAAAAAGGAAATAATTATTTCTCTTTATTTTCTGATGATCAATTATGTTACTGCCTTGAGGATTCATGAGGTTTGTAAGGGGGTTTCAGTTTTGGTGCTTTCAGATTTTGGTGTTGCAATAATTGGTTATCAGCTGATGTGATAATTCTTCAATGCAATCATTTTTCTAATTAGAGTTCACTTTATATATAGAAGCTGCACCAAGAAAACAGCTTAAAAACTTCATTTTAGTTGTTACTATTTTAGTGTTTTTTCAAATGTTACCATGTGCTTTGAAAGAGAATTGCATGGTTTTGTCATTTGTCTACCAAAAAACTGCGGAGAGCGGATTAATGGTGCGCAGAGGCAGTGCACAGTCCCTGTGTGCTGGCACAGCATCAAAGATTTGCATGGAATACTGAGTGGAAAAGCAACTACGCTTGCCATTGATACACAACTGCAGTTCTTGTCCTTCAGTAACATTTCATTTTTGCAAACATGCTTACACTGCTCACAACCTTTTCCTTCAGCTGTCAGTGTTTTAACATTATGGTTTCTCCCTAAAGTATTCCTCCTGTACTTGTCATTGATGACATTTTCCTCCAGTATGTTTCCTGCACCATATGTGTCCTCGTGGACTGTGTGCCTTGTTGTGTCTATATCTGGTAGCTCTTCATGGATATGATGAAATATCAACTTAGTACCTCAAAATTTCTGCATTAAAACCTTAAAGAACAATCCAAATGATGGCAAACACTAAAATCCACATTCCTTTCATTTTATGGAAAGCTTTAAAGGTCTGGACAACAAATTGTTAATTCCCTCCCTTCCCCTCCTTGTTTTTTTACTGTCATATACACATTTATCTCACTTGCTGTGCTGCTTCTGTTTTAATACATTCTTGCTTATATGATTTTTAGTGAGCTTACCAAAAAATTAATGCAGTTACTATGCATTTGCAACTAATAAGCCATTCTCTCTAGCTTTTTATAATCATGGTATCTTTTAGGAGTAATCTTTTGTCTAATCTGTTATGCAAAATTGCTATAATATTACTTTTGTTTTCTCTTTTTTTTGGCTATGGAACTGACTCTGACCATCGTACATGCAGTACATAAAATTTACTGTTAGTTCAGTAGGAGATGAAAATTACTCTCATGAAATATTTTCAACAGTGAAGTGAGCAAGCTTGTTATGTTTGATGAAGTACAATAAATCAGCTGCTCCTTTTAACTTAATGATACAAATTGCACAGTCTCACCACCTCAGTTAAGCTGCACTGTTTTAGCTTTGTTACATTTATTTCTCCTGTTCTTTTTTGCCCCAACTCTGAATGGAGATTTCCACTTTTTTTTTAGTCACATTACAATGTTTTACAGTATACTTAGCAAAAATCTTCTCTGGGCTTATTTCTTTGTTGCCCTTATTCTGCAGATCACATTAACCTTTCTGATTATGGGAAATCAATCAGAAGGACTTGTTGACCTCAGATTAGGAAGGTCAGGAGGGCCATAACCTAAGATCATGTCAGGCTAAGTATGGTTCCTGTGAGCATATGACTGGCTTGAAACCAGTTGTTTTGTCCATATGTCAGGATGATAATTTAATAATTCTTACAGCAGAATGACAGTTTTAGTGAAACACAGATGCCAGCCAATTAAAGGTTTTATGGATTCCCTACTTAACACAGTATTGCTGTTTCCAGAGCTCAATGTCACTGATTGTGCTCCTGTGGTGCCATGTGCCTCCTTAACACCTGCCAGCTTTGAGTAAATATTGTTAAACAATAGTAATGAAAATATCACTGAGTGTTTCAGTTAGCTGATATTGCTAAGCAAGTCTGTATTAAAACAGATGACTCAGAAGGGTTGTCAGTGACATAGGAAGGTGCAATTTTTGTGCTACATTGTAGGCATTCTCTTTAAGAAAGTAAAATGCTAGTTTTGTAATTGTACCAAAGAAAGTGACTCACCATTTGATATAACTCAGTGCTATGTGACCCCTAGTTGTTACTGTCTTTCATTCCGTACTTAGTGCTGCTATTAAAGATACTGTGTTATATACACATACAGTAGAGGAATCAGAGTGGTCCAGGCTGGAATCACAGAACTTTAGAGGTTGGAAGGGACCTCCAGAGATCTTTGAGTCCAACCTCCATACCAGGGTAGTATCGCCTAGAACCTCCAAAGGTTATAGTACAGGAAGATGAGCTCATGCTGGTTGAAGATGGACAATCACTTTTAATATGACCTTAAGTATATAAATTGGAGGGGAAATTAATTCTTTTAAATGGTTTTGTGGCAGTTTTGTTAGATCCTGCTGCACATGAGCCCTGCTTGGCTTCGAAATAAACAATCCTCTGCAGCATAGAGTCTCAAAACCATGCTAAGGATTTTAATTTTGCTGTCCTTTCCTGTAATAGTGACTGCAAACCAAATGACAAAAATGTGGCAAATTTTATGCCTTGGCATAACTGCTCACTTATGCCTGAAAATGAGAAGAAATCTCAGCTGACTTCAGGTTAGCTGTATTAGTTTTAGTTCTGGGCATTACTTCAATAAAAATGTTACTGATTTATTTGTACTTTGAATTTCTTCATTGACTTGCAACAGTAAATGAAGGTGCTGTAATAATGTCATGTCTTCAACAGAAGACAGCACATGTATTGCTAAAATTATGTCTTAATAGCTGTATATGAAAGAAAATCCACTTAGACAAGGAGCATAATAGTAGTTCAGATGTGTGTATATCTATATAGGTAACTGGAAACCTTCCCAAGAACTGAGATGCAGAAATTCTTTAGCAACACAAGCAGTCAGTGTCAAAAGCTGCTGAACATGATTCTTGATCAGACAGAGATTTTCACATAGCCATTCTCTATATCTGTACCCTTGTAAATGTAATTGTCACAGTAAACATTGAAGTTGTCACAGAAAACACAACGAAATTACCTTGTATCTTTAGAAGGTTAATCTTGGTATTGAGATGCAGACTTGGAGCAAAGTCACTTCTTGACAGGAGTTGCAGTTGGGACAGAGTGGAACAAATACAGTGTAGGATTGGGTTGTTTTGGTTTGCTTTTTATTGTTTGGATACCTTAGATCCATTTTTTTTTGGTGGTTTTTTTTTTCTTATTTCACTGTTACTTAGTTTTATTGTAAGAGCATTTGTAAAATGCCAGCTTTTAACTTTCATTTGTCTTTATTGTGTAGGTTATTTAGTAACTGTCACCAAAGTGCAGTTTTGCCTTTGTAAATGGGTGGCACTAACTTCTGGTGTGCTACTGTGATGTCAGCTGTTTGCAAAAGCAGGTGTGAAACATCAGTATTTTTTTAAGTACTTGAACCTTTAAATTAGATAATAACAATGATTTAATTGAGTTCATGATTTGATTTGGTTCGTTACAGTTTGGCCATCTCTCGGCAGCTTAGTTTTCACATCTCTTTGCACTCCCAGCAAGCCTATATTTGTCAAGCACAGGTCAAGTTATGCAGGATGAAGCAGCCTTCTAGTTCTCTCAGTAGTAGCATGTGAAATGCAGAGGGTGTGAGCAAAGCCAGGACCCCATCGTTGTTTTGAATGAGCTGAACAGACAGTGTTAAACTGAGATGTGCGCTGCATAATGTGGTTATAGGAGTCAGCTTCCACAAAGCTGCTGGTCTGGGCCTTTGTTCACACAGACATTAGACATCCTTTGTTTTGCCCCTCCTTCTCTTCTTCAGCAGTCATTCAATGACAAGCGTAAAAAGAACCTCTTTTCCCGAAAATTTCCCTTCTACAAGAACAAGGACCAGAGTGAGCAGGAAACCAGTGATATTGACCGTAAGTATGTGGCACTTGATGGAGAGCAAAACCACACGTAGAAGGGCCTGCTAGATTGCAGTAGGGTGTTACCATGGAGACAGTTTCATGAGCTGCAACAGGCTAAGGAGCTTGATTCAGGTGCCAGTGACAAAACCAATCAAAATCACTCATTTGCTGCTCAAGTAGAATTTAACCCAAGAGGACCCCAGTTGGAATAAGCCAGGTTACACCATTTTGAACTGGAGCTAACAGCCTTCTAACACTGTCAGCGATGGGTCCTCGTTTCTAACTTGGAGGAGAGAGCACAACAGCAAATGAAGTGCAATGGTGCTAACCTGCTTCTTGAGTCAGTCCATTTAAACCCATTTTCTTCAAAATCATTCATTCTGGTTTGGTTTTCCTAATGAAGAGAGGCCACTTCCATTTCTATCATTGCTGCCAGCACTGAAAGAGAAGTGCGTTCCAAAAAGCTGTTTCATAGGCTTGCAAATTCAGACCGAGTCTGTTACAAACTGTGTTCCCCTGATTTGCATCACCGATGACACTTCATGTGCCAGCCAGGTCAAATCCTGAAGCCTTATCTTCTCCTGTGATGTTCTGGGAACTGTCTCCTGTCGTAGCGCCAATATTATATATAACTGACAATTATTTTCTTTGTGATTGTCTTTTTATTGCTTGCCCTCTGGGGACTACTCTGCAGGAGGTCCCTGACGACATGGGATCAAAAGGCCTGAGTAAGTGATCAAAATACTCCCAAGTTATTTTAACCTCCATCTGAAAAATTACTACTTTTAATATTTTTTTAACAGATCTCTTTTGAGATTGGTGCTCTACTGGCATAAGGAGGTTGTCCCAAAACATAGTCCTTGAGCTTTTTCTAGTTTGTGAGGTTCCAAGGTGGTTTTTTTTTGCTTTCAGGAACATGTTACTTTAATTCCACGTGATTACCACATTAGATTTCTTTGTTTAGTAGTTTCTCAGTGCTTACTTGTGTGTCCTTAATAGTACTGTGGTTTTAAATTTGGTGATTTGATTTTTTTTTTAATGCCACTTTTATCTTTGTCTCTGTGTTTTGATTTATTTAAAAATAACCTATGGCTTTTTGCAGTAACAGTCCAACCATTGTCTTAATACTTTTTAACTAGTTACAGTTTTCAGTCCTTTTCTCTAGGTGACCTGACATATTCAGTTCCTTAAACAAAGACCTTTGCTTAACAAATCTCATGAGAGTTTTTCTGTCTGACTGACTTCGACGCTTATGATGCTTTTAGACCAAGTGGAGGGGTAGCTAATAGAGAAGACATAAAACATGTGTTGTCTTTCTTGGAGAAATGTTGACTAGTGAGATTCAAAAGTTAATGAATGCTCTTTAACAGATCTGGTTGTGTAGAGACACCACCACTGGACTGAAAAAGGAGGCCTTGCTGTAATCACCTTTGTTTAACACATACATTGTGTGTTTATGGAATTGCAGTATTGGTCACTGAAGATATGTAACTAAAGGTCATTTAGAAAAAAAGAATTTCTTCTCAAGACAGAACTTGGCCTCAGTTAAGAAGTAATTCTAATAGCTATTTCGTTCTTATTCCTGACATGAACAGTTTCAAGGCAATTCCTGGTCTAGAGCAGAAGACCTTAGCAACTTCTATGGCCTCCTGATTTAGAGCAGATCATGAGCAGCCTTTCTGGCCTTATAATCATGCCTATTTTAATCTGGTCCAGACATGTCACCAGGTGATTCTCTTATCATAACAAATGACACCTAACCTGGTTTTCAGCACAATCAGGTGTTTCTGAACTGCCTCAACCACACTTAACGCAAGCTGTGTTACTTGGGCTCTGCAAGACTGCTGTTCTTGCTGGCATTTTAGGCTTGGCATTTCTACCAATTTTGCCTAAGTGGACCAAATGTCACTATTATTCTCAGCTGACAGTGTCTCCCCTTCCTGTTCTACCATGAAGCTTTTAAACATCACTGTGTGCCTCTTCCATGCCAATATGGACACTGGTTTTCCAAGGCAAGACATTAAAATGGAATTAGATCCAAACTGTTGATGCTCACAACCATTAGGAAGTATTTGTCTGTTTTTCTTTCACAGTAATGAAATGAGGGAGTTCAGTCTAGCCAGAGATTTGTGGTTTCAATTTGTGGTTAATGTTATTAATAAATATTACATATATATATGTTGACTAACTTTTAAATGTTTATTAATCACTGTAAGCCTAGTTGCTTCACAGCTGTATTCTTAACCTTTAGAGTCCCCTTTTTCCCTTCTCTTCAATCTTGTAGAGGAGGAACTGCAGTGAATTTAATGTCTTATAAAGGCTGCTCATGACAACAATATGTATTATCACATGCACACAGGTACATGATTTCACATGAGTTGAATTTGCATAGGTCAAACATAAACTCTTTGTGCAGACTTAACCTGTGAATGTTTGGTTTTCGTTATATGAAGACACTTGTTGGGTGGCATGAAAACTTTGACATCAAAGTTCATGAGATATGTGGGATTTTCAGGTAGCAGTAGTTTGATACCTGAAATTCTTCAATTGCATTAATTCTTATCCTAAGCAAAAAAGTAAATATAAACATCTTGTAGCTACTTAATTATTTTGATTAATATGCTAAAGGCATGGAATTAACAGAGATAGTCCAGAATAAAAGTTGGGAGCTTTTAAAAACTAAAGTATTGGTGGGGAGGGGGTGTCAGGATCTTAATTCTGCATTGCACTTCAAGTAATCTCTTAAATGTACTGAATGTGCTGTGGTACACTGGACTATATTCCAAGAAACATTTCTTGTTACAGAGCCCTTAATATAATGAACAAATTGCCTGCACAAGGGTTGAAATGCATATCCCCATAGATCTTGCACAACAAAATCCATCTTGAAGTGACAGTCTGAAATTGCAGGGTTAGATGTGAGCTATGATCTAGTGTACTTTTGGTAATCTTGTTTTGATGTGCTGTTTAATGTTTTTCTTTTTGTTAACATAATTCCTTTCGTATGAAACTAAGCTTGATCCTGAGAGCTATGAGAAGTACCTTAAAACTTTTATATGCAGTATGTATTGATTCCAGCCTTTCGATATCAGTATTGTCTTTCATCTGGATTATTTTGTGTCAGTTTGTTTTCTTTTGGACTCATGCCATTAGTGTCTGTTCCTTATTTTTTTTCCCATTGTGTTGCAATTTCAGAGCATGTTACCTCTAATGCCAGCGATAGTGAAAGTAGTTACCGTAAGTGTTTTTAAGTTCTTTGTTCGTTAGAATCTTTGTTTAGTAGCTCTTCCTTTGCTTTTGTTTGTCTATCTTTTCTGGTTATTTACATGTTAAATAGAACATCCCAGTCACCTTCAGGTGAAATCCATATTCATGTGTTTGGTGAGTACTGCAAATTGTGCCCTGTCTGTCTTTTTATTTTTAAGAATCTGGCTAGAGAGAACCATTGCAATCCTCCTCGATAAATATTTTTATTGTCATGATGATTTTTTTTTCTTAGTTCAGCTTCATTTGAATCTATTCCTGCTTTTTGAAATGATGCTGGACCTGTTAAAACTGAAATGTAATGCTGACAAATATAACTATATGTAACCAAGCTTAAGACTGGAAGGGTGGCTGAACTGTGTCATCTGTTAAATAGTGCAGTAATTATCTACAGGTTTGCACAACTGATGCTCAGATTTAATATTATTAATACTTCTAATGAAAGTGAAGATAAGGAAACATGTTTTTACCCTTGCTTTCAGCTTCCATTTGCCTATCTTGTCGAGTGTAGGTGCTTAGTGTGTAGCATGCTAGGCACACATGCACATTCTCTGTCTCTCTGAAGACATCTCATTTAAATACTGAACTGAGGTAGCTATTTTACTAGCCCAGGCTACAGTACTATTTAGTATTACTGTAGTTTGAGTAATGGTAAATGTTCACAGCAAGTAATATGGTTCGTGAAGCTACTCTGCAATGCTCTGAAGTGTCTTAAACACAGGGCCAGAACTTCAATCCCACCGGTTAGTTACGGTGAACAACTCCTCAGTAAGGTGTGTGGTCTGGACCTGAAACCTGGGATAGAGCAGAGCAGGAAGTTGGAGGAGTTAAGGATTCGAAGAGGAATGTGAGAAGAGGGAATAGCAAAAGGCTTGCTGATCAGTTTCTGGTTGCCTGCTACCTAATGAGCACTTCAGAAGCAGATGTAGTTGAGGTCAGGGAAATAAGGAAGGTGGTTCGTGAATGGATAGATTTGTTTGGAAGCTGTAGATAGCCACAGAGGTGATGATCCACATGTTTTTTTTTCCAGATGACTACCCTTACAGGGAGATTTTATATATATTTAAGATGCTAACACTGCGGAAAGTAACTGACACCCCTTGGGGGAGGCATTTGTGTTCCCTGAGTGTAACACAAAACTGAGCATGTATGGAAACTGCCTTTGACAAACTTAAAAACTTCAATCACTTTTAATGCCATGTCACTAGAACTAACCACGACTGTTTCTTCATCCATGTGCTGCCTTCCTCTCTCCCTCCCCTCCAAGGTTTTTCTCCGAGTTTCCTTTTATTTTTGTGTAAATCTTCTACTGCTAGTTAGCTTTTTTTATTTCATTTTTACTTGAAAAGCCCTGATGTTTATTACCAACGTGATGGATTTGTTTATCTGAATGTGTAATCTCTGAGCACTTTTTATTAAAATACATTTTTTTAATTTCTTCTTACTGCTGTCTAATATGAAAGTTATCTTGATTACAGATGAGTATGGTTGTTCAAAAGGTTCATTCTGTTAATATTCATTTTTCCAAAGTATTCAAAAGCAGTGACAATATATACTTTTTTTGCCCTCAATCAGGGGATGCTTTTTACTTACTCTCGCTTTGGTAGTTGGCTTAACTTAATTTTTGATCTTTTAGCCATGTGACTTCTCCAAAAAAGTATCTAATTAAATATGAGCTTGGTTCTTCATAGACAACTTGATAGCTGGTGATTTCCTTATTCTTCCCTCTAGCCTAAAAAGGGTTCTGAAAGTATATACTGTCCTTCTAAAATCCATTGCATGAGTATCTTCTGGATATATTAAAATATGCAGGTTGCATGTTTTTATGTCTGTCTTAAGGTATTCCTCACTTGCAAGAACTTAAAATAGTGAAATGCTCATTCATGTATTGCTGCAGTGCAGTTTAAATGCAAAAATAATTCCAAATAAGAGAAATATTTTCCCCAATGCACCTGTAAATGTTGAATCAGTACTACATCCTATGAAATAAAGAATAGATGTATAGAAGCAACATATGAATTTATCCAATCCTTTATCAGCCATCTGGTTCTATACAGCTGTGGTATAACATTGCTGTGTTCCTTTGCTTATTGCAAGTATGGCTTATGAACTCCAAAGAACGTTCCAAAGTGACACAAGTGACTTCTTGATGACTGTACTTTATCCCAAGACCACACTGATGTCATATAATTTGAGCTCGTGTCTTCAGAATTACAAGTCCTCTCCTGACACAGAGATTTCCTTGCAAGAAATCTTACTCAGAGATACCCCTAAACTAGAAATCATCTTTCAGGGAGACAGCAACTGAGGTATATTTCAGATGCTTTCACTAATATTTAAGAAGCCTACAGCTGTCAAAGGTCAAAATTCAGTTATCTCGGTTTGATTCACTGCTGATGTGCTCCGTGGAGCTTAGAATGGTACAAAGCATTCTTAGTTTTCAGTGTCATCTGTATGGATTCACTTAAGAGTAGTTATTTAGTATATACAATCGTAACCTAAAAAAACCTTCAGTTACCCCAGTTTGATTCACTGCTGATGTGCTTTGTGGAGCTTAGAATGGTACAAAGCATTCTTAGTTTTCATTGTCATCTGTATGGATTCACTTAAGAGTAGTTATTTAGTATATACAATCATAACCTAAAAAAATCCTTCAGTTACCCAGTTTCATTCACTGCTGATGTGCTCCGTGGAGCTTAGAATGGTACAAAGCATTCTTAGTTTTCAATGTCATCTGTATGGATTCACTTAAGAGTAATTATTTAGTATATACAATCATAACCTAAAAAATCAGTTACCTAGTTTCATTCACTGCTGATGTGCTTTGTGGAGCTTAGAATGGTACAAAGCATTCTTAGTTTTTAATGTCATCTGTATGGATTCACTTAAGAGTAATTATTTAGTATATACAATCATAACCTAAAAAATCAGTTACCCCAGTTTCATTCACTGCTGATGTGCTTTGTGGAGCTTAGAATGATACAAAAGCATTCTTAGTTTTCAGTGTCATCTGTATGGATTCACTTAAGAGTAGTTACTTAGTATATACAATCATAACCTAAAAAAGAAAAATCAGACTAGTTGAAAGCTGTTCATGTAAGTGCCACTTCATGATAACGTGAAAGGAAGATATGGACACCTTGACACATATGGTTGTCAGCACCCTATAAATATAGAAAAATGTTCTTGTAAATGCTGGCATCCAAGCAGAGAGAATATTCATGATGAAGGTGGCATTGCCACTAGCAGTGAATGACAGCATGCATGCATTTCGTTCAGGGAAACGTGTGTAAGAGCGTTTCAGTAATGCTTTAAAACTCTTCTCGTGCTTGGTGGCAGTTGGACGTGCTCAGATAAACCAGAAAACTACTTAATGCTGTATGTGTCTTATGCTTTAACATTTTATTTGGCTTATCTTTGCGATTGTTATAGTTCATTGCTCTTGAAAAACGTCCTTCATCAGTATCATTGTAATGTGTATTGCTGAGGAATGTCTGTATTACTGTAGCTCATTACATGACTCCATTTAAATATGTTAGCTTAAGGGAAAAAAAATACATTGATGTGTCTTTGCATTTACATTTTAGGTGGCCAAGAGGAGTATGTCTTGTCGTATGAACCAGTCAATCAACAAGAAGGTTTGTAGAGCTCACTCCTTTTACAGTGAACACAACTTTCAGGGATTTGTTGCCATCGTTCAAATGAATAAAGCATAAAAAAAGGATAATTGTTATGCACTGTTGCTGAATTTTGAAGTGCAAATACCAAAGATGTGCTCCTTAAAATTACATGTGCTACTTCAAATTATCATGTGTGGTTTACAGTGCAGTAGGACTGCTTGACAGTTTCATCAATGTGGCCAGGAGAGCCAGTGGCATCCTGGCCTGGATCAGGAGCAGTGTGGCCAGTAGGACAAGGGAGGTTATTCTGCCCCTGGACTCAACACTGGTCAGGCCACACCTTGAATAATGGGTCCAGTTCTGGGCTACTCAATTCAAGAGAGATGTTGAGGTACTGGAATGTGTCCAGAGAAGGGCGATGAAGCTGGTGAGAGGCCTGGAGCACAGCCCTGTGAGGAGAGGCTGAGGGAGCTGGAGGTGTGCAGCCTGGAGAAGAGAAGGCTCAGGAATGACCTTACTGCTCTCTACAACTACCTGAAGGGAGGTTGTAGCCAGGTGGGGATCAGTCTCTTCTGCCAGGCAACCAGCAACAGAACAAGGGGACACAGTCTTAAGTTGTGCTGGGGGAGGTCTAGGCTGGATGTTAGGAGGAAGTTCTTCCCAGATAGTGATTGGCATTGGAATGGGCTGCCCAGGGAGGTGATGGAGTCGCTGTCCCTGGAGGTGTTGAAGAAAAGCCTGGATGGGGCACTTAGTACCATGGTCTATTTGATTGGACAGGGCTGGGTGGTAGGTTGGACTGGATGATCTTGAAGGTCTCTTCCAACCTGGTTGATTCTATGATTCTATGAAATATAGTTTTCTTCTGTTTTGTATTGCTTTAGCAGTCTCACTGCTGACCTTCTTTTTCCCTGCCACTGCAAAAAATCTGTCAATAGATCATTTCAGCTCTCGATATATACCCTCAGGGCATAAAGCACAGGCCTACACATTAGCATAATTAGTCAAGGCCAGCCCACTCCATCAGCATAAACTACACCTTGCTTTCCTCATTAAAGAAGTGCCTGTTATCTATCCTTTCTGAGATAAGTTAGCCAGCTGCTTGTGAGAACCAAGGTCGTAATCTGTCTGTTGTTGTTCTTCTTCACTCTGTTCCCACAAGTCTTAGCACACGCCAGTAGTTTAGTAACTATCATATTGGAAAGCAAAACTTTTAGACAGCTAACTGCTTGGTGTTTTAAGTCATTCCCTTTAGGAGTCTAATGCAGTGTATGGGACAGGTTATAAAAGAGCCAGCACTTTGTTCCTTTGCTTGGGATCAGTAATACATTCCTTGCTTATGTTACCTGCATTTGTCCACTAAGTCACTTCCACAGTAATTCTTCATGCTTTTAACAAGCCCGGGGTGGTGAGGAACTGTAGTGACCAATATAGATTTAAAGGCACCTGAGTCACTGGTGGGGCTGCCCTTAGTCAGGGCAAAGACCAAGGCCAAAGACTTAAGCAAAGATGTTAGTTGTTAAATTAACAGGTCGGCAGTTACTGGATCCAAGACTTTCCTTTTATAGATATTAATACCTTGGAAAGTAAAACATTCTAATACTTAAACTAAAGTACATTTTAAAGGTCAGACTTTAAGTTGAACTTATCTGTGCCTTAAAGACAGATTGAACCTATAACTAAAGTTTTTACAGCTGAAATTAGATAGAATCATAGAATCATAGAATGGTTTAGGTTGGAAGGGACCTCAAGGATCATCCAGCTCCAACCCCCTGCCACAGGCAGGGACACCTCCCACTAGAGCAGCTCGCCCAAGGCCTCATCCAGCCTGACCTTAAACACCTCCAGGGAGGAAGCATCCACCACCTCCCTGGGCAACCCATTCCAGTGCCTTACCACCCTCACTGTAAAGAACTTCCTCCTAACATCCAGTCTAAATTTCCCCTCTTCCAGCTTATACCCATTCCCCCTCGTCCTAACATTACTAGACCGTGTAAATAGTCCCTCCCCAGCTTTCCTGTAGGCTCCCTTCAAATACTGGAAGGCCACTATAAGGTCTCCTCGAAGCCTTCTCCTCTCCAGGCTGAAGAGCCCCAACTCTCTCAGCCTGTCCTCATAGCAGAGGTGCTCCAGCCCTCTGATCATCTTCGTGGCTCTCCTTTGGACCCGCTCCAGCAGCGGGTTATTGCGAAGATGTTATTGCGAAGGTACTTAGGCATTATTGTCTTTATGGTTCTTGCAGTATAATCAGCTATTTTCTGCTTAATTTCCAACCAAAATCCCTTTATACCTTTATAAAACTAGATGATCCTTGTGGTCTTTTCCAACCCTGACTGATTCTGTGATTCTGTGAAAATATTAAGCTATTTTTAGAAGGTGCTACACTGTTTTGTAAGAGTGTTTAATCATTACAGAAGCTGTAAATAGTTGAGACTTTTCTTCCATGAGTATTTAATTGTGGTCTTAGCAGAAATGAAGCAGCTTCTCCCAAAAGAGAACTAGAGTAATCACAGAGTCCACTACTGCTTAGGTGCATTTTGAAATGAAAAGATTTTCAAACTTCCCCTGTTTGCTTTTATTTCATTAGAGTGGAGGATGTTACTTTGTGAAAAGATTTCTTTTTTTTCCAAAGATGTCATAAATTAAGGATTTTCAGTCACCCAGGATAGTGATTTGATAGTGAAGTTAGAACACTGAGTACAGTATTAACTGATGTTCTTCGATGTGTTTTTCTTCTTAGCAGTACATATTCTTTCAGGTATTAAAATCATTACCAGGTGAATTTACTGTCTTGTAACTGATGTTCTTCCTTTACATTCTGTAGTCAGTTACACTCGACCTGTGATTGTTTTGGGACCCATGAAGGACAGAATAAATGATGACCTGATCTCAGAATTTCCAGACAAGTTTGGATCATGTGTTCCACGTAAGTCTCAGTAAATATTAAAGCAGTTCTAAAGAATATTTTTTTTTCCTGTTAGTTTTCTGTCATGGTTTGAATTCAAATGTGCTGATGTTATTCAAAATTATTCTGCCTCGTGCCAGCTTCACGATGAAAGTGTTGGAGCACAGTATGAGGCTTGAAGTTCAGATTGTAGCATGAGAGGCTTCCTGTTCTGGATGCTAATTTTTGGGTTCCAGGGTCTTGGGTGTTGGCTGGCTCTTCTACTGAGGTGATGGCAGGACAGGGAGGGATGAAGTATCTCCCTGGCTTGGGTTTTTAGCTCACTTGTTTCTGCTTGCTGCTTCTTTCTGCTTGCTGCTTCTTTCTGCCGTGCCACAACAACCCCAAGCAGTGCTACAGGCTGGGGACAGCGTGGCTGGAAAGCAGCCCAGCAGAAAGGGACCTGGGGGTACTGGTTGACAGCCAACAGAACATGAGTCAGCAGTGTGTCCAGGTGGCCAGGAAAGCCAATAGCATCCTGGCCTGGATCAGGAACAGTGTGGCCAGCAGGACAAGGGAGGTTATTCTGCCCCTGTACTCAGCACTGCTCAGGCCACACTTTGATTCCTGTGTCCACTTCTGGGCTCCTCAATTCAAGGGACATGTTCAGATACTGGAATGTGTCCAGAGAAGGATGATGAAGCTGGTGAGGGGCCTGGAACACAGCCCTATGAGGAGCGGCTGAGGAAGCTGGGGGTGTTTAGGCTGGAGAAGACTCAGGGGTGACTTCATTGCTGTCTACAACTATGTGAAGGGAGGCTGTAGCCAGGTGGAGTTGGTCTCTTCTGCCAGGCAACCAGCAACAGAACAAGGGGACACAGTCTCCAGTTGTACCAGGGGAGGTCTAAGCTGGATGTTAGGAGGAAGTTGTTGGCAGAGAGAGTGATTGGCATTGGAATGGGCTGCCCAGGGAGGTAGTGGAGTTGCTGTCCCTGGAGGTGTTGAAGAAAAGCCTGGATGAGGCACTTAGTGCTATGGTCTATTTGATTGAGTAGGGCTGGGTGATATGTTGGACTGAGTGATCTTGGAGTTCTCTACCAACCTGATTGATTCTATGATTCTGCTATCTCATTGATTCAGTCAACTCTTAACTTAGTTCAAACCAGAGTCTTTTTGTGTGTTATTCTTCCCTCACTTCTGTATTGTGGGGAGAAGGCTATGTTCAGCTAGCACATTAGTCACCATCCCTGGAGGTGTTGAAGAAAAGCCTGGATGAGGCCACTTAGTGCCATGGTCTAGTTGATTGGCTAGGGCTGGGGGATAGGCTGGACTGGATGATCTTGGAGGTCTCTTCCAACCTGGTTGATTCTATGATATTTCTTAATACAAATCCTCTCTATGCTGAGATAAAGTTTAATACATCCTTTAAACTTTATAGACTTGTCTCACTTGTCAGTAATCTCTTTGCTTGTGAAAATGTTGCAGTAGAAATGGGAGACTAGTTTTGGAACTCGTAGGAAAAATTCCTGCCATTCAGTTTCCTTTAAACTTACTGGTTTATATTTAAAGATACTACAAGACCAAAGCGAGATTATGAGGTGGATGGACGTGATTACCACTTCGTCACCTCTCGAGAGCAAATGGAGAAGGATATTCAGGATCACAAATTCATTGAAGCTGGCCAGTACAATAATCATCTTTATGGAACAAGCGTCCAGTCGGTGCGAGAAGTAGCAGAAAAGGTAAATCAGTGCCAGGTACTTTCATTTGCTGAGGAGATTCTCTGATTGTGCCGATGGGGGGAAAAAGAGAAGAATGGCACAGAGCCACTAGGACTTGGAAAGGCATTTGTGCCAAATTGCTGTCTACAACTACCTGAGGGGTGGTTGTAGCCAGGAGGAGGTTGCCCTCTTCTCTCAGGTGGCCAGCGCCAGAACAAGAGGACACAGCCTCAGGCTGCGCCGGGGGAAGTTTAGGCTCGAGGTGAGGAGAAAGTTCTTCACTGAGAGAGTCATTGGCTACTGGAATGGGCTGCCCAGGGAGGTGGTGGAGTCGCCGTCCCTGGGGCTGTTCAAGGCAAGGTTGGACGTGGCACTTGGTGCCATGGTCTAGCCATGAGCTCTGTGGTAAAGGGTTGGACTTGATGATCGGTGAGGTCTCTTCCAACCTTGGTGATACTGTGATAAATTAAAACCAGAGTGCATTGCCACAAATGCCTTCAGGGAAACGATGAAGCTTTGGAATAATGAAAGCATCGTGATTAAATTCTGGGAAAAAAGCAACCATAGTTTGTGTTTTCTCTTACAAAAGAGAACAGAGAAGGAATAATTGGGATTACAGCCTAATTAGCCTAGCTCACATACACAGACCATTAACCGATTGAGAAGAGTGGCGGTGCAGCTGGTTACTATGATGATCTGTTTGCTTCTGCACAGACCTGTATCAAACTCTTACAGATGTTATTCTTTGTAGATTTCCTTTGTTTAGCTGACAAAAGTTAAAAAAAGAGTGAGTAGGTGTAGTAAACTCAATTTTCATATGACTTGATAGATAACTATCACTACATTTTGAAGCCTGACCTCACTGGTTGTATCCTGAACTGTTCCTTGCAAAAAAATCTAAACGTTTCTAAATTCAAACAAAAAAATCACTTGAGCTCTCTGAAAAAGGAAGAAGGAAGGCTTATTTCTTAGAGGGAGGTGCTTGTTTTAATGACAGTTTTGGTGGGAATTCTTTGCAAATGTTCCATGTTAGATTTGTGGGCAGTGTTCTACTGCTTACAAATGATGCACTTAGAGTAGACACTGTTACCTGATCTGTATGAGAGAAGAAACAGCTGTTTTCTAGGCTGGAACTCACAAGAGTAAGCACTTTCAGTCTGGACATGTAGAGGGTAAGTGTGATAAACCTACTTGACATAGAAGTGTAATTAGTCCTCTGGAAAACAGTGTAGATCATCGTGGCCAAATGGCTGACTATTGTTATTTCTGGCAACTGGATTTGCTGGAATCAAAACCAGAGCAAACATGGTGAGATTTTGTGGTTCATGGTTCATTGGATGAGGCCTTGAGCAACCTGTTCTAGTGGGAGGTGTCCCCGCCTATGGCAAGGGGTTGGAGCTGGATGATCCTTGAGGTCCCTTCCAACCTAAACCATTGAATGTGCTGAAGGTTTTTTTTCCTGCTGTTTTTCTTACCCTATGGAATGGAACCTGGCCTTGTGGTATATAACAAGAAAAGTAAAGAAAATTAAGTTAATTACAAAGTTGTTAAAGTAAATGAGGAGTGCTCTTTATGAGAGGCTGAGCAAAATTGTGAAACTGTAGTATGTGTTTAAATCGTGGAGCTACTGAGCAGCTTAAACAGTATGAACTTGTCAACAATTACTTCACCTGGTTACAGATAAAATCCTTCAGTTCCATCCTAGACTTGAAATTGGCTGTGCTCTTCTGCCCATCTAGTGGGATTGGTAAGGCACAAAACAACTGTGAAGCTTGTATGAACTGACAGGAAGAACAAAGTACTGTCAGATGTTTCCATGCTGTTAGATCTCTTGCAGAGGCCCCATGGGATTTTGGGCAGACACAACAATTTCTCAGTTCCAGCTAACATTATTTTTCTGGGAAACAATGGACTGTCCTTCGGAACTTGGCTTCGGAATTATGAGAGGGCTGCATATTGCTCCATCTGGGGCCACTCCCTGCTTGTGTTCCTCTTTGTTTCACTTTCACAGATGAGTCTTTGCAGTGGGTCTTATTACTTGGATATGAAAGACAATTTCCCTGTTTTCTGTGGTTAATTTAGGGAGAGACCCAACAGAAGTGTCTGCCTCTGCCCCAAAAGCAGTAACTTTAACTTGTGTTCATTTGCCTGTGCTTCCTTATCCCTCTCATGTCCTCACCCGTGCCAGTCACAGCTAAAGATGCTTTTCTCATGTTACTATCATTAGTATAGAGTGCAGTGCTGTGTTTCTCAGTCAGATACAGTGTGACTAAGGAGCTAAGACAAGTCTGTAAAATGTTCTTTAGACACACTCTGCAAAGAGCAAAACACCTTCCCTGCATGAAAAGATGATCATTGTATAGTGAAGGACTTGTGCTTCTGTTATCTGTCTTCCAAATCTTCACTTGAAAGGAATTTTCATATCCTCTGTTCTTTGGAATCAGTAGCAGCTTGCAGATCTCTCTATCTGAGGCTGCTCTTAATGCACATGCATTTGTGATTTGGAATAAACTGTCACTGTTGTATACCTTAATATCCAGCACAGTTACTGTGCTGCCATTCTGGTCCTTCACTCCTTCCCCAAAATCCTTCAGCACTTGGCATAAGTTGTTGGGCTTAACACAGCAAATGCTGTGTCTCTTATCCCCAGAAAAGGAAACGGGACCCAGGTAATGCTTTGAATTACAGTTCTGGGAGCATTCATCACATTTAAAGAGAAACCATTTGAAAGACGTCAGCTGCAGATCAGCACGTGCAGTAAAATACTCTTCTAGAACATAGAGACCTCTCATTAATGATACCAGTCATCATCCAGATCCATTCTCTGGATCTGGGAAGCAGCTATCATCACTTGAAAGCAAGTAGGACTGTATTGTTCCTGTGGGAAGAACAATTCTGTCTTTTTTTAAAGTATGGCCACCTTCCTGAAGGATCCTCAGATTATTACATAAATAATGATTTTTAAAGTAATTTTGGGGGTGCAGCAGAGGTACAGTTGTTCCACTGGATGATGTAGGGAACTGCTTGAAAGAGTCCACCACAGAGGCACAAAGATGCTGAAGGCAGCGGAACATCTTCCTGCTGAGGATAGGCTTAGGGAGCTGGGGCTCTTGAGCTTGCAGCAGAGGAGCCAGAGGACATGACCTCGTTTGTGTTGATAAAGACATGCAGGGCAGTGTCAGGAGTATGGAGGCAGGCTCTGCTCAGTCATCTTCAGTGATGGGCCAGGGGGCAGTGGGTGCAAGCTGGAGCAGAAAAGATGCCATGTGAACATTAGGAAAAACTTTTTTCACTGTGGGGGTGACAAAACACTGGAAAAGGCTGCCCAGAGAGGTTCTGGTGTCTCCTCCTCTGAAGACACTCAAAACCTGCCTGAATGTGTTCCTGTGTGACCTACTCTAGGTGATCCTGCTCCTGTGGGGAGATTGGACTGGATAATATTTTGAGGTCCCTTCCAACCTCTTAATGTTCTGTGATTGATTGAGCTACCACCTCTGGTGGAGAAAGGAAGGAAGAAGGGTCAAGAATATCTCAAATGATGCACAATCTCAAAAGAGGAGCAAGGTGGGACCTTGTGCTGAAGTGCTGAAATGATAGTATCATTGGTGCAAAGGTTTTGATGTTGTAGGCTTCAGTGGAGATATTTATAAGTTATTGATGTTATCATGCTGTGCATACCTCTGAGTTCAACTTTGCTCAGTGCCATTTCTCCTCTCTCACTTCTTAGGGTAAACACTGCATTCTTGACGTTTCTGGTAATGCCATCAAAAGGTTGCAGATTGCCCAGCTGTATCCAATCTCCATTTTCATTAAACCCAAAACAGTGGAAAACATCATGTGAGTAAAAGCAGACTACCGCAGGCTGAATTGTTTGAGACTGTCATTGCATTTGAAAAGCTAACTCTGAGCTCTGTGAAGACAATTATTAGCATTTTAAACAACAGTTCACTAATTTAAATTTACTTTTTAGGGACTTTCAGACAAGGTTTTTGAAGTGCCAGGTCATTGTGCTAAATTACATGCAACACAGGATTAGAACAGCTCATTCCCACTACAGGCATTGCATAGGTGTGTCATTTAGGAAGCTGCCTTTTATTAGGGTTAATGCTCAGACAGCAGTTTAAAACCTTATTTCAAGAGACTGGAGGTGCTGGAGAATTAGTTTTGAATGTATCATGTTATCGATTTCAGGGAAATGAATAAACGCTTAACAGAAGAGCAAACCAGGAAGACCTTTGAGAGAGCAATGAAACTGGAGCAAGAATTTACTGAACACTTCACAGGTATGTTTTGCTTGGGCCTCTTCCATTGTCAGAGTTTTATTGCTTGCTGTAAAACAGTAAATGCCTCGCTGCCAAGATAAGGCTGAACTTTGTATTCCAACTGAACTGTGATTCTTTGGAGGCATAGACCCATCTTAGTACCTCTATATTGGTCTAATTTTGCTCAGTTAATTCAATATATACACAGAATTTACCGGGAACTTAATTTAAGTTTGGAAAAAATGAGGCTTTCTGACATCTTCCTAGATATTGCAAACGTTTTCTTTGTTGATATACTTGTTTAAAGAGATTTCTTTGCAGAGCTAAAATTGCTTAACAAAACTCCATGTAGAGAATTCTGAGTTTTTATTTACTTTTTAATAAGAAAGAATTGATAGTAAATAATTAAGCCTTTGGAAATTGGGCATTACAGCATTAGGAAACTTAGCAAATCACTTTTCTGTATGCCATGGGTCTAACTGTAGTAACTGTGATGTCTGCATTGTAGCTTTCAGTAGCAGCCTAATCAAGTCAGGATCTTCAGAAGATCAGGAATGAGCCTTGCCTGTTCCTGTCTTAGACACTTGCTCCTTTCCATCCTGTCGTGTTCTCTTTTGCAATGTTTTAGCATTCACTGCACATTCCCTTGCATTCACACTCCCTTGCTGTGACGTGATCCCTTTGCCCAGTTCCTCCTTCCACCTCTTAGTGGGCAGAGCTGTGAATGCCACAGGTTCCTCCACCTGTGCAGAGATACAGGAAGGGCTGCTGGCTTCACACGAGAGGAAGTTAGAGGAACTAGTGGTTTCTCTGTCCCAGTCTTCATGCTGCCTTGTTCTCCACTTTCTGGGCTGCCCACACAATGAACAGCTTGAGTCCATCCATTTTTGTCTCCTTCCCTGCATTCCAGTTGTTGGTTTCTCCAAATACTGCATGTAGTTGTCCCACTCTTCCCACAGCTCTGTCTGCACACCAGACAGTTATGAGACTGTCAACATCTACTGCAAGTTCTTTTGTTAAAGAGCCCCTTACTAAATTATTTACCATCATGACAAGTTTGACTTTCGTGAAACAAAAGAGTTTTGTTTTAGTGTATATCAAAGTAAAGATGTAGTCAGTAACTGATATTCTCCCAAGACTGCCTCAGGGCATTTTGTTGGACAGTTTTCCAGGAAATTGAATGATGTAATTCAAGGTGTTTTGGAAATGTGGGCTGTTAAAGGCACTCTAGGACTCATGTTTCATCTTAGAAGTATAAGATTTCTTGACAAAGGAAGATAGCAGCAGCCACACTTTTGTCCTTGATAATCCATTTCAGTCTGGAAATCCTTTTCTGAATCTGAGAGAGTTGGAAACATTTCAATTCTTGCTACTTAAAAATTGGAGGCTGCCACCAATATGAGTCAGGTGGTATAACTGACTGTGAGCATTCTCTAATCTGTTAACAAATACCACATCGCGTCAGGTAACTGAGATCAACTTCATCAGCAGGTTAAATTTGAACAGACTTAAACTTTGCACTGAAGCACATGAAGAGCTCATCCATCCTTTGCTTCGAGGGCATGGATCTTTGGAAGAGATGTGGTTAAATATAACTGGGGAGAGTTGTACCTGACCTTTAATAACTCAAAAGTCTCCTCCCATAGGCACTGGGACAATGAGCTGCAGAGAGAGAGAGACATTTGTTTTTAGAGATGGGACTGATGTATGGGTTAAAAAGGAAGCAATTTGCATGAAAGCAAAGCTCAGAAGCAGCAGTAATGTATTAATGCACAAAAGAGCATTAATAAGAGAGTAAGAGTCTGACCTGCTTCTAAAATTATCTTTCATGCTAAACTTTGTTTCTTGGATTATTGACACTGAGAGGGTGATCCCAATTTAAAATCAGTTGTTATCTCATGCTGATTGCTTTTTTTTTAGACTGAAGCGTGGTTAAGACAACTCAGACTGCACTTTACTCTGGTGTGTCAGAACAGATATGTATTGACTCATTTCTAATTCTGGTGCTTTTCATTAGATCAAGAAGGCTATTGTCTATGAAACTTCAATCTATTGGCTGGGCAGCAAACTTCCTCTTCTTTTAGACCAAAGCAAATGGTAGTGCTAGCAGGTAGAATTTCTAGGGTCAGCCAGAACTGCTAACAAGGTGTCAGGATCTGGCTGAGCTCATCAGTCTGCATTATAGAATCATAGAATCAGTCAGGGTTGAAAGGGACCACAAGGATCTAGTTCCAAGCCCCCTGCCATGGGCAGGGACACCCTACCCTAGATCAGGCTGGCCACAGCCTCCTCCAGCCCGGCCTTAAACGTCTCCAGAGATGGGTCCTCAACCACCTCCCTGGGCAACCCATTTCAGGCTCTCGCCACTCTCATGGTGAAGAACTTCTCCTCACCTCCAGTCTGAATCTACCCAGCTCCAGCTTTGCTCCATTCCCCCTAGTCCTGTCACTCCCTGATATCCTAAAAAGTCCATCCCCATCTTTTTTGTAGGCCCAAGCCTCTCTCATTCTGGGGACAAAGCCCTGTGCTCAGTCTTGCCTCGTGTTGGAAACACATTTGAAAGTTGTACCAGAAGGAATCCTGCAGAATAAAAATGATTCAGTCAAACTCTCACATGTGGTTAGGAAAAGCAAAATGAACAAAGCTCTCTCAGTCATATGTTTGTACTTGTAACAGAGTGAAAACCATTTCCTAACACCATGCTTCTGAGTGGGGGAGATGGTGCTTGCTGTGTCCTCTAGTACCATCAAAAGCATGATTCATTTCAGCACAGAAACCATAAATCTCAGTGTGTGTCCATTCCTACAGCAGTCTAAAATCCTCTTGCCACTCAGAGAAAATAACAGCTTGGCATGGGACATCTTGGATTCTGTATGGAGCTAGGAAGGATGATTGCTGATTGCCGCATTATGTTTTGCAGCTATTGTCCAAGGAGACACACTGGAAGAAATCTACAACCAAGTGAAACAGATCATAGAGGAACAGTCTGGGCCTTACATCTGGGTTCCAGCAAAGGAAAAATTATGAAATCAGATTTTTTTATTTTTCATTTTCTAACTGACACCACCTACTACATCTGACGACTCTTAAGCCCTTCCAGTGGAGCCTGCCTCTAGTTCTTTTCCAGCGTGGTTCATACCCTTAACCATCACATTCTGCAGTTCCCATAACGCTTCACATTTGATATCTCTCTTAGTTGAAATAATTTGTATTCTTGTGTGTTGTTGGTTTGCCATTTTTCAAACATGCCAGTGGAATGGCCTGACCAGCTATTAGTTTGGGGTGGGGGTGGGGAGGGAATTGCTTGGTTAAAATTCCTTAATGTTTAAGGGAAAGTAACTTTCAGAGATGTTGTTTTCTTTTTTCAACAAAGCTTTATAGACCTTCTTTTAAAGTTTCATAACGATCAAACAAAAAGTTGTATTCAAGGCAATTGTAAATCATTAGGTAACTTTGCACGCTTTAACTTCAGTAGCATGGTTTGGTCAGGGGCAATCGATTTCAGGTTTTATCTTCTGACTTCAATCCTATCCTCGCAAGTATTTTGGGGTTTTCTTTCCAGGCAGTTGAGCGAGAAACTTTTCCAACTTCTCAGTTAACATTGTCACAAGCTCCCATTGCTACTGCTCAAGGGATAGTCACTTTTCATAATTTCATATGGGGTTGGACTCAATGATCATCTTGGGTCCCTTCCAGCCCGTCACATCCTGTGGTCCTGTGTAATAGGGATGTTCTTAGAAACGATTTTTTTCCTCTTCTTTTTTCTTTCTGCCAATAAAATTGCTAGGGACAAAGATCTGTAACGTTTTTAATCTTCCTCCTGAAACACTATTTATAATGTCTTACAGAAATCGTTTCTAGGTAATGGTCATCGCACTTTTTGAGCCTAAAATCCATTTAGGTGCTAGGAAACTTTTGTCTTTTTCAGAGGAATGCCAAACTTCCATTGGCAGGAATACAGCAAGCAGCTGCAGAGATGGTCGGTAGGGCAACGAGAGAACGATTCGTAGCTTAAAAAGATGTGTGTGTTCTTAGGGGTCAGATTTTAATGACTATTTTACCCACAATAACTGCCTATTTTGTTATAATAAATATATATATATTAAACTTTCTTTAACTAAACTCTGTAACNTTTTTTTGTTGTTGTTGTTGGTTGTTTGTTTTGAATAAAATAATACAGATTAGAATTTACCTTCCTTATTCGTGAGAAATCAAATGGGCTATGGTGGCTGGGCATGAAGTCCAGGGAATATTAGTTACAAGACAAAAAAAAAAAGAAGCAATTACATGCAAGTTCTCCTCTTTTCTACAGGATTTCAGGTGTTTGTCTCTCCCCCACCTCCCCTCCTTGTAATCTGCATGTCTGAACCCAGGGGAGAGTAGAGAGTCAACAACACACATTCTTTCTCTGCACGCATTCACCTCAGATTGCAGAGGAGCGAGATCTTCCATCTGTGATGCACAGTTTTCTGTGCTGAATGTTATGAATCTGTGCTAGCAAAACATGGAACTACTGCCAGTAATGAGATTTTTCCAGTTCCCCCCATGATTTGGTGCCTGCCATTGCTTGTTTGAACCCAATTGTTTGTAAGAGGAATGTACCGATGGCAGTCACGGGGCAGTTGCACAACCAAATCGGCTTTGGTTTGTAAAGATTTGGGCACTCTCCATTCCACTTGTTAGAAAGAGGAGAACAGCTAATAAACTTTGTTGTACAATATGCTTGTCAGTTGTGTTTTTAATCCAAAGGTGTTGTAGCAGTTTAAAACTGGCCAAGGCTGTGAAAGAAAACCATGTGTTAGAGGAGCACTGCTGACCAGACTGATGCTAGTGAAGCTATTACGTGAAAAGCAGGTTTAAACTCAGGCTGTCGATATTGCTGATGTCATGTGGAAGGCTTGTCAGACTTACGGTGAGTGTAAGCTGCTGGAGGGCCCACAAACATCATTGTTTTCCTAGGCTGCTGATACAGTGTCTTTCTGAGACTCCTGTCTGTGGAAGGTGTATTAGATTGATGTGACTTCTGACAATGAACAGTGTGCATTTTTGAAGGGGCTAAGAGTGGCACCGTGTCCCCCTTTGAAAGTGACTGATGGCCTGAGGTGTGTAGTGAGATGGCTTAAGAATTAAAATAGGAAGGTCCTAAATCTTAGCTGTCATCCTAATAATATCATCATCATATCTGAGATCTCTGTATTGATATGTATCATTTTTCCTACCCCTTTTTTTTCCAGCCCATCAGTAAGAGTCCTACCCAGCTGAGTAGCTGCATGAGGAGTTACTCTTTCTGATACTGGAGTGCCTTGGATAACTTGGACAGCTTCTCTCCCAGGCCTTTCTCAAGTACTAGCCAGGTGCCACCAATTACTACACTCCTACTGAAGTCCCCAGTACCTGCCTTCTGTGGTTGTCCTAGAGTGAAAAACAAGAGTGAAATCAAGAAACTCCAAAAGACTCAGATGTCTTCTTTGCATATTTGATTTTGTTTCAGATGTTGCCCTTGAGCCCTGGCAGAAAAAATTGATTCTGACAGCCCCGATGCTCTTGGCTGACTTGTTTTATCTTGTCATTTTTAGGCTTTTGCATTCATTAGTGTTTCTTTGGCTCTCATTTTTCCAGAATCAGGTGCTGATCTGTCTTTTATTCATGGGTACACATGACTTTTTGTATTTTAAAGATATGTCATAACATGTATACTGCTCCTAAAGCTTCCAGATTAGCAACCAGAGCAATTAGGAAACCCAAATGGGACCACACCCATGCACTACCAACTTACTTTTGCTGTCCCAATGAAGGCACCATGGGATTTCTTCCCTGCCTGCTAAGCCACCTCTTTGTGACTGCTCTACAGAAGCATGGATCATGAAGTATTTGCTGGTCTCATATTAAGTTAGGCTAATAATTTCCTTTATGGGTGTTTTTTTTGTTGTGCTGAAAGTTAGTTTCAGTAGTTTAATTATCTCCTTAAAGCACAGGGATTCATAGAGTTATGAATAAAATAGGAGAAGAAGCTAAACTCATGAATTGTGCTTGCATGATGGTTTAGATTTCTTGTTAATTGTGCTCTTGCAGGCTTCAGCAACTGGTGCTGGGACTGTTTATCACTCTTGTCAGCTTTATACATACATAAGCCTTGCTGCAAGCATCAGAGGGCTTGAGAGGTTAATCTGGCCAGTGGGAAAGGCTTGGAAGAGACCTCAATAACGGACCTTTCCAGAAATTTGGAAGGAGTCCAGTGGTGCCAGATCATTCTTTAGCAGTTTAGGCATCAAAGGGACAGCTAATTCCAGATGATGTAGGCAGCCAAGAGTCCGAGTTCAGCCATAAAGTTTGGTTTGAGGGTCTGGAGGGGTCATTATCTCTTTTTTTTGTTGGTGTTTTTGTTTTTTTTTTTCAACTTTTCAACTCGAAATAGCAATTATTTGACTTAGACTCAGCTGCTATCTTATAGGTGCTAGTAAGTGTTAAAGCTAGCAGCCTGGTAGATTGCTGTCAGGTAGCTAAGTACCTAACTCCTAAAGGCATCCAGGCAACATTAACCAGATGCACAGACGGTCTGAAGGGTGCCTACGGTTGTCTTGTTTGTGCATGCTCTCAGCAGATGATGCTTAAGATGCCTGCATGGGTACTTCTGGTGATGCAAAGCTATTCTTCTTCTGGTAGCTGTGTGCTGAGCTGAGCTGAGCAATGGCAGTCAGCAGAGCAAAGCAGCACTGAATGGTTTTTCTCTAAACAAACTGTTACAGGCAGCTGCAGTTCATTGACTAATGAGCAATGAAGTAAAGGGCAGTACAAGCGAGTGCCTCTCTGTGAAAGCTGCTCTAGAAGGCATGGCAGCTCCCAGTTTTCAATCTTTGTGGGAGAGAAAAACCCTTCCTGGGCCTTCTCTAAAACCTTAAAAAAAGTAGAATGAAACTACTTGAGTTATTTCATAGCACTTGGTATTTAGTAGAGGTGCACTTGGCCTGCGTTGTACTACCTGCACAGCGTTCAGGTTTCACCATTATAAAAATCTCTGTTTCGTGTTCTGACTTTATGAGATCCATGATAGTGCTGAGAATGTGGCCAAAAAAAAACCCAAAGTGACCATCAGCTTTGTCATGTAAAGTGCTTGGCTTGAAAATCTACTTCTCCCCAGCCCCAAAACATAGGAAACAGACAGAACTCATACTTCAAATGAGTATTTCCCTGCGCTGCCCTGCCTTTACCCCTTGCAGTCTGTGTGCAGCTGTTTGTTTAAGGCTTTAGGTGGTGCTGCAGCAGTGACCACCTCACTGGTGCCTCAGATATTTTGCAATTTCCTAGTCTGATTTTTTTTTCCCTGCAAGTAGAGAGGCAGTGTGAAGAGAGGTAGGCTGTTTTCCCCTTGTGGTCATTAGGAGGTGGCCTGTGCCAAGGTAAGCAAGCTGAAGCATTGAACAAAGTGCACCTGCAATTGAAGGCTGCTGATCTTCACCGAAGAGCAGGCTGAGGAGAGCACATTTGGACAAAACTTGATCTCTGGGGATTCTGAAGGCCAGAAGAGCACAAATCCCAACATTTTCACTATGAAGAACTCCAGAAACGTCTTCTGTCTTCTCCTCTTTCCTGTCGGTAAGTGCTCTCCAAAAACTTTTGCTATGGTATGGTGTCAGTGAGGTTGACTTCTTTGGGAGGTGAGAGAAGAGAGGGAATCAAAGACTATTTCAGAACCAATCTCATGTGGCAAGGAAAAGCAGTAGAAAAAACTGAAGAAGGTGGAGAAGGAGTAGAAAGAAAAAGCTGTGCTGAGAGCCTTGTATGTCTTAATTCATTGGCATCGGATGCCTTTCCTCAGCACTGAATTTACTTTTGGTGCAGTGGTGTCTTGTTCCTCACAAGTATAAACAGTTCTCTGATCCTTACTTGAGCAAAAGAGAAATAATTGCCTGATTCCATTTATCATGCTCCATGCCACATGCTGCCTTTCTCTTGTCCCTGCCTAAGGGCAAATGCTTTTAATTTCACCAGAGGTGCAGATGCTGTTGCTGAAGCACTGCACAGTTCTCTGAAAAGAGATTAGCCTGCTTTATTTTTGGTTTTGTTCCATCATTCCTATTGAAAACTCTTGACTGAGTACTAACATTTGGTCTTTGTTACCCAATGTAGTGCTGTTACTTCCAGCAAAAGAGTTAATTGGGTGTGTGCTAGCAACCAAGGTGCATGTGTGTTTGGGACCTGATTTCAGGTGGAAGTTGCCAGATGGGAACAAGAAAATTGTAAATAAACTTGGGTTCAGAGACTGACCTGCTGCTTAAGGTGTACTTGGTTGGCATTAAGAAGAGAAGCTAACTACAGACCTTGCCTGTGCTTAAGCCCACTTCAGATGGGTTACCTGTAAGGAAGGAAAGGGGAAATAGCCCAAGGTCTGGCTTTCCTTCTTTCCTCTTCCTGTAATGCAGTTCAGTTTGCAAAGGTACAAATCAATTGCCTCTTCTAGAGGAGTGAGAAAAAACCTCAAGACATTCATGCTGTGTCACTATTTTTGCCAAAATAGAGCCAAATGAGCTTTGTTTCAGGTGTATATGGCTCAGGGTTTCTTCATACAGTTCATGCCCTTTATCCTGTGCCTTTATATTGACAATCAGAACGCTGAGGCTGAAGAGTGGCACTTAGCCATGCATACTGAGATGCCGAGACTCCGGTTTAATCTCCACTTGCCCCTTTATCAGTTAAAACCTAAGATTCTTTCTCTTCCCCCAATAAATCAATAGTGAAAATTTCACTGAGGTAAATGTTAAGCTTCTGTGAAGTGCCTTATTATCGTGACCCTGTTGTGCTTCTCTTCTAACCATCCTGATTCTCAGGATTCCTGCATCTCAGATATGGGCAGTTGTTTTTCCCTCTGCTAGCACATGCTGCCATCCAAACTTCCTGTGAGCTTTCCAAGTCTGACTTCATGTTGTTGACAGCAGTGAAGTTGGCTCTGAGTTGCAGTGGAACAACAAGCCAGAGCCTCTGATTCATTATTGGGTACAAAACAAGCAGTGTGGTATCACCAGTCCTGTTTAGTCTGCAGTCACTGAGTCAGAAAATGTACGTGGCTACTCTTGAGCTCTCGTGGAGTCATCTGCTCTTGTAAAGTTAGATGTGGTACCTGCACTGCATGACAGTGGGGGAGAAATGCAGAGCCAGTTAGAGCTTTTAGAAAACCACAGGACAAAAAACTTGGAGGAGTCTCGCAACTGAGACATTAAAATTGCAGCAAAGCCGCGGAGTGTGGTGCCTTCTGCTTACAAAAATCATCTGCGGCGGTTTATCAGCGCAAACCATGCTTGCCTGTGCCTTCTGTGTACTGCTGCACCGTGTGCTTGTGATGCCGTAGCCTTACCAAAGCAACCTCCTTCTTGTCGTAGCTTTGGTGCTTAGAAGCATTTGGGCCTGCTGAAAGACACTTCACTGCTTAATGGAATCTCCTCAGCTAAACTTGAGGCTTTTCATTCACGGGCTCACCCTCCTCTTTCCTGACTGGAAATGGCCTCTTATGAAAGAGTGTTTTGAAGGGACAGGTTTGCTTTTCTAGTTTTCATAATAAGCCTATTGGCAAGGCTCTTGAGCACCTAAGATTGGGTTTTTTCCCTTCAGACCAAAAAGAGCTGAGGCAGGACTCCAGGTACTAACTGTGAATGCCTGAGACAGAGTTGGCTTTGTACAGTCTCTTCAGGTTTGAAGTGTATCATTTTAAGCATAGAATGGTTTGGGTTGGAGGTAACATTAAAGAGGTGACCTTATTGTGGCCTTCCAGTATCTGAAAAGGAGGGACTTTTCAGGATATCAGGGAGTGACAGGAATAGGGGGAATGGAGCAAAGCTGGAGCTGGGTAGATTCAGCCTGGAGGTGAGGAGGAAGTTGTTGAGCATGAGAGTGGTGAGAGCCTGAAATGGGTTGCCCAGGGAGGTGGTTGAGGCCCCATCTCTGCAGGTGTTTAAGGCCAGGCTGGAGGAGGCTGTGGCCAGCCTGATCTAGGGTAGTGTGTCCCTGCCCATGGCAGGGGGCTTGGAACTAGATCCTTGTGGTCCCTTTCAACCCTCACTGATTCTGTGATTCTGTAAAGATCTCCTAGTTTCAGTCCCCCTACCATGGGTAGGGACACCTTCCACTAGACCTGGTTGTTAAGGCCTCATTCAACCTGGCCTTGAATGTTTCCAGAGAGGCTGCATCTTCAGCTTCTCAGGGCACCCTGTTCTAGTGTCTCGCCAGCCTTATCCTGAAGAATTTCTTCCACACATCTAATCTAAATCTACCCTCTTTCCGTTCAAAACCATTACCCTTCGTCCTGTCTCCTTCCCAGCTTTCTTGTAGCCCCCCTGTGACAACTAGAAGGTCACTATAAGGTCTCCCTGGAACCTCCTCCAGGTTGAGCAACCCCAGCTCTCACAGCCTGTCCTCACAGGGGTGGAGCTCCAGCCCTCACGATGATCTTCATGGCCCTCCTCTGGACCCACTCAAGCAGATTTGTGTCCCAGAGCTGGGCTCAGTAGTTCAGATGGGGTGTCATGGGAGCAGAGTAAAGGGGTAGAATCGAATCTCTCACTGCTGGCCACTCTTCATTTGCTACAGGTCAGGATGAGATGGACATTTGGGGGCTGCGTGTGTGTATATTGCTGCCTTCATATTGATTTTTTCTATCCACTAATACCCCCAGGTCCTCCTCTGCAAGGCTGCTGTCAATCTGCTAGACACCCAGACTGCATTCCTGCTTGGGATTCCCCTGGCCCAAGTGCAGAATCTTGCACTTGGCCTTGTTGAGTTTAATGAGGTTTGCATGCATCCTGTTTCCAGTCCAGAAATCTTGGGCATTCATCTTAGTCTGAATGAAAGTAGGAGGCATCTGTGAAGACTTGCTGTCAGAAGAGCCTTGATTCCTTTGTGGTTTGGGGAGAGGAATGGAATTACAGGTTGAGTCGTTGGGAACCTTTAAACAGGGAACCTTTGGGAACCTTTAAACAGGCACTGATGTGTTTTGTAATACTTTCTCTTGGCGTTTGCAGCTCTCAGCCTGGAACGTGTCCGATGGTGCACTGTCTCTGAGCAAGAGTTTTCCAAGTGTAGTGACATGAGTAAGGCCTTTGGCGGGGCTGGCATCCTTCCCTCTCTGGAGTGCACAAAGGGAGGATCAGCTGCTAACTGCACCCAGATGATCAAGGTGAGCTGTGAGTGACAGCAGTGTCATAGATTTAATTTCCCCCTGTGCCTAATAATAATCCAGCAGCAATGTCCACGCTCTGCAGTGAGTGTCTGATGGTCCTGGCAACTGTCCACATGCTTCCTGGCACATTCAGGTCAAAAACTGAAGCATGTATGTTTTTGATAGAAGACATAAAAGTACGGATATGAACCTGAGCACCAGAATGACCCCGTGTCATCTGTTGGTCTGGTCACATATGGCCTGTCATTAGGAATGTAGCAGAGGTCTCAAATATGTCCTTCCACATGCTAATCTTTGGTTTGGGCATCGTGTCAGATTTATTTAGCAGATATTTCAGAAGGGATGGAGCTGTAAGATGCAGACAGTAGTTAAAACTGTGCTGCTGAGCCTCTAAGTAGATTGTATTTTAATAAACTCTGGATCAAAGTCCCAGTTTGGTGTCCCATGGTGGAAATTACTGTATATAGAGATGAGATGAGCGTAAAGCTGAATTGCATCTTCCAATACCAGAGCACAAGAGCAGGACAAAGCAGCAAGCAGGGAGAGCAAAGGGCGTGCAGAGCCAGCTCTGTTGATCCAGCTGCCCAGTATGTGCCCAGTCTCCAAAAGGAGCATGGCTCTGGGGCAGGTTTTAACCACTGTCAACATGTGGCTTTGCAAAATTGCCTATGGAAAATTTCCCCTTCTCTCAGAGGGTAGGTGGTAGGAGGCAACAAATCGGAGGAAGTGTGGAGGCAGGTAATGATTGTTGTCTGTGCTGGCGGAGGGTGTGGGGCAAGGGGAGGATGGCTGGCTCTGTTCATAAATACTACTTTTTTGTATCCTTGGTAGACATGGCCAAAACTCAGGGTTTTGTGGAGGGGATGCAGCCTGTCAAGCACAGGAAATGAGGTCTGGCAGAGCAGCTGAAGGGAGGTGAGGAAGGCAATTGTGTGGCCAGAAAAAAAGGAACACATTTCAGAAATTGGGATCTTGTAATTTTTTGTCAACAGAAGCTGAGAAGTTGTCTGCTAAAACTGCTACATTGCCTCTTGATAAACACTACTCTTGAGCAAGGGCATCGGGGCTTTATTGAAGAATGTTAGGAGCAGATACCAATACATACATGGATCTTACCTCAGGACTAGACAAGAAGTACTTCCTAGTGTCAGTTCTTCCTAAAACTGCTTGGCTGATGGCTGCACTCCATAGAGGGACCTGTTAGACTCTGCAGAGCAGGTTACTAAAAGGGCTGGTGAGTGTTTCTGAAACAGAGTGCACACAGAACTGCATTTGGAAGCTCTGCAAGCAGCAGGCACCTATCTAGAGCCTGGCATTCCTACAAAACCTAATTAGCTGGACTTGGAGACTTGCAGGCAGGTAGCATCAGTGAGCAGCTTTCTGACTGAGTGAAGCTTCACTATAAGACAAGGCTTTGTCCTTCAGACCTCAGATTTTTTGCACTAATAATCTACTAGATGCTTAAGCTGACCTGGTTTGTGCAGGTCTGTGTGGAACCCCTGAGCCCACATCTGCACTGAACTCTGCCCTTTGAAGCCAAAAAAGGAGTGGGATGCAATGCCTGAGGAAGCAGAGATCTGCTGGTTTATAACACTATGTGACTTGGACTTAGTCCTGTGAATGTGTTAGCAGATGGATAAAGGCAAAACCCTTTTTCTCTGAAGGTATTTAAAAATTGAGAAATGTTTAAATATTAAACTAGGGAACCTGGCAACATTTAATGTGACCCAGAGCTATTCTTCAGAAGGCCTTTAAGCACCTCTGTAGGTAATTCTCAAGTGCTGTGACACACAGGAATTACATCCTTCTGAAAATAATTAACAAAGTATTACCATCTGTACTTAGACTTCCAAAACAATCAAACATGGAAAAATCCTGGGCTCTTCTAAATGTGTTGGCAAACATTTGCTAGGAAAATGGGAAAAAAACAAACTCAGACTGATGCTGATTTGTTCCTTCAGCACTGACTGTGTGCATTTAAAGGGGAGGTCTGTAGCCTGTCAGCAACTTCATGTTAAATACCACACCAAGCTGTGCAGTGCACTGGACTCGCTTGAGGGCAGGGATGCTATCCAAAAGGATCCTGACAGGCAGTGCTAACTGCATGAGATTCAAAAGCTCAAAGTGTAGTGTCCTGTATCTGGGTCAGACCAACCCCAGGCACAAATCCAGGATGGGTGCAGAATGGTTTGAGAGTAGCTCTGAAGAAAGATACTTGGGAGTGTTGGTTGCTGAGCAGCTCCCCGTGAGACAGCAGTGCCAGAAGGCAGCTGTGTGCTGGGCTGCAGCAAAGGGAGTGTGGCCAGCAGGGCAAGAGAGGGGATTCTGCCACTTGACTCTGCTCTGCTGAGGCCTCACCTCCAGTCCTGCATACAGTTCTGATGTCCCTAGCATAAGAAGGACAGAGAGACAATGGAGAGAATACAGCAGAGGGCCACAGATTTGATCCAAGGGTTGGAATACCTCTGCTACAAGGATAGGCTGAGGTACTGGGGCTGCTCAGCCTAGAGAAGAGAAGACTCTGGAGGGACCTTAGAGCTGCCTTCCCATACCTGAAGGGATCCTATAGGAAGGCTGGAGAGGAACTTTTCATAAAGGTTTCTAGAGACAGGACAAAGGGGAATGGTTTGAGTCTGAGAGAGAGCAGGGTTAGACTGAGTCTTAGGAAGAAGCTCTTCAGTATGAGGGTGGTGAGACTCTGGAATAGGCTGCCCAGGGAGGTGGTGGATACCTCTTCCCTGGGAGTGTTCAAAGACAGGTTGGATGAGGCCTTGAGCAGCCAAGTCTGATTGAGAGATGTCCCTATCCATGGTAGGGAGGTTATAGTAGATGATCTCTAAAGTCCCTTCCAACCTAAGCCATTCTATGAGTTTTTCTGTCATTTTGTGTGGTTTTATACACTGTTATGTATACACAAGCTATTGACAGGAGGTGGTTCTGCTAAACAGAGCTCAAAAGCTCAGCTTTCAAATCAGAAAGTGCTATCTCATGCCCACGTAATACAGTCCTCGTCCTCCATGTCCAGCCCTTCCTGTTTTATCTGCTCTGCTTCCCATCCACCACCAATTCTAGAGGCTCATTCTGTTTTCCCTGAGAGTAAGGTCCTTTTAACTCCAGCCTCCTCTTCCTTTCTCTCACTGTAAGGTGTCCCTTCTGACCACCCAGATGTACTTGATTTCTAAACTGTCATCCTATGCTCTGACTCTCACCACTGGAACATCAGATCTGGCTATTCCAGAAAGGTTGTGCATGTTCTTTAAGATGCAAATATCTCACCACCCTGATTCCTCTCCAGGCTCCCTTGAAGCTTTGTTCAGCTCCTAGTCACGAGAGCATCTATTGTTTTGGCTAATTATTGGATGTATTTTTTCTCTCTTGAGTCAAATAAGTAAAATATTTCAAATTCCAGGGCAACTTCTAATCTGATGTAGGTATCAGCATTAGTGTATCACCTCTGGTCTCAAGCGATGCCTTACAGAATTCTCAAGCTTTCAATATGGCTCAGTCTGTGGGAAATGGCTGTGGAATGCTGGACAGTGTAACCCAACCAGTGCTCAGCAAACTGCTGTGGGATGGGTGAACTCAATTGTCTGCTCCAGAGGTTAAGCAAACTTGGTTAGACTCTTGGAATAGGCTTAGCAATGAAAACTGTCAAGCTGCTGAATGTTTTCTCAGCAGGGTCTTGTCGCTGTGCGATCTCTAAACTCCTGCCATCCACTACACAGTGGTTCAGGTTCCACTACACAGGTTCAGCTGGTCAGGGTGCAGAATGCAGATTGCCAGTTCTTGCTGCTGTGGGAAGTACAATCCTGTGCTATCCAGGGCAATCTTGCACCTGCAGCAGGATTCCAGCCAGCTTGGTGGCATGTCAGTCCAAAAGATACTGTGTCGTTGGACACCTTCCCAGCAGTGAATGCCCCACGTGTGTATCCCTCCACCTTGGACAGTCTTTTTAGGTGCTTTCCTTCTTTGAAATGCTCTGACATCTGCTGCTCCTCTCCCGGGATGTGTGGCTGTTTGTCTGCCAAGGTTGCTGTTGAGTTCACTGAGGCATTCAGATTTTGCAGGACCAGAAGACCTCACTTCAAACTATTTGTGTACCATCTCAAAACTGTTTACTAATTTCAGTGTTCAAGCTTTGGGGCAGTAGCTGTAGAGGTGAGTGAAACTCAGATGGATGGGCCTTAAATTCATGGCAGAGCTGCAGGATCTTTTTCTAAGATGTCTTTGGACTATGAAAAGATGTCTTTGGACTGTGAATGCTAATGAAGCCATCCTAGTCCAGGGCTGTTGCCTGCATTATTTCTGAAGGAGGGCAGGTTTGAAGTTCCCAAGTCCCACTTGGTAATTGTTCTTCAGAAATTTGAGTGCCCTTACAAGAACTTTTTGGAGAAACACACCTGAAGGAGCCTCTTCTCTTAAATTCCTGGGTGCTCTGCCTCTGGCTGCTCACAAATGCTGATAATCAAGCTTCCAAGTGTATTGTGTCTTTGTGTCTGCACAGGATAATTTGGCAGATGCAGTGATGCTGGATGGACGTTTGATTTACCAGGCAGGAAAGGAGCATGGTCTGAAGCCTGTGGTTGCAGAAGTATATGATCAAGGTATGTTCTAAGTTAACTTTTATCTCACTTAATACAAGGGACTTTCTTACGCACTTTTGCTATTACCATTTTAGTTTGGGTTCCCTTTCTTGAAGACTCTAAATGCTAGGTAATGGTGAAGCTGGTGAGAGGCCTGGAACACAAGCCCTATGAGGAGAGACTGAGGGAACTGGAGTTGTTTAGCCTGGAGAAGAGGAGGCTCAGCGGTGACCTCATTGCTGTCTACAACTACCTGAAGGGAAGCTGTAGCCAGATGGGGGTCAGTCGCTTCTCCTAGGCAGCCAGCAACAGAACAAGGGGATATGCTGGGGGAGGCATAGGCTGGATGTTAGGAGGAAGTTCCAGATGTTAGGAGGAAGCTCCTGACAGAGAGAGTGATTGGCATTGGAATGGGCTGCCGAAGGAGGTGGTGGAGTCACTGTCCCTGGAGGTGTTCAAGCAAAGCCTGGATGAGGCACTTAGTGCCATGGTCTAGTTGACTGGATAGGGCTGGGTGCTAGGCTGGACTGGATGATCTTGGAGGTCTCTTCCAACCTGGTTGATTCTATGATTCTGTGGTCCGGTTTCCTCTTGGATGTTGTGTTACTGCCCATGGGAGGGAGGTTGGAACTAGATGATCCCTGGGGTCCCTTTCCAACCCTGACAAGTCTATGATTCTGTGTTTCTGTCTGTAACAGAATATTTGTTGGGTTTTGTTGTGTTTGGCTTCGTTGTTTTTTATTGGTTTTTTTTTTCAGTCTCACTGCTTAGTATCTTCTGTGTTCTATGCTTTGCAGGTAAATTAATGAATGACAAAGTATAAGTTGTTATTAGGCTTCTGTCTTCATACATTAGAATAATTAGCTTTTTGTTTTAATGGTGTATAGGATTACCTGTTGGAAGGAAGGAAGTTGTGTTCTGCTCCTTAAGCTTTCAGTTTGTTTTAGGACAGAGACAGTAATTCAGTTATGCTGACTAAAGATCAACATGTTTGTTTAGTTCAGGGCTGGAACTCTGAGAGACCCTGTGAGATTCCAGGGGTGGAATAGCTATGGAAGCAGCCTGCAGGCAGTGATGTCCTGCCACTCTGTTGTGAGATGGAGCTGGGTTTAGTTTGCTGTTAGGTCGCAGTGTGATCTGGACAAGGCATCCTCAGGAGTGTCTGTTAGGCTCAGTCCACAAGGATTTGGATCACCTACAGCAGCACACAGCCCACAACAACTACATGCACAGTACTGACCCTGTGTGAGTGAACTGAACTTCAGTTTCTCAAAATCACATGGGCTTCATGCTTCAGAGGCTGGATATCTTCCTTAATCAGATTCTGAACTCAAATCAGAGAAAAGTGGATGAAATTTAGTGATTTCTAATCTGAACAAAGTCACTTTGGATGACCTTATGGCCGTTTCTGACCCTAAAGTCTCACCTTTCAGTTGTATCAAAGTGCAAAAGAGAATAAAATCAACTGTGCTGCTCCAGTGACATCCACTTGCCATGCTGTGTCAAAATTAAGATAAATTAGTAGGCAACTGGGGAATAATTTTTTTACAATCACAGAAAATTCCTTCTGGCAAGGTGACTTTGAGTGTTTTTTATCCCATGACCTTCAAAGTCAGATCAGATGGCTGGTGGCATTTAACTAAGGCATTTCACACTGAAAAGATACTGGAGGCTGTTCACCCGCCGTCAGGTTCTCACCAAGGATGTGAACAATGTGACTTGCTGGTGGGTAGAGGAGCCACAAGATGCCACAAACCAGCATGTTTCACTGTAGTGCTGCTGTGAGGCTACTTGCTTCTCTCTCTTCCTGTGCTGCAGAGATTGGAACTGCTTATTATGCAGTGGCTGTGGTAAGGACAGTCTCCAACATCACCATCAACAGCTTGAAGGGTGTCACTTCATGTCACACAGGCATCAACAGAACTGCAGGCTGGGATGTGCCAGTGGGTTATCTAATTGACAGTGGGCGTCTGGCAGCAATGGGATGTGACCTCCCAAGAGGTAAGAAAGAAAAAAGAAGAGCAGACTGAGAGGGGATCTTATCAAGGTCTATAAATACCTGAGGGGTGGGCGCCAAGATGAAGAGGTCAGGCTCTTCCGAGTGATGCCTAGCAACAGGACAAGAAATGGTGGGTACAAGCTGGAACACAGGAGGTTCCACCTCAACATGAGGAGACATTTTTTTGTTGTGAGGGTGATAGAGCACTGGAGCAGGCTGCTCAGAGAGACTGTGGAGTCTCCTTCTCCAGAGACTTCCCAAAGCCACCTGAATGTGTTCCTGTGCAGCCTACACTGGGTGATCCTGCTCTGGCAGTGGGGTTGGAGGTCTCTTCCAACACCTAACATTCTGTGATCCTATAAAAGAGTTACAGAGCAAAGAGGTGTTCTTTAGCAATGGCTTTCCACGTGGGCTTGGGACCAGGCATGTAGACAGACATGTGTGGTTCTGACTGCTGTGATTCTTCCTTGTAAGAGCAAACGTGATGTAGCTCTGATCAAGACTGCAGTGTTGTTTTCGAGATTGGAAACCATCTTTTAAGAACAAAATGATTTATCCTTTCTAAATGCTTTTAGACATGTAGTGTGTAGATGTGTTAAAATGAGATTCTGGCATCTTGTTTATTAAGTGCTAAAAAAGTTCTTCCTTTCACCTTTAGCTGTAAGTGACTATTTCAATGCAAGCTGTGTTCCTGGAGCCAACGGCATCAACTATCCCAAATCCCTCTGTCAGCTCTGCAAAGGGGATTTGACTGGGCAAAAGAAGTGTCAACGCAGTTCCCAAGAGCAATACTATGACTACAGTGGGGCTTTCAGGTAAAAGTTATGGCTCTGTCAACTCTTTTATCGCTGTGTTCTATCCATAGCTGTCCGGCTTAAGCCTTGCTGACAGGATATTGAGCCAGAAATCTTCTACTTTGTTGAAGTGTCCTGAAACACTGCTGCTGTGTTAGGAAAACTATGCTTTAAACCTAAAAAAAAAATCCCAGTTCTGAACCCATTGTTTCAGGTATTAAAACCAAAGTGGATATTTAGCACTTAAAGTGGGCAGGGACATCCCATAGCTGTTTGCTCTGTCTAGCAGCTGTTGACACAAGTCTGAATGTTTGTTTCCAGCAGGCTGCATCTTTCCCAGTAAAACCTGATGACCTTGGGAGTCTGAGAGCGGAACTGCTGCTGAACTCAGCTGTTTCAGTCATCTCACCTCAGCTGCACTGAATTATTGAGTAGCTTTGCCCTCCTTTTCTGCACACCAATCTTTCCTTTATTTTTCTTCTCCCATCTGTGTGCTGTATTGCAGTTCCCAGTCCCTCAGTAACAGTACTGAGTGAACAAAGGCAGAATTTGCTCCTGTCTGAGGATTCTGTGGCTGCCTTAGAGATCTCTCCTGGACTAAGAAGGTCATGCTGTTTGTCCCAGGCAGCACTGAACACATTGTCCATGCTCACCAAATGACAGTGATAGTTTACTTCATGCTCCAACAGCCACTAGTCTCTGCCTTGAGCAAAACTCAAGCAGGAGGAAATAGGTCAGTGTCTGTGGCTGATGGAACATAGCACAGAGCCCTCTGGCTGTCAGCTGGCAGTGTCCAGTGCACGGGGGCTGTGCTTTGTAACCCATCTTTGTGGTGGATTTGTATCTCTTAGGTGTTTGGCTGAACGTGCTGGGGAAGTGGCTTTTCTGAAGCACAGCACAGTGCCTGAAAATACAGATGGTGAGTCATCCAGAAGCTTGGTGAGTGGTGGCTGCAAGAGCTGAACTACTGTATCTGCAGTGACAGTAGAATGTCAAATGTTGGTTTATTTTGAATTGAGAGATCAGCAAAGAAATTCTAATTTCTTATGTGTTGCTGGAACGTGGCCAGAGAAGGGCAATGAAGCTGTTGAAAGCTCTGGAGAGCAGGTCTTATGAGGAGCAACTGAGGGAACTGGGATTGTTTAGTCTGGAAGAGACTGAGAGGAGGCCTCATTGTTCTCTACGCTTACCTGAAGGAGGTTGGAGTGAGGTGAGGGTTGGTCTCTTCTCTGTAGTAACAAATGATAGGGCAAGGTGAAATGGCTTCAGGTTGTGCCAGGGCAGGTTTAGATTAGATAGTAGTAAAAATATCTTTCCTGAGAGTGGTCAGGCATTGGAACAGACTGCCCACAGAGCTGGTGGAGTCGCCATTCCTGGAGGTGTTCAAACAGATATGTGGATGTGGCACTCTGGGACACAGCTTAATGGCCGTATGTGGGAGAGCACTCTCCCTAGGCAGGGCATGAGCTGTAAACATCTGAGCTCATGCTCCGAATTGTCCTTGGGCTGTCTGGGGCCCAGGACAGTAAGCTGTAAACAATGAGCACCCCACGCACACCTGCAGGGGGCTGAGCTTGCCGTCCCACGGGGTGGACACCAGGGGATTGACTGACCTATCGATACCTTGTTTATAACTCTGAACCAATCTGTACCTTCCACATATGTAAACCTTAGCTAGTTGTGCACACCTCTGCTAAAGGGGTATATAAGCTGTTGCACTTCCTGAATAAAGCTGTACTGCACTGCACTGACCATAAGGCTGCTGGCAGCTGAGTCCTCGTCAGTACCCCGATCGATTCTCGGCCTCCCCAGCGGCCTGCCACCCGCAGCCGTAGTTGGTGGTTTGACTTGATCTCAAGAGGTCTTTTCCAACCCAGATGATTCTATGATTCTAGTCTGTGATCAGCAGCAAACCCAGATGTATCCACAGCTGCATGCATCAGGAGATGGAGGTGTCCAGGTGATTTTCTGTTATCTTTGTTGTGGGTTGGGTTTTTTTTTTCTTTCTTTTTAAATATTTGGTAGTTTCAGGAAACATTAGAAGTGGAGTCTTGAGCTTCATCAAGAAATAACTTAAACGGCTGCAAATGGTTTCATGCAGACCTGGGCTGCCTACTGAGGAAGCAGGAAGCGAACAAGATGTGGCCTGTCCTATCTGGCACCTTGAGCATAACATTGCTTTAATGTCCTGGGCTTGCCTGACCATAATTTACAGGGAAAAAAACCAAACCCACAAAGTTACCTGTGATCCTAGACTTGAGGGTGCTGCAGACCCAGGTACGGTTCAGTACATCTTGCAAGTGTGAAGCAGTCGATTTTCTTATTAGAAACACGAGACTAAAGGAGAGGTGCATGAGAAGCGTTCTGCAGTCAGCAGTGGGTCAGAGATGCTCAGAAGTGCGTTCTGCTCTGCATCTGCTTATGATGCTTGGAGAAGACATGGAGCTAGAAGCATCAGCTCCACTTGATGTCTGTTCCATAAGTATGTTCTGTCTGATTGCAGGGAGAAGTCTTTTTCCATGGGCCCAGCGACTTCGCTCCCAGGACTTCCAGCTTCTGTGCCGCAACGGCAGCAGAGCTGAGGTGACCGAGTGGAGAAGCTGCCACCTGGCCAGGGTCCCAGCTCGGGCTGTGGTGGTGCGGCCTGACACGGATGGGGCTGTTGTCTTCCAGCTCCTCAACCAGGGACAAGTAGGACACCGTTTTTTCATCTATGTGTTGCATTTTAGAGGAGTTCTCCCACTCATCTAGCTGAGTTGAAGACAGGATATGTGGGTACCTTCAGCTCCCTAGGGTCTGAAGGCTGTGCAGGCTGTCACACATCCCAGCTGGAGGGATGTTTGACAGAGGCATTTTTTTCTTTCATTGACATTACAGCAAAGGTTTAATGGGGTAGGTACCAAGTTTCAGATGTTTGACTCTGCAGCCTACGGTGCCCAGAATCTTCTGTTCAGAGACTCCACCACAGGACTTGTTGCAATCACTGCCCAGAATTACCAGACATGGCTGGGTGAAGAGTATCTTCGTGCTGTGCAAGCCCTGAGCTGCGACCCCAACAGTAAGTAGCCTCTAGGTTTCTGTTCCTGACCATGAACAAAAGTAGGTGACAAGAAAGACCATCCTTTTTTTTTTTTTTTTTCTTCTGCTTAATTGCCTTCTGACTCTTGGACAGTTATGACAAGATGCCCAGTCTAAGCTTTCAGCATGGAGAAGATCACTTTTTGACCTACAAGCAGTACAAAGTGGCAGAGTACTTTCTTCTGCATATTGGCACCCTTAGTGTAATCAGATGCAAGCATTTTCTGGGGATGGAGTGGCTGAAGAGCAGCCAGGCAGAAAGAGACCTGAGGGTACTGGTTGACAGCCAACAGAACATGAGCCAGCAGTGTGCCCAGGTGGCCAAGAAGGCAAATGGCATGCTGGCCTGTACCGGGAATAGTGTGGCCAGCAGGACCAGGGAAGTCCTTCTGCCCCTGTACTCGGCACTTGTTAGACCACACCTTGATTGCTGTGTCCAGTTCTGGGCCGCTCAATTTAAGAAAGATGTTGAGGTGCTTGAATGTGTCCAGAGAAGGGCACCAAGGCTGATGAGGGAGCTGGAGTCCCCTCCTGTGAGGAACAGCTGAGGGAGCTGGGGGTGTTCAGCCTGGAGAAGAGGAGGCTCAGGGGAGACGTTATTGCTGTCTACAACTACCTGAAAGGAGTTTGTAGCCAGGTGGGATTGGTCTCTTCTCCTAGGCAACCAGTGACAGAAGAAGAGGACACAGCCTCAAGCTGTGCCGGGGGAGGTTTAGGCTGGATGTTAGGAAGAAATTCTTCACAGGAAGAAATTCTTCGCAGCAAGAGTGAATGGCATTGGAATGGGCTGCCCAGGGAGGTGATGGAGTCACTGTCCCTGGAGGTGTTTAAAAAGAGGCTAGATGAGGCACTTAGTGCCATGGTTTAGTTAATTAGAAGGGTTAGGTGGTAGGTTGGACTCAAGGATCTAGAAGGTCTTTTCCAACCTGGTTAATTCTGAGTTTCTGTGATTTTCTACCCTTCCTGCTGTCTGTGAAACATTGCTCTGGTAAGCTGCTGCTGCTTACCTAGTACTCACATTTCTTACCTGCTAATGAGGAGGAATAATAACGTCTTCCTGTGTGAATCCTTAGATAGTCTCTAAGGCATGGATGGATGGGTTCCTACCAGAGAGTTTCTTCCATAAATCCAGAAATTGAAGTATTAATTGTCTCTTTTGCTGTTGAAAGAATGCAGAAATCACTAGATGTGTGTTCTGGCAAAGTGAGAAACACAGATTTTAAGAATCTCTGCCTTAAGAAGCTTAATGGCAACTGAACCTCCCAGATGTGCTCCGCACTGTAACAAAGCTCCCCCCCGCCCCGACCTCCTAGACTCTTCTGGGTGTTGCTCAGTGACTGTTAGGTAGGAGGAAGCCTGGGTTCAGCGTGGTGTTTTGCTGCCCTCAAATGACACGTTATGGTTGTGCTCACTGGCGAGTAGCAGTAGGATTTCTTGTTCCATTGCTATGGATGGCTTTGCAGTGTGGGCATAAAAGTGATCTGGAGAGCTCTGTGGCTGTTAATCAGTTGTCATTCTGAGCTAGAGAGATGCTGAGAAACCCCAAAGTAAACACTTCTAACAGCATGGGTGGTACATATGTGACACCGGGCAGCGTGCATCCCTCCTGGTCTACTGCAGAGAAAGCCAACTTGGTATTTACTTTCCCATTTTGTGCAGTGCTGCCACAAAGCCTGAACTGGTGTGTTGTGTCCACTGAGGAGATCTGGAAATGTGGGGAAATGGCCATTGCCTTTAGGCAAAAGAATTTGAGCCCAGCAATTCAGTGTATTTCAGCCAAGACAAAGGAAGAGTGCATGGAGCTTATCCAGGTAGGCTGTTCCAATCCTTGTGCAGTAAGCCAAATTAGCAGGATAGGTAGGATCAGAGATAGACACACTTAGGTGTTAGGAGTGCTGGATTTCACGGTGACCTGTAGCTCAAATGGTGCCATGGTCTAGTTGATTGGACAGGGCTGGGTGCTAGGTTGGACTGGATGAGCTTGGAGGTCTCTTCCAACCTGGTTGATTCTATGATTCTGTGGTACAGACAGGTCTGAATCATGATTATCTTCAGTTGTGATGAGGGAGTTGCTGCCCATCTAGCTGAAGCCTGTGCATGTGACATCTCCTATCCTCATTTCACTGATGATGTTTTGGGAGGGATCTGTAGCAGCATATTGCTCTTTTGCTGTGGGACTTGCCTTTGAGATGGAGCAGGCATGATGCTAGAAGTGTCATCACTGTAGCAAGGAAGGTATTGGCCTGTTTTTTTTTTCCTTCACATAAGTCCTAAATTTTCTTTTCTTCTTTCCAGAAAAAGGAAAGTCATGCTGTAGTTCTGGGTGGAGCTGACATTTACACAGCTGGGAAGACATATGGCCTTGTACCTGCTGCTGGAGAAAGTTACTCTGGTAAGAAGGTCAGGAAACAAATATAGACTTTATTTTTCCAGGTTGTTTGACAACAGCTGTAAAAGCACAGCAGCTGTTCCCCAGCTCTGCTGGGAAAGCTGTTTCCAAAGGAAATGAGAGTTATTATCTTCACGTCATGGATAGAGGCGGAAATAAGTATGGGATAGATTCCCACAGTGAACTCATAGCAACTTTTATCTGCCCTGCTTCAGGACCAGGTTGAGTCTTTGGCAGTTTTGACTCTTGATCTCTTTATTTGTCTTTTCAATCCTGTAGAAAAATATTTACAATAGGAGGGGAAAAAAATCATTCAGAAAATGAAAATATTTTTACCATTAGCAAAACTACAGAAATCACACAGAAACAAATTCTTCCAGGCAGTGTGGCTGCTTCAAAGTCACTCCAGAGGAGGACTTGTGCACTTTGTGTCACTAAGGCAGAGCTTCAGTGTTCTGCAAAACTGATGGAAACTTTAATACAGGTTTGAGTCTTTCCATCAAAATAACTTCTTAAAGTAGTTTTCTCAAGTTAGTGCTGACCCAAATGTTGTTTTTCAGAGGAATGCATTTGTAAGAGCTCATGTTAACAAGAATACGTTCAGGTTTATCTCTAGATGATTCAGCTCAAGTGCACAGCAGTACCAGTGTACAGACTATAAGGGAAGGCAGCATTGTGAAGCAGCAGAAGTGAAGGATAGTCAAGGGTGCATTCATTGTTCCCAACCAGCTGATGGTTGCTGCAGCGATGTTGGCACAATGGAAGCGTAGTGGATCTGTAGATGGACATTAGGTAGGAATGCTTGAGGGAAGCTGTAATGCATTTTGTTTTCTTTCTGCAAGCTGATGACAGCAGCAATGCATACTATGCTGTGGTGTTAGTGAAACGAAATCCATCCAATGCTTTCACCATCAATGACCTGAAGGGGAAGAAGTCCTGCCACACAGGGCTGGGCAGAACTGCTGGATGGAACATCCCCATTGGTTTGCTGATTAAGAGGGGTGTCATTAAGACCAGAGATTGCAATATTCCTCAAGGTAAGACAACAGGAGTACGTGTGAAAAAATACACTAGCAATTTAACTACAGACTTTGATTAGAGAAGTCATTTTGACATTTCATAGCTCTGTATTGTTCATCTCTTCTGAAGGGGTGTTGTGTTTTTATTGTAGTGATTTGAAACTGTGGAGTTTTGCCACCAGAGTAGACTGATGGAGAGGTCATACTAAGGATGTTACATCTACCACATGTCTCTTTTTCCTTTATCATAAAATGATGTCATTATATTGGTTTATCTTTCTTTCCCCAGCTGTGAGTGAGTTTTTCTCTGCCAGTTGCATACCTGGAGCTGAGAAGGTCAATTCCCCACCAAAACTGTGTCAGCTGTGCATTGGGGATGATAGTGGAAACCATAAATGCAGTGCAAGTAGCCAAGAACGTTACTACAGCTATAGTGGAGCCTTCAGGTAAATAATACCTATGGGTGTTAGTCTGTCAACTTGTCAGAAGGTAAGGAGAAACAGTGTTCCATCCCAGTCAGCAAAAAGCAGTTCTTGCTGCTCAAGTTGGATGGCATGTGCCATGAAGTGTGACACTGTGTCCCCAGACTTCAGCAATACAGGCATGTCATAAGGTGTTACATGAAATCAGGGCAAAACCTTTTGCCAGCTTCCTGGCTCACAGCCAACCAAATGACAATGAGCCAAGTCCCTGTTTCTGTTTACAGAGCAATGAGCACCTACCTAAAGAGGGCCAAGTGTGTTGCCATCAGTTTCCAGGCTTGCTGTGATGCAGTTTGACAGACAGTCTGCCACTCTGAACGGCTGGGAGCTTTAGCAGGGAAGCAAGCAAACAGTAGCCAGTTTTAAGCTGTTCTGAGTTCATTCTGAGCATGGCAGGCTAGGGAGGAAAAGCCTTACTCGTTGGGACTGAATGTGAAGGTAGCTTAGGATTTGAGTTAGAGGTGGAGGGTAACAATCTTCTGCGAGGTAGGGATGAGTCTGGCTGTGATACTTAGGTGATCCTCTCTGGAAGAAGAATGAGTTATGGAAGGTGACTGACATGACTTTAAAATGCAGCCTCAGATTTTTCAGGTTTCTTCAGTGCTGCATATCACAGAATCACAGAAACATTCCAGTTGGAAAATCCCCTCAGGATCATCCAAGTCCAACGGTTATCCCTACTCTACAAGGTGCACCCTAAACCACATCCCTAAGTACCATATTCAGACAACTTTTAAACACATCCAGGGTTGCTGACTCAACAACCTCCCTGAGCAGCTCATTCCAATGCCTGACCACTCTTGCTGGGAAAAAACGTTTCCTAATGTCCAGTCTAAACCTACCCAGTGGCAGCCTGAGGCCATTGCATCTTGTTCTAGCACTATTTACCTGTAAGAAGAGACAGGCACCAACCTCTCCACAGCGTCTTTTCAGGTAGCTGTAGACAGTGATGAGGTCTCCCCTCAGCCTCTTCTTCCTCAAGCTAACCAGTCCCAACTCCCTCAGTCACCCCTCATAAAATATATTCTCCATCTTCAGACTAACTTAGCTGCAGGTGTGAGAGATTATTGACTTTGTAAAATTCACAAACTCGTGGAAGATTAAACTCTGCAGAGTACTGGAAAACCTGTTGGGAACTGCCCTTCCTGATGGGGAATGCAGTGAAGAAACAGCTACTGAGTTCTGGGTTACCTGTGTGACATTGTCAGCAGCATGGTGGTGAGACCTTTGATTATAACCACTTATGTTAAACCAGGCACATGAGTAATACATGTGTTTTGGTAACTCTCCCTCACACTTGTACTGCATAAACCATGCACAGTTACACCTTCATGGCATCTTGTTTTAGGAAGATCACCTTGAAAATGCTTGCAGAATAAATTCAAGAAACCTCCACTGAACTCTACTGCCCACACATCCCCTGCAAGCATACACCACTAAGTACCTGGAAAGAGAGATCTCTTTGCTAGCTCACCCAACTCACTGAATTGAGGCTGATTTGATTTGTGTGTTATTTGCTGGCTGAAGCAAGTGTGATGCATTTCTTCTATCTCCTGGCTTTATACTGCATTCCTAGCAGTAATGTTAGGAGGTTAGGAATAAATTCTTTATCATGAGGGTGGTGGAACACTGGAACAAGTTGCCCAGGAAGGTGACTGGGGCCTCACAGAATAGAACAGAATCAACCAGGTTGGAAGAGACCTCCAAGATCATCCAGTCCAACCTATCACCCAGCCCTATCCAGTCAACTAGACCATGCCTGGATGTATTCAAAGTGAGGCTTGACAGAGAGCCCTAGGCAACCTGATGTAGCTGAAGATGCACCTGGTGACTGTAGAGAGAGGTTGGACAGGATGCCCTTTGGACATCCAAGCCAGACCACACTATGATCTGCTCAAGGACTGCAATGCCTCCTGTTCCCATGCAGTGGGAAACACAGGAAACAAATGCTGCTAAAGGTGTGCTGCTGTTTTACACTTTGGTCCTGAAACCTGACGGAACGGGATGCCACACCTGTAGGGGAGGAGGAGGTCTTACGGTGCTGTTGGCATGTTGGGTTGCTTCCACTTCAGAAAATTAGGAGGAACTGAGCTTTGTTTGTTGAATCTAACTGGAGTTAGATTAAATGGATGTCTTCACTGTGCAGGGCCATAAAAGCGCAGTGCCTGGATAAGCATCAAGGGCACTCCAACGTGGAAAAGAGAGGTGGGGGGAAACATTTATGTGTATATATGCAGAATTTGAACTTTGGGTTTTATTCAGAATGTCTGAAGTGATTTTGTAAGTGGTTTAAAAAGGAGTGAAAGCTGCTGTTAGTAGATGGGGAATACTTCACCGAGTATCAGGTATTTTTTCTTTGCTCATTTGTTATTGGTCTTTTCTATGTATCACTATTTTTAACTTAAAAAAAAATCCTCTTGTATTGTTCTCTTAAAATTCTGAATTGCCAATATTTTTTTAATACCTTGAAAAGGTGATAGATATTTCTCCTTTCAAGATGCTTCATTGTTTCTGTTTGCTTATTGTCTTAAGATCAGGTGTACTTGGTTTGCAGGACTGAATGCTAAACACATCTAAATTCACATTGCTTTGAATTCACAGATGCTTTGAATTTTTATCTCTCATTTCCTAAAGGTGCCTGGCAGAGGGCTCTGGAGATGTGGCCTTTGTCAAGCACTCGACAGTGCTGGAGAACACAGATGGTACTTGCATATCTCTCTATTATAATTCAGTTATTCTTGAACGTTTTGCTCTGAAGCATTTGGTGACTGACAACAACCAGTTTCTTTTTATTCAGGTAAAAACGCTGATAGCTGGGCCCGAGACCTGCGTTCCAGCGATTTCCAGTTACTGTGTCCAAACGGCGCACGTGCTGAAGTCACCCAGTTTGCTGAGTGTCACCTGGCTCAGGTGCCAGCTCAGGCCGTTATGGTTCACCCAGATACCAACGTTTTTGCTCTGTATGGACTGCTGGACAAAGCCCAGGTATTCATAATCCATTTGTTCTATGGGGAGAATTATGTGTGATTTAACAGACCAAGCATAAAGGCAACAGGATCATACTGCTATACTACGCTCCTTGCTTGATGGGACTGGCAGCATGTAGTGTGAGTTGGTGTCGGAGGGAGAAGGTCAAGACAAGCCAGGTAATTCTCCTAGTAAAACCACACTGGTGCCCATCCACTGGTTTTGGTGGTTATTATCCTGGAGCTTTAAATGTTGTCCCAGGCTGCATGACTTAAGACTGCTAGAAACAGAGTAGACACGCTTTCCTGCCCTGGAGCTTTCCTAGGAATGCAACAGAACATTGCTGGCTATATTTATGGGACAGCCATGCACATGGTGAGCTATCTAAGCAGATCATGCTTGGCTGCTAGTTAGGTTGCTGTCAGTACTGAAGTTGTCCTGTGTAAAAGCATTTCTAAGTATCTCTATGCTAGGTTTCAGTCGTTTCTGTAACTCTTGTGAAGCCAAATCGTATATTCATAATATTTAGATAGGAGAATTTCTTCAAAATACATTTTTTTCCAGCTAATGACAAAAAAGCACAGTCACAAATGCAGTTCTTGTCGTTGCCAGTGGCAGAATTCTTTATTGAATCTACTGGAGCCTCTAAAAGTGAATGTGTGAGAGAGATTCAGCTACTGTGTATGAATTTTTAATCTACAAGAGTAATGTGGTACTTAATTGTGCACAATAATGACAATTTTCTATTATTTTCAGGACTACTTTGGAAACAACAGCAATGGAAATGGATTCAAAATGTTTGATTCCTCAGCTTTTCAAGGCAAAAACTTGATCTTTAAGGATTCTGCTGTTAAGATTGTGCCAGTAGGAGAGAGGAGGACATATGCAGAATGGCTGGGGAGTGAATATATTGACTCTCTTGAAGGGCTGCAAACATCACAGTGCTCTGGGGCAGGTAATAAGATAAGACAATACCTACTCATGACTGCTGTTGTTCCCCTTCTCATTTTGTGTCAGATACAAGGCTTGGACTAGCAAGGTCCAGAGGGCAAATTCCAGGACACCTCTGCCCTTCCACCTTTTTCTTCAGATAAGCTGTTTGGTTAATGTGCTGTGCTAACATTTGACTGTCTCTTCTTGCCTCTTTGCAGGGCAAGTGCTAACAGCACCTGCTTGTTGGGGGAGTGGGGTGGGGCTGGAAGGTGCCCCTGTGAATGGGATGGAACTTGGGGCAGAAGCCAGCAATACTCGTGAGCATGGTTTACAAGACCAGTCCAACACTGGCACATTTTTGCTGTATTGTTGCTGATGTTAAAATACCCTGGGCTGGAGGATTCCCAGGTGCTCTTTAGATGGATTTTCCTGGGTTTTTGATCTTTAAAGGAATTTCTGCATCTTGAAAGGCAGTATCAAAACTTGTCTAGTGAACCCTCTCTGGCTTCCTGGCTGGTTCAGATGCCTACATCCCTGCTTATCCCACTTTAGAGCTGCTGAGGGTATCAGTTTCTGATGAGCTCTGTTGCCAGAAGAGGTAAGAGTGCAGTGAGGGTGGACAGACTGTGGACAGAGACAACCTGCAGTCCAGAGTAGAGCTTCTGCCGTGGGCAAGATTCTCCACCTTCTGGTAGAAGAAAGTAGGGAAAATCTCCAAAGTGACTGGATGAAAAAGAAGGCCAGAGAGTCGTGGAGGGGGGACTATTACCTGTTGGCATAGGAAAGAACAAAGACAGATGTGCTCATCCCCCAAGCTTGCTGGCTTTCCACTCCCACTGCTTGAGAGAGGTGTCATCTGCTCTGTGATGTCTGATTTGATGCACTCCCCATCAGAGACTTGTGGCTGTCCTCCTTTAACGTGCGGTTATCTTGAGTGCCCGTGCGTGAAACTTGGATTTGCTGTTAGTGAAACAAATTGGTTCAGTTAGGATTAACTGTTTCTGTATCTACTGGCTTGTAGCACAGCTTTTATTTTTATCCATAGCTGCAGTAACAACAAATGTTGCTGTGCTGCTGGCAGGCAGCGCCCTCCTGACCACAGCTTCTGCCTCATGATCCTGGGATGAAAAGACATTCGGCTTAATAAAAAGAGGAAAAAGTTAAAACTAGATGATTATAATAATAGTAATGTAAATAAGTGAAAATAGCAAATAAAGATGAGAATTAGAATGTATGCAGACACTACTCATTTTCTCTCGTTTGCGGGCAGTTAACATTTGCTCCTCACTTCTCTGCCACCCGTTTGCTTCCCTTGCATAGGAGGGCGAGAGACTCAATGTGGCCTCCTGCTCTTTCACTTCAGCTTTGTGCCGTGTCTGCAGCAGCTGTGCCGCTGCCCTCAGCCCACAGTCGTTGACCACGCGGTTACTCTTGTTCCATTAGCTCTCGGGTTGGTTTTTTTGTCAGTTATGAGATAAATGCACCTTAACCGTAACCGAGCTGCCGGCCGCTGCCCGGGGCGGCGGAGCCAGGCGCTGTGGGACCAGCAGGGCGCGAGTCAGAGCCGCGGCGCGAAGGGCGCTGCGCGTGCGCGCCGGGCTCCTGCTGCGGCGCCTCGGCCTGTGGGAGCGCTCCCCCTGGCGGTGTGCTGCGCGCGGGGCTCCCGCCGGCGCTGCCACCGGCATGTGGGCTAAGGGGCTGTGGGCGCTGCTGGCCGCGCTGCGGGCGGGATGGTGTTTGCTGCCGCAGGCCGGCTACCTGCACCCCGACGAGTTCTTCCAGTCGCCCGAGGTGATGGCAGGTAAGACGGGGGGCGCTGTCGCGGGGGGCGGGGCTGAGGCGGCCCGACCCGGAGGGTCGGCGGGACCCGGCCGAGACTCCTCAGAGAGGGAGCGGCGGGAGCTCACCCTGAGGCGGACGAGGGTGCCGGCGCAGTCCCGCCGCTCAGATCTGCCCGCGGTGGAGAGACCCTGCGCTTGCGTTTTTCCTTGCAGCCCTACCGCGCGGGCTCCGCGGGGGAGATAACGCATATCTGTCCCGCACCGCCTGCGCGATCGGCAACGGGCGGATATTTCCGCAGGAACGCGAACCCCGCAGTGTGCGCCCTGCTCCCCTTCCCTTGCAAAGCGGCTTTGGCGAGCAAGGCAGATGCGTGTCGGCGCTTCAGGGTGTCCGTTTCTGATGTGCTATCCACAGCAAGTGGCGCCTGGAACCGTGTACCCCTACGGGAGTTGTCTTTTGTTTGCGGCTTTTTGGGTGGGTTTGTGGAGTTTTTGCTTTGTTCGTTTTTTTTTGGTTTTGCTTTTTGTTTTTTTCTCTTGTTTAAAATTAATAGTGTACTCCTAAAAAGGTTGACACCAGTCTCAAAAGTTTAGGGATTGCTCTGCATCTGTCTTGATGCCTCTTGTTTTAATGTCTTTTATTTAGGGATACGTGTTATGTGTGTATGTTTTTGTTTCTTCTTCCTCTCTAGGAGATATTTTAAATCTACAGGTCTATTATCCTTGGGAATTCCTTTCCAGCTCTCCTTGCAGAACAGCTGTTTTCCCTTTAATGACCTCTGGAGTTACCTACTGGGTGATCAAATCTTTGCAGCAGCTGGACTTATGTTCAAACTGCATCAACAGCTACACCCTTCTCGTATCACCTCGCCTTCTCTTTACAGTCTCTTCTTTCATACTTGACTATAGTGCTTATCGATTAGCACCTTCCTGGGAAGCGGATCCATGGAAAGCACTGCTACTTCTGGCTGGATCGTATGTCACTCTGGTGTTTTACACAAGAACATTTACCAACACACTCGAAGGACTTCTCTTTGCTCTTCTGATGGTATTGGTTTCCTCAAGGAAGTCTGATGGCAGCTTAGCGGTGCCTACAAGCAGCCCTCTTATAGGTATTATAACGACTGCTGGGTTTTTCAACAGGCCAACCTTTCTGGCATTTGCTCTAATGCCCCTGCTTTACTGGGCAAGTTCAATCATTGACTCTCAGAAGAGCATTAAAACTGTCGTAAACCACTTTTTGAAGCTCGTCCTATGCGCATGTTTTACTGCCGTTGTTTTTATAATGGCCGACACCTTCTATTTTACCTCCATGGGTTTAGACAACCTCTACAGCATTAGAAAGGGCAGCCTAGTCAATGTGCTAGGTCAATTAAATGAGAAAATTATAGTAACCCCTTTCAATTTTCTCAGCTATAATCTTAATCCTCATAATCTTGCTCTGCATGGAAGTCACCCACGAGTCACACACTTTGCGGTCAATGGAATAATGCTCTTTGGGATCTTACATATTCTGGCCGTTGCTGCTGGTTTTAAAATGTTAAGGAAATATATCCATCATTTAGTATGGGCCAGATCACATTGCCAGGGGTCATCTGGGCTATTAGTACTTTCTGAGGGCAATCCAACATTACTGCTGTTTTATTTTGTTCCTTTGGCATTTCTCTCCCTATTCAGTCACCAAGAACCTCGCTTTCTCATTCCTCTCATCTTGCCATTGGTCCTGTTCAGCACATCACAGCACAGAGCCGTGAAGTGGAAACACGTCATTGTTATTTTCAATGTCCTAGGGGCTTTGCTGTTTGGGTGCTTACACCAGGGAGGACTGATACCGTGTTTATTTCACTTGGAGCAACTTGTGCATTCTCCAGAGTCCTTGAACCACCCAAGACACTATACTCTACTCTTTGCTCACACCTACATGCCTCCTAGGTCTCTGCTTAATATCAAGAAGAGAGACACATATATAGAAGTCATTGATATGGCTGGATCTGAAGAAGAAACCCTCTGCCAAACAGTAGAGCAGCATGCAAACAATTTTACCTGCAATGACTGTCACGTTTTTGTTATAATTCCTGGTACAGTCAGAGCCACAGTTACAAAATGTGATGTTTCATTCAAGAATGAGACTTTGATATTTCCACACTTGTCAATGGAAGACCCACCACAGATACCCTTGCTATTCAGTGGGAATTGGAGAAGCCAGTTAGGACTATACATCCTTCAGATAGACAGAGATTGGAAGAACCTTTAGATTTTAGGATAGCCATGTTTTATTTTTTCCTTTTACTTGGGCACTGTCCAAAGGTACTGCAAGACCACCTTCTTCACAGACCCACTTTCAACACAAGCAGTGCCACTGGGAGTTCCTCTGAGATTCTTTATTCCATTTCCTTGTAATTACACTCATCCAATATAGCCAGTTCTGGAGAGAACCTGCTTAAAAGTCGTTCATATGAACACGTGTCATTTTTCTGATGAAATTGGGGCCCATCTTAGCTCTTCCTAGCTGAGATTTGTTTTTGAAAGTTCTTACACTCTTGAAATCAATCTGAATTGTGTGTTTACTCATAGTAGGCATTCATTCAGCTGCTGGAGAGAAGTTACAGGACTAGACAAAAGCTCATCCGACTCAGTAAGATTTTATTTTGTGCTCTTAAAAATACAGAGCTGTCTCAGACATTAGACCAGACTGCAGTCACAATGCAGGCAGCAGCACTGTAATTTTGTGTTGAGTAGCTCCATCTTGAAAAACCCCAGGACTGATCTGACAGAATCTGATTTAGGACATGGAAGATACTTCAGTGTAAGTACTTGTGCTAAATCCCAAAATCCAAGCTTTGCCTGTTTAGCGTTTCTTACTGCTGCTCCATTCTTGAGGACGCGCTACACGTGTATTACAACAGGAACTTGAGAAGGCTGCATTTTCAGGGCATTAAACCTGTTTATCATTTAGCTCTTTGCTCAAGAAGCTGTGCAGACAAAACTGGGAGCTCACAGGGATCTGATCCCTTGTTTACATTTGACCAGATGGAGCTCTGAACAGGCTGACCATAGCGTTAGAGATCTAGGAGAGCATATGAGGATCCAAGGGTGGAGCTGCATCCCCTGTGCCCCGCTTTTCAGTAACCACTCCCCAGTAAATCAGCTTAGTGTGAATGACAGCTTGCATCCTGGCTCTCTATTGGAGAGCAGTCTGATCTTAAAGTGTGATACAAATAACCCTGAGCTTCAGCTGAGAATGCTGTATGAGCTTATATACAGAACCTGCTCTTACATGCTTATGGCACAACTAACAATTTTTGGGTTTGTCTGCCTGAACTTCTGGGTTCAAAACATCCAGAGGTGCTAATTTGGCACATACATTGTAGGTCAAGCCTCTCTGTAACTGAATATTGGCACTTGAAATTCTTTTGCTCACAAAGGCAGTAATCCTTTTTTAGAGTCACAGAATTGTCAGGACTGGAAGGGACTTCAAGGATCGTCTAGCTCCAACGCCCCTGCCATGGACAGGGGCACCTCACACTAGATCAAGTTGCTCAGAATCACATCCAGCCTGGCCTTAAAAACTTCCAGGGATGGAGCTTCTACCACCTCCCTAGGCAACCTGTTCCAGAGTCTCACCACCGTCATGGTGAAGAACTTTTTCCTAACATCCAATCTGTATCTACCCACTTCTAGTTTTGCTTCATTCTCTCTAGTCCTATCACTACCCAACCTCCTAAAAAGTCCCTCCCCAGCTTTCTTCCCTTCAGATACTGGAAGGTCACAATAAGGTCTCCCTGGAGCCTTCTGCTCTCCAGACTGAACAGTCCCAACTGTCTGTTTCTATAGAAGAGGTACTCCAGCTGTCTGATCATCCTCGTGGTCCTTCTCTGGATACACTCCAGCACATAGAATCATAGAATCAGTTGAGGTTGGAAGGGACCACAAAGATCATCTAGTTGCAGCGCCCCTGTCATGGGCAGGGACACCTCACACTAGATCAGGCTATCTAGAGCCTCATTCAGCCTGGCCTGAAACACCTCCAGGGATGGGGCTTCGACCACCTCCCTGGGCAACCCATTCCAGGGTCTCACCACCCTCATGCTGAATAACTTCCTATCATCCAGTCTGAATCTACCCATTTTTAGCTTTGTTCCATTCTCCCTAGTCCTATCACACAAAAGGTCCCTCCCCAGCTTTCCTGTAGACCCCCTTAATATATGGTCACCTCACAGCCTTCTCCTCTCCATATCCTTCTTGGAAGAGGGTCTCCAAAACTGGATGCAGTACTCCAGGTGTGATCTCACCAGAGTGGAGTAGAGGGGGAGAGTTGCCTCCCTGGACCTGTTGGTCCTGCTTCTTGATGCAGCCCAGGACACATTTGGGCCTCTAGGATGCAAGTGCACACTGGTGGCTTCTCATCCACCAGTACCCCCAAGTCCCTTTCCTCAGAGCTGCTCTCAAGCCCATCACTTCCCAGCCTACACTGGTGCTTGGGATTGCCCCGACCAAGATGCAGGACTTTGCATGTTTTGCAGTTCTTCCCCCCACAGCTTTACATGAAGTTTTTTTCAACAGAGATAAGAACAGTGTATATTGATGCCAGGCTCTAAAGGGAGACTAGGAACAGCCTCTATGAACCTTTTGCCCTCATCTTTGAAACTGTGATCTAGATTGTTAAGTAACGTAGCTCTTGCTTTCTTGTAAAGTGTTTTGTGTTGTCACCCTTCCATGTTCATTTCACATCCTTCATCCCTAATCATTGACCCACCTCTAAATTAAAGGTGCATGTTTTGGGGGGCAAGTATGGGGAGAAAGGAGTGCATGTATGTTTGTAGTGATGACTCACAAAATAGTGGAAGTAGTTACGAAAGCACTATGTCATCAAACGTATTTTCCCAGTTAATCTTGGGTTTGCTGTCTTATATTAGGATGGCAGCCATGTGCCACAGCTGGTACTCCACATCCTGCTGAACTGCTTTCAGCTTTATTAAACAGCTGTTGAAAATTATTTTCATAGAAATTATGATCTCTGTCGGGGTAGACCTTGAATCTCTTCAAGGATATGATAGAGATACTGGTGCTAACTCGGACTGGAAAAGACCCTGCTCCTGACACCACAGCTAGAGTTCTGTGATTTACATCATAGATCAAATTTTCCCATCCATGCACACCTAAGTCTTTGTTGCTGGAAGGTTTAACTTTACCAGAAGTGCCCGAAATTTTATCTCTGATAATATGCAAGGTTCTTTTCACCTGGGGTGATACTAAGAATGAAAACCATCCTTCCCAGTTAACTGAGCATCTAATTAGTTAACCTTCCTTCACAGCATGTGTCCTTATTCAGCTATTTCAGTGTCATATGCAGTGTTAGATAGAACTTCAGTAACTCAGCCCAGTGTATCACGTGTGATGGATACATCATGGAATGGTTTAGGTTGGAAGGGACCTCCTTTCCCATACGTAAAGTTAGGATAGCTCTTTTGGTCTTTTGTCTCTCTAAACCTTTCTGACTCTGAAAAACATAGCTATTTTTTTTTTACCTACCTGTGAAGAGGCAGTTATTTTCCTTAACATCAGCAGCAGCAGTTAAAGAGTTCTTTCTGTATCAAAGTTGTATCAAATGTACAATGTTACTGTTGTATAGACAGAAAATGTTAAGTCTCTCGTGAGACATTAGCTTTTATTTCATTTTTCTTGCCAAGCACTTAGAAGTGACAAGTTTGAAAACATTCTGGACGATGTTTAATGTGAGTCTGCCTGTTACTGAGTACTGTGGAAAGTGTAAACTGGCTTTGAAATGAAAATCCATCATACCAACCAGCAGCATGCATGCTTCAAGTGTTCGTGCTTGGGCTCAGGAACCGCTTGTGGCTTTGGGCTACGGAAGAGCAGCGTACGCAGGCCCGGTAACGCTGGTGTCCCCCGCAGCTGGCAGAGCACGCCAGTACAACCGGTGCAGGAGAAGGCTGCTGTCGTCCGGCTGTCACCAGGAGCCCGATACCAAGGCCCCGGCCCCATTCAACCGTCGGCTGTAATGCAACTGTTCCTCAGGGCTCGGCACACGAAAGCGGCCGAGATTTCCTCCTCTTCTCTTGCGGCTTCCTTGCGCTGGCTGCGGCGATCAGGATGCTGTCCCGGGGCCGCCGCCTCGGCCCGTCCTACGCCCGGGTGGCCGCGGCCAGCCCCGCGCCCGGGCGCCGTCCTTGAGCTGCCTGAAGAAGGCGTCGCGCAGTCGGAACAGGCGCGGACCCAGGTCCCGGGCCGCCTGGCGGGCGCCGAGCTGTCCGCGGATGATGCCGGTGGCGGTGAGGCGGGCGGCGGCGCGGATGGGCCGCGACTCGGAGAGCTTCTCGATGAGGCGCGGGTTGCTGAGCAGCGCGAACAGCACCCGCCGCAGCACCATCCTGCGGCCGCTTCCGCCGCCCGCCCCCTCTCGCGAGAGCCGCTGCCACGGCCGGTGTCGCGAGAGCCGGGCCCGGCTCGCCGTTGGCTGGCCGCCGGTGTGCGCCGGTCGGGTGCGCCGCGGGGCGGCAGGCGTGGAGCAGTCGCCGCAGTGGGGCCGCCATGTGTTCCATGGGCACGCTCAGCATCCTGCGCAGCGACTCCTACGCTGACCTCAGCCAGTACCGGGACCAGCACTTCCGGGTGAGTGAGGCGCCGCCGCTGCAGCCGGTGGGGGCCGCGCCGCCGTCGGCCCCTGTTTGGGGCTCGCCGTGAGGTAACGCTGTCTTTGCGGCTCAGGGGACTCGGTACGACCAGGAGCGACTGCTGCGGAAGAGCTGTACGCTGTACGTGGGGAACCTTTCGTTCTACACCACAGAGGAGCAGATCCACGAGCTCTTCGGCAAGAGCGGCGACATCAAAAAAGTCATCATGGGGCTGGACAAAGTGAAGAAAACCGCCTGCGGTTTCTGCTTCGTAGAGTATCCTTCTGCGGGCCCGGCCCTGCTGCTTTGCGGCCGCCCGAGCCAGGCCGAGGGAGCAGGCCGCCTCAGCGGTGGGCAGGAACGTGGGTGACTGAGGTGCTGCCGGCTCTGAGTCACAGGGAAATGATGCAAGGATAAAATTATTCGGCTGTTAAAGTGTCTGCAGGAGTCCTGGGTGAGGGAGGGCGGACGGACATCTACTGCACGTCGAGTGAAGGGTTTTAGGTTGCTTTCACTCCGATGCTTTAGGCCAGATGCTTTTTCGCTAGTTGGTGTCTGCAGTGAAAGCCCGTTCTTAGTGCTCGAGTAAAGAGGGGTTTCCTTCCGTACAACCGCGTGTATAAATTTACCCTTGGTAACTTGTTCTCCCTCTCGAGTGTTGACTTTATTATGTGCTAGCCTCTGAGAAATACTTGTTCGTTCCACCAAACTCACCGAAAAGTTTGCAGCATAAAGAGAGCGTATATGTGGCTTCTCATGCTTCTGTTTAGTAATAGAGCTTTACGATTCGAAGGGCGAGTGCAAAGGAATTTACCCAATGTGTGTATTTTCAATACGCTGGAATTCCTGTGCATTGCTCTGTTTCACTAGCAAGTTTTTCAGCCCACGTAGCTTCCTAAAAGCAGTTGCTTTTAGAAGTAATGGGGCAGGAACCTCATTCAAACAATACTTGGGTTTGTAGCCCGTTTGATGATGATGTTTTTTTCCGTGTGTTAAAAGTAGAAGCCTTTCTAGTTTCGTTAACCTGCTTGTAAGGTATTACGCAAGAGGAGACGCTGAAAATGCGATGCGGTACATCAATGGAACCAGGCTCGATGATAGGATCATAAGGACAGACTGGGATGCGGGATTTAAGGAGGGTAGACAATATGGTCGTGGAAGATCAGGGGGCCAGGTAGGTAGTTCTACGGTATAGTTCTTAAGGGACTGGGTACTTTGCCAAATTACCTCTTTGAATGAACATACTCGGAACCACTTCAGAAATAGCAGCTTCAGATCTATCATTTAAGATAGCAGTACGTGTTAATCTGTAATGTCTCTTAGTGATGATGTTACCCACTGAAAATAAGTTACTTCTATATTTCGCTGAAAGCCCCTTCAGAAATCTCGTGGCTGCTTGGGGAGGTGATACTAATAAATAGGCCCAGAAAACATAAGAATGTCAAGAGCACAAGAGGACGGCACCCAGCTTACCTAAAGCTGATTGGGTAGCAGATGCATTTACTGTTGCAGCATGAGGCTAGCCACCCTCACTTTGGCTGTCTTGATTAAGAGTTCCCCTTGACGTTATCAATTAAGGAAGTTACTTTATGCTGTATTCTGGGCTTTCGTATGATGCACATTGTCTTCTTTTCGGTCAGGCGGTTCCTTGTGACCATTTACGTGCTGTGAACTGATTTTGTCAATGTTCTGATCATGTAGTAGTTGCTGACAAATCGTTTGTCTTTACTGGACTTCCCCCTTTTTCCTCCTTCATAAGGTCCGTGACGAATATCGGCAAGACTATGATGCTGGAAGAGGTGGCTATGGCAAAACAGTTCAGTGCCAGTGAATGGCAAATGACTCATCAGCCTCACAGGAGAACTAAACCTGCATCGTAATGGCACAAAATAGTTCTGTTGGAAGCAAATGTATGTAGCTGCAAATTCACAGTGACTACTCTTCTTGTTCCTGTGATCACACAGTGTGTTCAGTATTGTTCTGCTCTAATACCAGGATCCAAAGCACTGTAGAGCACATTAATACGGAGGCCCTGGGGGCAGGGTTGCACACAGTAGTATGTTGTGATGCTTTGGTCTCTAAATGCTGCTGTAACTACTAAACCTTACAAAGATTTAATGATATGGTGCTTTGTTTCACTGGCAAAACTTGATTAACACTGGATTTTGTTTACATTGGTAGCACAGGGCAGGGAGCTACAGTAGAGAGGGCTTGGTGTATGTTTCAGAGATGAAAGAAAAAGGCAGAGCCTGAAGAGAACGTGGGATTTCTAGGGAATATTTCCAATGACTTGAAGTCTCTTGCAGATTTTCTGGGATTAGCATCCTTTTACACTGATGCTGTCCCTAGCACACCTACATGAATGGCCACAATAAAACAGATTGAGCCCAGGAGTCGTAAAGTGAGAAGCAAGTCTAGCAGAGATTAGTAGAGAGTCCCTTGCATTATGTTGTGATGGCAGAATTCAGAAACATTTCTTACTGCTGGGTATAGAGAACAGCAAATACAATAATTACATCAGCAGTTATTTTCACAGTTGGAGTAGAAGTATTTTGCTTCTGCCTGGTAGTTTTCTAAAGCCTTAATATTTGAGGAGTAGATTATTTCCCGTGCATACAGAAATTGATTAACTGCATAAGAAGGAAGTTGGTTCTCAAAATACTTTTTCTATGTGAGACACTTGGTTTCAGACAAAAGTAAGAATAGGAGTTTTGGGAGAAGGCTTACTTTCTACATGAGGAGATGTTTATTTTCTCTCTGGATCCTATTAATACTGTTATATGATGGGACTTTGATGTACTGTAGACATAAGAATAAAAAGGACTGGTGCTCTCACAATCTGAAATTGACCTGCTGACATGAAATGGTTTTAAAGGAACTGCCCCGGAACTTGGGAGTATTTTGTAAGTGGACTTTTGAGTTCTCTGGAAATGGCAGTTCATAAACTTGTTCAAATACCTTTTTATCATTGACTCCCTAAAAACCTTACATGTACCAGGTGTGTCAAAGTTATCGTTACTCACTGAAGATACTGTTGGAAATCTTGATCTGTTTCTTGTCTACACTTAGTCATAACTGTTGAAGTAAATTCCAAATACATTGGAGCAGCACAACTGCAATGAGACTTTACTTACATAGGAAGTGATGTTTTGAGAGGGCTTTGGCTTGCTTTGGCACACAGAGTAAAACTAGATTTTCTGGATCCCTTGGTGTGCTGTCTGCAAACAAAACTTTGAGCAAAGTTACCTTTTTTTGTAGAGTACATTGGATGATGAGTTTACAGCTTGTCATCTGCTCTAGGAAATCTCTGAAGTTTATGTTTCATTGTATTGATTTTGTATTAAAAAATTAATTACCGAAACTCTTAAGACACTTTAAAATAAAGATACAACATGAAAATCTGTTGGAATTTCTTCTTAACATAATTTGTGATAGAAAGGAGCACTCTACAGGCTCTTGTCCACATCCTTTCCTTGAGTCTCTTGTAAAGGGGCAAGAGTAGATATTCCTTCTCTTTGGATTTTCACAGAATCACAGAATGTTAGGGGTTGGAAGTAACCTTGAAAGGTCATCGAGCCAAACACCCTCTGCCAGAGCAGGATCACCTAGAGTAGGTCACATAAGAAAGCATCCAGGGGGGTTTTGAAAGTCCCCAGAGAAGGAGACTCCACAAGCTCTCTGGCCAGCCTGTTCCAGTTAGCCTCACAGTGAGAAAGTTTTTCCCTATGTTTACATGGAACCTCTTCTGCTCCAGCTTGCACCCACTGCTCCTTGGTCTGTCATTGGACATCACTGAACAAAGCCTGGCTCCATCCTCCACCGCCCTTCACATCTTTATAATCATGGAGTCACCCCTCAATCTCCTTCAAGCTGAAGAGTCCCAGCTCTCTTAGCCTTTCCTTATAAAGAAGATGTTCCATGCCCTCCATTACCTTTGTGGCTCTGCACTGGACTCTTGCAAGGAGTTCCCTGTTGAACTGAGAGGCCCATAACTGGATGCAATATTCCAGCTGCAGCCTCACCAGGCTTGTTCAGTTCTTAACTGGATGCTGAAAGACATTTGGTTAATCCTCTTCATTCTGTTAGGTTTTGGGTTACAGAATGTTAATTTCTTCACAGATACTGAAGTGGATGTGAAAGTCTTTGGTGTGTAACAACTAGTTTGCAAGGGATACTTAATAATTTGAAACCTCATCTCTGTAAGTGCTACAATGAAATGGAGGTGGTAAGATTATTTTTTTTCCTTGAAACCATCACTGTTTTTTGCTGCATATGCTTCAGTGTGCATGGAAAGGTTATTTTCTGTATTCTTTTGGTTGGTTGGTGTTGCTTTTTTTTAAAGTGAGATTTTCTGTTTTGAGAGAAGTTGCAGTTAGAATGGGACTTAAAAGCACAAGCTGTATCATGTGAAGTCTTAGTATCTCAGAAGTACATAGGAAATTGATCGAATGTGGTTTGATTTTGGCTTTTCCTGATTGAAATCTGACGTGGCTCTGCTGAACAAAAGTAGCTCAAAGTCTAAAGCTTCACTGGGAGGCTTCTTTAGCCTTCTCACATGCCAGTGTGCTGTGTTCTCTTGGAAAAATAGGACTCCAGTGGTCTTTTGATACACCAGTTTATGATGGTTACACTTTTACAAAAGTATGTGCAAGCTCTTTATGTTCATCATAGACTGGGTTAGGTTGGAAGAGACCTCTGAATGGCATCAACCCTGCTGCAGTCAGCAGGGACATTCTCCACTAGATGAGGTTGCTTGGAGCCTTGTCCAGCTTGACCTTGAATATCTCCAGAGATGGGACCTCAGCTACCCTGGCCAACCTGTTCCAGTGTTCCACCACCCTCATTCCTCTGGTCTAAATCTAATTTACACTCATCACTCTTGCTCTATCACTGCAAGGTCCATTTTTTACCCTTCTTATAGATGAATGCAATGTTTCCCTTCTTCCAGTCTCCAGGGACTTCACCTGACTACTAGAACTTTTCAAATACTATGGGGAGTGACCTGGCAACTACATAAGCTAATTCCTTCAGAACTCTGGAAGGTATCCCACTGGATCCCATAGGTTTATGTATGTTGAGATTTCTCAGGTGGCCCTGCATCTCCCATTATGGTAGGACAGACTTTGTGCCACTGGTCCATAGCTAGTGGTACATCAGCTGGAGAAGAGGATGAAGCAAGATAGCCGGTGAAGCGTGAGACACCTCGGCCTTCTCATCTGTTGACACCAGCTCTCCAGTCTCACTCCTTAGAAGGAGTTCACTTTGTTCTTTGTTCTTGTTCTTTGTTTCTTTGCTGGTTAATGCACCTGTACAAGCCCTTTTTGTTATTCTTTGCTTTTCTTGCCAGGTTCTAGCTGTGCCTTTGCTTTCCTGATCTCATCTCTACATAACCAGGTGGTGTTCCTCTACTCTTCCCAGATTACCTGTCTGTGAAATTCCCTCTTGCTTTTTATTTTGACCAGCAGGTCTCTATTCAGCTATGCTGGTTTATTTCCATCTTTGCTTGATTTCTTACACATGGGGATTGAGAGCTCTTGTGCTCTAAGGGTAGTGTCCTTAAAGGTAATGTCCTTAAATATAATGTCCTTAAAGATCTGCCAGCTCTGCTCTGCTCACTTTTCCCTGAGAATCCTTTCCCTTGGGATCCTACTGACATCCTTTTGACATCAGTGATGAGCATTTGTGCCCATCGGGTCCAGTGATGCATTCCCTTGGGTAGGGCTGTCTATTATCTGTCTCAGGAAGTTATCTTTGAGGCACTGCAGGAGTCTCCTCGATTGCCTGCAGCTTGCTGTGCTATTTTTCCAGCAAATGCCAAGATAGTAAAGTTCCCCAGCAGGAGAAGAGCCTGTGAGCATGAAGCCTCCTGTAGCTGGAGTAGGAAGGCATTGCTGGTTGGCTTCTCTTGATCTGGTGGCCTATAGTTGATGCCATCTACAAGGTTCCCTTTGTTGTCTTTGTCTCTAATTCTTATCCATAAGCTTTCAACCTGTTCATGGCTGTTCTTCAGGGACAGTTCCTCACACTATCCCTTTCCTGACATAGAGACCAACACCTCCACCCCAACTTCCTCACTTGTCCCTTTTGCAGCAATCAATAGCCAGTCTCCAGTCACAGGATTCATCCCACTAAGTCTCAGGTCATAATTTTCTAACCACACAATATCTTCCAACTCCTGTTTGTTGCCCATACTGCATTTGTTCATGCAGAGGCTTCAGTTGGGCAGTTGACTGCATCTTTTTCTTAGCAGAGCTCCCCTTGATTTCCTTGAGGTATTTCATGGGAGTTTCCTTGCTGGCTGCTTCTGCCTCAGGAGCCCTCAGTGAGTCAATCCTCTGTTTAATCGTAATTAGGTACTTTTATGGAATTATATCCATAAAGAAATACTTCTACTAAGAATATGAGTGGCAGCTTAGATAGACATTAATGGAAGAGGGGCTGATACAAATTAAGACATCAAGAGCTTCAGTCTTTCCCCCAGGCTCTCGTGCAGGCTTGTGGGGGATTTGTTTACATACCTCTCCTTGGCACCAATTGCTGCGAGTAAGATCAGTATTCATAGCATTTGAGTCTTTGTATTACAGTGCAAACCCAGTAGAGTGTAGGAGCATTAAAGGCCTTCGTTTTCAGTGACTGACAAAGTAATCCCTGTTACCAGTGCAGCCCTGCAGGCTGGATTCAAGGTGGTCTTTGTATCAGTCAGGTTACTTGTGCCAGCAGCAAAGTTTCTGCTCAGGTTGGTGCCAGTGCAGCTACCATTGGTGCAAACATGAGACTTTTTTTTCTCTCAGACCACAATTTGAAAACAAATGGGAATATAATTTTCTATTTTGATATTTCTCTAGTTAAATGTGACATAATTAACATCTTAAAATACTTTGAGTCAGCTTGCAATTAAATTTCTGGACAATGAAGCTTTTTACCTTTTGTGTGCCAATCCCTTCCTGCAAGCTGCAATCTGAAAAGGTGATTCTGATTCCCTAGTTTGAATAGCTAAGAATGTATTAAGTATTAATAATGCTTAATTGTCTTTAGATCTGTAGCTCACATGCAGTTAAAATTGCTTCAAAATCGACTTGCTTCAGTTTTCTGACTTAATATTTTATACCTGATGCCGTTCAATATTTTTAGTGGGGAATTTTTGTGACTTGAAAAACCATTGCCAGCTTGTTCAGCTTCATTTGATTATAAGTTTTTGCTTTGGGATGTGTGTTTGGTTTTCTGTCGTGCCACTGTTTTTGCAACATCTGAAATGACTTTTTGTGGAAGCAAAACCCATGTCAGCTTGTCACGCTGCCACAAGATGTCATGAGAAGCCGCGTCTCGCTTCAAGATGGGTGTGCTCTGAGAAGCCTCACCAACAGCTAAGTCAAGTCATTGTTCTGGAACCATGTGTTCTGAAAGCATCTCTTTTCACCATGCACTACTGCAGTGTCTCAGTTTCTTGAAGAACCTATTTTACGTTAGGATTTCTGCTTAAAGCAGAAGCGACGAGTGACTGTTGACATACCCTGGAGCAGTAAATGTGGAAGTGCCTTAAGGTTGCTGAGATGTAGCATACCTCGTAACTCTTCAGCACTGTAGCACTGAAAGGCTCTGCGTGTAGTAACCATCACTGTGCTTGCTGCCAGAGGCCTGGTTTGTGGTTTGGCTTTTGTAATTGTTATTTTTTCCCCCCCCTGAATTTACTCCAGTAAGAGAAGTGTGTTTCTAGGAACCAGAAAGGACTTTTTCTCATTTAATCCGGGAACATCCCAAAGCGCTTCTGCTTCTTGCCAAGCTGCCCTCCATGATTTACCTTAACTCCTGGTTAACTGGGGAGGTGCCAATGGCCTGAAGGGTAGGAAATGTAGCATCTATTTATGAGAAAGGAAGAGAGGAGGATCCAGGAAATGATAGACTTGTCAATCTGGCCTCAGTACCAGGGAAGGCCATGGAGCGGGTCACCTTGAGGGCTATTACATGCCATGTAGAGAACAACCAGGGGATCAGGCCTAGGCAACAGGGGTTCATAAAGGCCAGGTCCTGCCTGATGAACCTGATGTCCTTCTATGACAAGATGACCTGGCTACTGGATGAGGGAATGACTGTGGATAGTGTCTACCTAGACTTCCAAAAATGCTGTTCCCCACAGTATTCTCGGGGCCAAACTGACTGCTCATGGCTTGAATGAGCACAGCTCTACTGGATAAAGCACTGCTGGACAAAAGGGCCCAAAAGGTGGTGGTCAGTGGAGTTAAATGCATCTGATGGCCAGTCACAAGTGGTGTGTCCCCCAGGGCTCAGTGTTGGCACCACTTCTGTTTAACATCTTTATTGATGACCTTGATAACATAGAGTGTGTCATCAGTAAGTTTGCAGATGACACCAAGTTGGGTGGCAGTGTTGATCTGCAGGAGGTTGGGGGGGTTCTACAGAGACACTAGGATAGATTGGATGGATGGGACAGTATCAATGGGATGAGCTTCAGTAAGGCCAAATGCCAGGTCCTGCACTTGTGCCACAACAACCCAAGCAGTGCTACAAGCTTGGGGAAGTGTGGCTAGAAAGCTGTCTGGTAGAAAGGGATCTGGTGGTTGTAGTAGGCAAACAACTCAATATGAGCAAGCAGTGTGCCCAGGTGGCAAGGAAAGACAATGGCATCCTGTCTGGGATTGGAAATGTTGTGTCCAGCAGGAGTAGGGAGGTGATTGTCCCCTTATATTAGGCTCTAATGAGGCCACACCTCGAGTATTGTGTTCAGTTTTGGGCACCTCATTACAAGAAAGATATGGAGGTCCTTGAGCGAGTGCAGAGGAAGGCAAGGAAGCTGTGAAGGGCCTGGAAAATAAATCTTATGAGGATCAGCTGAGGGGGCTGGGGATGGTTAATTTGAAAAAGAGGAGGCCGAGGGGAGACCTTATTGCTGTGTACAGCTACCTGAAGGGATGTTTTGGAGAGGCTGCTGCTGGTCTCTTCTCACAGCTAAATAGTGCTAGAACAAGAGGGAATGGCCTCAAGCTGTGACTGGGTGGCTTCAGACTGGACATTAGGAACCATTTTTTCATGGAAAGAGTGGACAGGCATTGGAATGAGCTGCTCGGAGAGGTGGCTGAGTGACCAACCCTGGATGTGTTTAAAAGTCATTTTCACATGGAGCAGGGAGGTCATTCTGCCCCTGTACTCTGCACTGGTTAGACCACACCTTGAGTACTGTGTTCAGTTCTGGGCCCCCCAGTTTAGAAGGGACATCGAGATGCTTGAACGTGTCCAGAGAAGGGCGACGAGGCTGGTGAGAGGCCTCGAGCACAGCCCTACGAGGAAAGGCTGAGGGAGCTGGGGTTGTTTAGCCTGGAGAAGAGGAGGCTCAGGGGTGACCTTATTGCTGTCTACAACTACCTGAGGGGTGGTTGTGGCCAGGGGGAGGTTGCTCTCTTCTCTCAGGTGGCCAGCACCAGAACGAGAGGACACAGCCTCAGGCTGCGCCAGGGGAAGTTTAGGCTCGAGGTGAGGAGAAAATTCATCAGTGAGAGAGTCATTGGACACTGGAATGGGCTGCCCAGGGAGGTGGTGGAGTCGCCGTCCCTGGAGCTGTTCAAGGCAAGGTTGGATGTGGCACTTGGTGCCATGGTCTAGCCTTGAGCTCTGTGGTAAAGGGTTGGACTTGATGATCTATGAGGTCTCTTCCAACCCTGATGATACTGTGATACTGTGATACATGGTGCTTGAGGATATGGTTTAAGGGTGAATTTTACAGAGTAGGGATAATGGTTGGACTTGATGATCCTGAGGGGCTTTTCCAACCTGAATGTTTCTGTGATTCTACTTTCAACTTCCCAGCTGAATTTCCTCTCTGAAATCTACGTTAGCTTGAAAAAACCTTCAAGCAGCAACTTTGCATTGTTCCACCCCTCACAACTGTAAGGAGAAGGCATTTGGTATTTAAGCTTGTTGCAGGGAAACTCAGCAGAGAATTTGAAGTTACTTAGAACTGTCTCAAACACATTGAGTTGCAGCAATGTTTTTGATTAATTGTTTTATAGAACACAGCCCCATCAGGAACTTCATTTTATCTCCTGTTGAGTTCAGCAAGATCTGTGTGCGTAGTACTGAAGTACCAAATGTGCTTTGTCTAACATTCCTCCATAAACTAAACATATGATATGCTAACATGCCAGCAGAATGCTTGAAAGGTCATGGGGGAGCAGGATTGGCTCCTGAGTTTTATCTCAAAGTAAGCCTTCAGGCCACAAACAGCACTTCCACTTGTGGAGGGAAACGTAAGAATAGTTTTCTGAGAGCTTGTATGAAATGAACATCCTCTTTGGAAACCTTTTACTCATTCACTTGCTGAGTCCATTTAAGAAATCATTGGAGAATTGATAGAAGCTATGTGAAAAATAACGTTAAAAGCCCTCAGTGAAACTCTGTTTTTTGCAGTATTCACAGTTTAGTTTTGGAGTTATTTAGCTGTTGCTTTCAATAGGCCTGGGCTCATTAGTTGTATACACCACAGGAACGGAGGGTGAATTCACAGACTTTGGTGGCATTAGTGTGCCTAGACCTGGGAAGAGAATGGATGAACAGATTATCTGCTGCCATATGCAAGGGGTACTTATTTAAAGAGAAAAGGATCTCAGCTTCTGGATGTGAATGTGCTGTGAACCTGGACATTGGAATATTTCATGGCTGGATGGTGGCATGCAGAGAGTGGTGATCAATGGCACAATGTCCACCTGGCAACTGGTGACAAGTGGTGTTCCTCAGGGGTCAGTGCTGGGACCAGTGCTCTTTAACATCTTTGTCAGTGATATGGACAGAGGAATTGAGTGCACCCTCAGCAAGTCTGCAGATGACACCAAGCTGTGTGGCGCAGTTGACTTGCTGGAGGGCAGGGATCCATCCAGAGGGACCTGGACAGGCTGGAGAGGTGGGCCCAGGCCAACCTCATGATGTTTAACAAGGCCAAGTGCAAGGTCCTGCACCTGGGTCGGTGCAATCCCAGGCACAGATACAGGCTGGGTGATGAATGGCTGAGAGCAGCCCTGAGGAGAAGGACCTGGGGGTCTGGGTTGACGAAAAGCTCAACATGAGCCGGCAGTGTGCTCATGCAGCCCAGACAGCAACCCTGTGCTGGGCTGCAGCAAGAGAAGTGTGGCCAGCAGGGCAAGGGAGGTGATTCTCCCCCTTTACTCTGCTCTCGTCAGACCCCACCTGGAGTACTGTGTGCAGTTCTGGAGCCCCCAACACAAGAAGGATATGGAACTGCTGGAGCGGGTCCAGAGGAGAGCCACGAAGATGATCAGAGGGCTGCAGCAGCTCTGCNGCCTGCTCTAGTGGGAGGTGTCCCTGCCTATGGCAGCGGGTTGGAGCTGGATGATCCTTGAGGTCCCTTCCAACCTAAACCATTCTATGATTCTATGATTTCTGCCGTGCTGAGCACTTCAGCTTCTAAAACTTGATGTATATGAGACTATTATCTTTAGGCATGTAAATCTTGTGGACAGGGACGTGAAAATGTCCACGAAAAGCAGGCTTTTTGCATCTATCCTTGTGATTGCAGTTTCATAATCTGAGCATTTTGTGCCTTTGTAATGGCAAAAAAAGTAAAAAGGGACCGTGCTGATGTGTGACGATGGTGCAACATATGTGTGAACAGTGATGTCAGTGCCACAGCACAGCACATTTGTCTTTGAGTTCTCTCTGTAATTTGTAAAATTTACTAGCATCTCTTGGTTTTTTTTTGTAGCAGGTTGATTAGATTATGGATTAACTCTGGTAGAAACAGAGACACTCTGAGCTGTATCACTTCTGGACTTGAACCGACTGATCGTTGTGACACTGAGCTGTGCTCTGTGGCCTGACTCTCAGCTCTGCAGCAACACAGAGACCTGCAGGGATGATAGCCACTGCTCCTGAGCTGCTTTCCTTTTTTATTTCATTCAGCCTTAAAGCTGATTCTTATGGCCCAATGCATGGATGTATTAAAGGGGCAACATGAATATTTTGGTTTTTCCTCATGAAGCCAGGAAATTGGCAGTCAATTTTGTATGAAAGAACAGTGATTCATACTTTCCTTGAAGAACTTCCAAGTTAAGCATCTCAGATCTTCTGTTAAATGTAGAAGGAAAACACTTTAGTGTTTGCCAGGAAACTGGGGTGCTTTCTTTTAAAAAGATTAGAAGAAAAAGGTTTTAGGTGTTTTGCAATGCTTCCCTGCTTCTTGCCTAAGCTGTATGTATTCATCTATTGGTAGCACATTCCCTGTTCTCTGTGGTTGCAACGTTTACTGCAAGTAGCCTAACATCCTTCCTGTAAATCCCGTTCTAAAAAGCAGCATTTTACTCTTTCCTCTCCTCTTATGGTAAAAGCCTGTATGCAGCTATAAAGTAGCTGTTCTGAGTGCAGCGAAGAGTGTGGGGGCAACCTGCTTCCATGCATGGCCCACATCTCTCCTTGGAAAAATTTGGTGACCAGAAGCATGCTGAGGCCATATGTCAGCAAAGCTGGGTTCAGAGCAGGCTGTATTCTAAGCAAAGGTTAATTTCTAGCACAGTTTTTGAGGCAGTGGAGCTTGGATCATAAAGAACAAGTCTCCTTCTCTGAGTTACCACTGTGTGTCAGCAGCTGCTTGAGAACTTTGAACCAAGTTGGAAGTTACCTTCCACAGAAACACCTGTTTAACTCTCACACAGCTGTTGGGACGTACTGAACTTCATTCATTTCTGTGTGTGAGTTACCTGCTTCACACCCCAATGAGCCAAGGATTTTTGCAATCCCAAGCACAAATGCAGGCTGGGCAGTGAGTGGCTGGAGAGCAGCCCTGAGGAGAGCGACTTGGGGGTGCTGGTGGATGAGAAGCTCAACATGAACCAGCAGTGTGCACTTGCAGCCTGGAGGGACAACCAGATCCTGGGCTGCATCAGGAGAAGTGTGGCCAGCAGGGTGAGGGAGGGGATTGTCCCCATCTACTCCACTCTGGTGAGACCCCAGCTGGAGTACTGCATCCAGTTCTGGAGCCCCCATTACAAGAAGGATGTGGAGATGCTGGAGCATGTCCGGAGAAGGGCCACTGGGATGATCAGAGGGCTGGAGCAGATCTGCTATGACAGACTGCAAGAGTTGAGGCTGTTCAGTCTGGAGAAGAGGAGGCTCCCAGGTGACCTTATTGTGGCCTTCTAATATCTGAAGGAGGGCTACAAAAAAGCTGGGGAGGGACCTCTTAGGCTCTCAGGGAGTGACAGGACTAGGGGGGGATGGAGCAAAGCTGGAGATGGGGAGATTCAGCCTGGAGGTGAGGAGGAAGTTGTTGAGCATGAGAGTGGTGAGAGGCTGTAATGGGTTGCCCAGGGAGGTGGCTCCATCCCTGGAGGTGTTTAAGGCCAGGCTGGATGAGGCTGTGGGCAGCCTGATCTAGGGTAGGGTGTCTCTGCCCATGGCAGGGAGGGTTGGAACTAGATGATCCTTGTGGTCCCTTTCATCCCTGACTGATTCTATGATTCTGTAAATGTGCTGCCTTTGTTGGGCCTTTGCAGCTGTGCTCTGTGCTGAAGGAACATTTCCCAGGTGAGTGGCCTGGTATCTGTAGTATCACTCCTGTGAGACCTGGCACATGGGCTTTACATTGTCCTTAATGAGTTCTTAAATCCTTTTCAGTTTTAGAGCACTGAAATGAAGTGACTGAATGTATTTAGCTGAACAATAGCTTAATATGAGAAAGATGGCAGCTTTTGGATGTGATTCTCAGCCAAGAAAATCTAAATTAAAGGAGCAGTAAAAATCAAATAGGAAAAGCTGAAATTGTTCTTCTCAGTCCTTAGTTGACCTGCATCAGGCAGAGATTAATTTTATAGGACCACATAACGGTTGAGGTTGGATGAAACCACTCAAGACCATCCAGTTCAACCTCCTGCTCAAAGCAGGTTTTACAGGGCCATGTCCAGTCAAGTTTTTAGTATCTCTAAGGATGGAGACTCCACAACATCTCTGACAGCTCATTCCAGTGTTCAAGCTGCGTGGACGATGCATGACATTTATCTGCTCCTCTTCTCTGTATCTGTGCTGTGATCTGTGTACTTCTCTTCTGCAAAGCTGCAGATTACTGCCTTGCTGTCATTTGGCTTTTGTGGTTTGTGCTGCTGGGTGCTGTGACCTACCCCTCAGCTCTATCTCTGACTGTGCTTTTGGTGGCCTGCAGACCTACAAACATCTTTTGTAGCAATGAATGGTGCTGAGTACCAAAAACTCACCTTGTAAGACCTGTGATGTCTTCCCTAATAATACAGTCAGGATAGTCCCTGAGTAGTTGCTAATAATGAAATGAGCCAAAATATTTTATAGTCTGAGTAATTTATTTTCTTGCCCTCTGTGACATGTTTGGCTGTGGCTGGTGTGTTCTTTTTGCATCCTGTGCTATTTTTGGTAATGTGGATGATCCTTCCCTGCCTTCTGTTGCAAACCAGAAGGACATGTCTTTTTACTGGTACCTGCTACTTTCACACATGGGTTCAGTTTCACCAGAGATCAAAAACAGATGGATTGGTCATATGTGGGGACTAGTTTAATGTGAGTGCTGCTGGGCCAGTTGGAGTGTGCTAATGGATGTGTTATTTTCTTTCCCTTATGAAAGGGTCATTTTATATTGGACTTCTTCCTTGCCTCCCTCAGAGAAGAGACAAAAGAGAACACTTTTGTTTTTTTTTTAATCATAGAGTAGAATCATGGAATCAGTCAGAGTTAGAAGGGACCACAAGGATCATCTAGTTCCAACACCCCTGCCATGGGCAGGGACACCCTACCCTAGATCAGGCTGGCCAGAGCCTCATCCAGCCTGGCCTTATACACCTCCAGGGATGGGGCCTCAACCACCTCTCTGGGCAACCCATTCCAGGCTCTCACCACTCTCATGGTGAAGAAATTCCTCCTCAGCTCCAGTCTGAACTTACCCACCTCCAGCTTTCCTCCATTCCCCCTGGTCCTGTCACTCCCTGATATCCTATATAACCTTTTTAAAGGTTATATCCTATAACTTTTTAAAGAGGTCTGAATGTGGTGATTGTCTTGGAAGAACTGTTTTCCCTGTAAGGTGTGTTGCATGAGTGCAAGTCAAGTAGGGACCTGCCAGAAATGGTGCTAATTCCAGGAGCATCAATGAGCAGTGGAAATTTCTGCTTGGAGCTTGCAGCAATGGCAGGGAGGTCAGTCAAGTTCTATGTTGACATAAAGCTTTTCCCCATCTTTCATGAAGTGTGCCCCACATTAGTCAAGCTCTAAACACCATTAATAAATGCCAGACACATTTTCTGCAGCTGCATGTCCAGAGTGGCTATTTATCACTCTCACTCACTCTGACCCAGTCAAACCCACATTGCCTGTACAGAAAATGGATCGGGGGGGGAAGATTCTGCACAGCTTCTCATGAAATCAGTGGTTAATCATTTGTCACCTGACTTAATTGTAAACAGCAATTGTTCCACTCAGGACAGTAGGAACATGTGGGGCTCCAGGAAGTATCAGGACTCTAAGAGCATTTTGAAAGCTGATGCTGTAGTGAGTCTGAGAGCCTTTAAATGCAGGGTAGTTTACAACATGGTTTGTATCAAGCCTTGGTCTTCAGTAGTAATTTTAAGCTTCTGCACTGAGATGAGATCAGATCAGACTAGCAGTAACCTCAGACCAAACTAGTTTTCAGTGAAGGGCAGATCCAGAGTGGGTTTTGAGAAGAACTGTGAGAGCATATCACAATTAGCATTGTCTTCAAAGCAGGTGATGTGAACTTTCCCTTGCTACTGTTGCTATTAAGGCAAGGAATGGGTGGATGAAAGTGCCTTTGTATGCATCACCCAGCTGTTGCCATCCTGCTTAGGATTCAGGCTGTCTTAAGTTCTAATGCTCTCCCTATCTGCTATGTGTAAAGATAATTTTACTCATTAAGGCAGCCTTTACCTTAAGTTCACTAAACTTACTGTGCTCTTTCTCTTTAGAACCTCTCGACTGTACCAGTTTCCTTTAAAAAGGTCTAATTTCTCTTGGCAAACTTGTAGCTCTATTGACCTATAATGACTGAAGGGTATGAATAACAACATTATGTAAAGAGAAATGAAAACTTAGTTGTTAGGGAAGAAGAAAAAAGGAAGACACCTTTGCGTAAAGCCTGCTTTAATAGTTTTTACAACTCCACTCTAATACAAGTGGTTAAGGACATAATTGGCAATGTATTTAACAGCAAGTAAAGTCTCCTTGCAGGTTGGCTTTATCTGAGACTCAGGGAGAGCAAAACCATATCTTCCAGTGTCTCTGAGCTCAAAGGTGAAAGAGTACTTGATGCCTTGATCATAAGCCCAGTCATCAGAACCCCCTGCAGCAGGATCTGTTGGTAAAGAAAGGAAATAAATCTGAACTGGGAAAGCGTGGTTGCGCTTCGAAACGTGATGTGCTTTGGAGTCACATCAGTAGCCAGAAATGCAGAAAGGACAGAGAAAAAGGAATATTCAGTCAATTGATTGGTTTCTCCTGCCCATGGAAAAGCTTCTGGGATTTTAGTCCATTTGTGAGCTTCATGCCAGCTGATGCATGCAAGCAAAAGTAAACAGGTTAAATTGGTCCTTCCTTGTCAATAGTGTGGGGAGACTGGCAGGAATATCTAAGGAACAGGAGGATGGCATGCTTGCCTGGGGCTTAGAAAGGTTTGGTGTCAGAAGGAAACACCCTCTCACTGAATAGCTTGTTGAGGTTCATACAGAACTGCAGATCTGGTAAATCAGCTCTATCTTTTTCTTCTGGACAAACAGTACCCTTCCTTCCTAGTCCTTTGGTACAATAAATGCAGTCTCTTTTGCTAAGGAAGGAGACTCAAGAATTGCTAAGCATTGCCAAAACATTTTAAAAGGAAAAAGGCTCTCTAAGTATTCTGAAAAGGGAGAGAAATTTGGTTTGTTTGTTTTTGTTTGGTTGTGGTTTTTTTTTTTGTTTGTTTTGTTTTTTCTTTTTTTTTTACAATTATTTAAGGAAAGGGAAATAGGGAAAAGTGTTTCCACGTTTAAGGAAATTAAGATATCTTAAATATAGGAGATACTAAAGTCCCAGAAATCTAGATTTGGCAACCTCAGCTTGGCTTTTGACACTGTAAAGGCTGTATCCTGTCAGCTGAGTTCCCAAGAAGGATAGAAGGATGTAATTGTAATTAGTACATTTCTCAGACTATAATGCAAAGCAAAAGAAGTAATTATCTGTGTTGCTAGAGTGGTTGAAGCCATCCTTTAGGATTCACATCAGCTTTTCACTTTAACTTGGAGATACTGGAAATGCAGAAAATCTGAGCTTGGGGTTTTATGTTTAAGTCTGTGTACATAAATATAGATAACAGAGTTGCTGTGTGTCTCTGGCTGCTTGCACTTCTCTCTCTAACCTGCTCTCTGTGTAACTGATCTGTCTGCTTCCTAACTCCTGTGGCCGATTCTCCAAAGTCACCTTGAACGTAAGGCAAAGTCTAGGATAAGGTAGAGGGGTGGAAGGGAGGTGGGAGGGTGGTTGGGAGCCCCTCCTGGGGACTCTGATTTCTGGGAGGGCTGTTACGTTTCTGTATTACTTTTTTAACTTGTATATTTCTGTATATAGTTGTATAGTTGTATATAGCTGTATAGTTTCTGTATAGGATTGTAAAATACCTGCTTGTATATTGTGCTAAGCTGCAAATATAAAGCTTCACTCTAATTACCAGCTTGGCTGAGTTTAGTCTGCGTGATTTTCACAAGAGTAGGGGGGTGGATAACACCCAAACCATCACAGTAGGATTTAGGAATTCATGCTATGCACGTGAATTCCTAAACACTTTATCACATCACTACACCTTCCAAGGGGTCACACGCTGCTTGGGATCCTTAAGGAATATATCATCCCCTATTTTAGAAAGGACAGATTGCATGTATACCTCTGGGTAAATGCACTGAAGAAAGGAGAGGGTGACAAAGGAAGATGACCAAGAATCACTAGGAAACTGCATTTTATGATCTCAGGAGCACTTCCTATAGCTGGATGGTATATTTAGGCCAGTACTTACAGATTGTTTCAGCTCCTGGGCCATATGTGTACTTGGTGTTATACAGACTGCGCAGCTGTTCAGATGCAGCGCGAGCAATGGTATTCTGTAAGAGAAGAAGAACAGCTTCACTCAGCCTTCTGAGTGAATCTAAGCAAATACATTGTAAATAAACTGAAAAGCCATGCTTGAGAAGTTTTTCTTTGAAACCTATTGTTCATTTCTCAGAATGACTGGATGTCAGCAGCTGACATGGCACAGCTGGTCCTGTTGTGGTGAAAAAAGCTTATCAGTAAAGAACTCATTCTCCAAGCTTTAATGGAGTGTAGTGCAGTCTGTGTGTTGCTCTGCAGATGTACAGCCTGCTCTACGGTCCAGTAGGGTTTGGAAAGGTAAAAGGACAATAGGTAAAAGGATTTTCTATGCTTAGAAGAAACTTGTAGGAGATTAAAAATAAATAAGGAATCGTATTTAGAGATAAGAGAATCTTAGAGAGTAGTAATAACTGGGTACAGTAAACAGCAAACATACAATAGCCTTTCTTTCCCTTCTATTCATGCAGTTACAAGTTCAGAGTAGAGTCAGCTTGGTCAGTGGAGCTGAACACTGATACAAGTGGAAGCCGATTAAGGTTCTATAAATATTAACAGCCAGAAAAGGCATAAATTACCCTGGAACCATATGTAGTCTCATTAATTTCGATTCATTTCCTGTGCACAGAGAGACTCATTCAACTCCCACTGACTCGAGTGAGGGTTGGATCAGGCCCATCAGCAGTACTATGAAGCTTTGTGTGTTTGCAGGAAGGAAAATTACAGACTTTTGTCTGGAACATGTGACTTTTCCAGATCTTCATTATACAGAATATTGGTAGTAAAGCATGAAAGCTATTACTAACAGATGATAAATATGAATCACTTTTGAAAGCAGATGTTCAGTATAAGAATAAGCAATGAGTTGCCATATCTTTCTTTATAGCTTGCAGCTGAATGGTTTGCTATTCCAGGAATTTCCTAAAGCCTTTTCTTTCTCTGTAGGTTATACTTTGGCTTACTTCCCAGTGGAAGATATATTGTCAAATATTCTTTGTTCATACTTAATGCTTCAAGTGTTCCAGTGAATTCTTGAAAAGGCATATTGGACAATGTGTTTAGAAAATCTTAGTTGAATGGGAGAACTTTCTCAGCTCCTACAGAATCAAAATACGTTTCATCAGCACTGGAAGCCTACTATATTGCACAATTGCAAGTGTCTCCCCATTCCCAAATGTTGGATTTGGAACATTCAGGGATTGTAGAAGTTGGTTGCAGAAATTCACTGTCATTTAGCACATTAAAATATATATAATCAAGGCAGAAAGGCAGACCAAAGAGTGGTCAAAGCTTGTCCTTCTCTGTGTAACATTGACTGTACCTGGAACATTCAAGGATTATACTCCCCAGTGTTGGATTTGGAACATTCAAGGATTATAGGAGTTGGTTGCAGAAATTCACTGTCATTTAGCACATTAAAATATATATAAACAAGGCAGACCAAAGAGTGGTCAAAGCTTGTCCTTCTCTGTGTAACATTGACTGTACCTGGAACATTCAAGGATTATACTCCCCAGTGTTGGATTTGGAACATTCAAGAATTGTAGGAGTTGGTTGCAGAAATTCACTGTCATTTAGCACATTAAAATATATATAAACAAGGCAGGCCAAAGAGTGGTCAAAGCTGTCCTTCTCTGTGTCACATTGACTGTACCTGGATGTGGGGAATGGTTTCTGACCTTCCTATTGTCCAAACCCAAGCAATTGTAGGAATAACGTCGCTTCTTCGCATTTCACAAGTTTGGATTCAGAGCAGTTGGTGTAGCTGAGCTCTCTATGGTGCTTTGGTTTTAATTCCTTGACAAGCTGATTTTTCTGCAGTCTGTAGTGTTTTTTTAACACATAGAGGGAATTGTAGAGATTGGGTGATACTATCTGCTAGTGATACCATATTGTCTTCAGTGATTAGTTTATACATTGAATCGACAGTTGAGGCTGACCCAAATCTTCTCTGAATAGTAAATGAATTTTAAAATGTAAATGGATTCTTCCTCTTTCCAAATACACATGAAGTGGAAATCAAATTTGGAAAGATAATCTGATGCTAGATATAGGCCTGTTGGTAGCTAGCATCTGCTCTCTCTCTGATAAACTGCAGCACAGGGAGAATGGAACAGCAGAGCTGCTGGTTGTGAAGAAGAAGGCATTCCTTTCTGTTGGATGATGGCTTTAAATCATGACAGAACAAATACCAGGAAAAAAGTATGTCAGGAAATCTTTTTAGCTGAGGGATTTTTTTTTGTTATTGACCAGGAAGGTGTAAAAGGAGAGATCTGTGGGGAAAGAACAGTAGAAATCTCCTGCTGTTAAGAGCTCGGAATCCAGATAAACAACTTCCTCAATGATCTCCAGGATGGAGATCAAGGTGGTGTTTTAAATGATCCTCTGAGTGAAAAACGTGACTGAGCATTTATGACCTCACCATCAAATGAAACTTTATCAGAAGTTTTGATATCTGGGATTTATAAATGTCTCTCTACCATTTGCTTTCCTATTTGTTTTACAGTACAAAATCTAAAAGAAGGCCACCAGATTGGTCAAGCATGATTTTTTTCTTCATGAATCTGTGCTGACTACTCCTGATAATCTTTTCCTCTAGAGCTGTTCCATCACCTTTTCTTGGGGTGAAGGTGAGGCTGACAGGTCTGTAATATCCAGCATCTTCCTCCTTGCCCTTTCTGAAGACTAGAGTGACATTGTCTTTCCTCCGGTCTCCAGGAACCTCCTCTGTTCTCCATAGCATTTCAAAAGTGATGACCAATGTCTTAGCAATCAGCTTGCTCCCTCAGCACCTGTGAGTGCTTGCTATTGGGGCCCATGGATTTGTGGGTTTCCAGATTGCCTACATGATCCCTAATCTAATTCTTCTTGATCTGCTCCTTCCATCTTCTCTCTTACTTCCAGGGACTGGGATTCCTGTTTTAGCAGTAAAGACTGAAGCAAAGAAGGCATTTGTTAACTGTGCCCTGTCTGTATCCTTTGTCCCCAGGGCACCCACCTCATTCAGCAGTGGACCAGCAGTTTCCCTAGTCTTCCTTTTCTTGTTGATATGCTTGAAGAAGACCTTCTTTTACATCCTTTGCCAGATCTAATTCCAAGAGGGCCATAACCTTCATCATTACATCCCAGCATTCTCTGGCAATGTTCCTACATTCTTCCCCAGTAGCCAGTCCCTTTCTCTACAAGCTATAAACTTCCTTTTTCCATCTGAGTTTCCCCAGAAACTCCTTTCTCATCTGTGGAGCTCCTTTGCTTCCCTTTCTTCCTTTGTTTTACTTATAGTCACCCCTTAATAATAATAGTAGTAGTAGCAAAGAGCAAACAAAATCAAAAGTTAATACTTGTGAGCATAAATCCAAAATATGAGGGAAATGTTGTGGGTTTCTTTCTTGCTTGCTTTTTGTTAAATAAGACTCAAAATCATCTAGGAATTAACATGGAGATTTATGCAGATGTATATAAATAATGCCCAATATTTTCCAAAAGGGAGAGTTATGTTTAGCATTTGGAAAATGGTTTAGATTTACAAGCCTCTATGTTATTTGGAGTACAGCTGCAAGAGAAAGAGTTGGTGTCTTTTTGACTTTTGAGGATGCTCTTTGCTGCTGAAGGATTTTTTTTTGACATCTCTCTGCAGAATTGGCTCAATTGAATTGTTGTGGCTTGTTTGGAGTTTAGTTTTTAGGGTATTTTTTACTGTTGTGCTGGTTTGAGCCTAGCTAGAAGGTTTTGGTGAGAGGAATTAGATCATAGGCTGAGAGATGAAAACAATGGTGATGTCTACTTCGTTCACAGTCTTGCTGAGATGTGTAGAAAGGNTATTTCCAGAGCCAGCTGAGTCTAGTCTGGGTGATTTCTAAAGTGTGGGGGGCGGGGGACACCCAAACCACCACAACCGTTAAGAATCTCACACACACACACAAAAAAGTGTGCTGAGGGTTACAGTAGCAGAGAAACAACTGTCGCCCTGAAGCCCTAGAAATAACTGCAAATTAATACCTTGTAACTGGGAGCAGAAAATGGCTTTTTAGCTTCTGCCTAGCAGCTGAACTTGCAGAGCTGGTGATTTCAGCAGAAGGTGGAATTCCCTGTGCGGGTCACCCCTCTGTGTTTGCACAGCAATTACTAATGTTTTGCTTGATCTTGCATAGAGTGCGTGGGCCACTGAGACAGCAGAGTTGTGTTCTCAGTTGCACTACCTTACATTATTCAGAACCTTTAAACCTATTATTAGCTTTTAATGACAGGTATGTTCCTGGCCTCTCTTTCTCACCACATCTGGAGCTTTGGACTAACAAAATAAATGATCAGGCTGAGCACTTTCTGTGTTGCTAGGTAAATTTTTAGGGACCATTTCCCTCGCTTGACTCGTGTAGCATCAGGCTGGATTTGCCAGCAAATTGCAGCTGTTTCGAAACACTTCAGGGACATTGATTATGCAGCTGCTGCATGTGGACAACTCCCTTTGTCTGACAGTCATCTAGAGAAGCCTTTTCACTAATTGGCTGGACCTCTTGCTTTCTCCCTTCACTGGACTGCAAACTGATTTGCCCGAGGTTAAAACCTGTATTTTCACTTCACCTCGGTCTCATGTGCTGCATAAGCGACCCTCAATTTCCTTTGTAATGAAAGTCTGAACATGTATTTGCAAAGTTAGCTTTAGCCAAGTGAAGCTAAACTTCTGAGACTTCTTGTTTTGCCAGTAAAAACAGACTGCTCTCAAAAGAGTCCACAACTGGTGTGTAATTTAGTTCACTATTCTGTTGTTGCTCATAGTGAAGCACGTCCCTGAAGAGTCCAGGGAATCCAGCCAAGTGGACGACTTTGGTATGCTGCTGCTTTTTTTCCTTGCAAGCCTATTTCTCTCAGAGTGTTTAAACACAGAGTGTTTAAGAAACCGATCCCTGGTGAGAGGGTTTCCAGTGTAACTGAGTCAAGGTCAGTGTACTGTACACCTGTTAGAGACTTTGTCTTTCAGCCAGATTCATACAGGAACTTCATGGCGCTGCTACTAAACCCATCCTTTCCCCAAATTCTAGATTGTCGGTACAGAGCAGTTTTGTTGTGGCAATTCAGTGGAAGGGTTGTGAAGTCAATTGTAACTATTACTTTTCTGCTCACTTCCCTATTTGTTGTGCTTCCTAGATGACTTTCACAGTATTTACTTAGAGCAAGTAGTACAGTCACAGAGTCTGCAACAGCATAGGTTGCAACTTTTCATTGGTATTTCTGTCTCCTAGATTTCTTCTCCTAGAATTGAAGCTGCTCCAAAATTCTCACAGGCCTTCATATATCTTAAACATGTTCAGAAAAAGAATTAGGAGTGAAAGACTTTCTCCTAGAATTGATGCTGCTCAAAAATTCTCACAGGCCTTCATATATCATAAATATGTTCAGATAAAGAATTAGGAGTGAAAGACTTTGCTGCCAAAATGATAGCATCGGGTGAAATAATCAGGCTAATATTCACAGTCATGCAATATATTTAAAATACACATTGCTTGCAGGCTACAGAAATGCAGGACATAGCTCCACTTTTTACTATAGCCTACCTTAATTACTCAAGAGGAAATCAAATGCTGGAGAAACCCAGTATAGAAAGTGAATTCTGGTCAACTAAAAGAATAACCAATGTGGCCAGTATGCATTCAAGTAATAAAAACTGAAATCCTGTGTCTAGAAAGTTGTCTTGGGTTGTAAATTACTGTAACATCCTGCAGCCTGCCAAGCTGTGATAGTACATGTACAGTAACCTGACAATGAGTACAAACTGGCTGCAGGCACGTATTTGGCTCTGAATTTATTGTTTAACTGAGAGATGGAACTGAACCTGGAAAGGAGGGAAGGCACAATGCACATTCCTTTGCTCTATCAAACCGTAGTTCAGGGCCAAAACAAGAACTGATAAAGCTGGATTGGTCCATTGAAAATGAGGAAAGCATGGGGTAACCTAATAGGAAGCTAAGGCCAAAATATGAACTGATTAAAAAGTGTGGGCTGAACTGTTTATGAAAATGTGATTAAATGCAGAGTTCTTTACTGCAAGAGGACAAAAATGTGTTCAGCAAAATAAAGATGAAAAGAGTATTTTGGGGTGTGGGGAGATGCTGCTCTTGCCAAGCACGTTTTTGATTAGAGAAGCTAATGCTTCTGCTCTCTGTAGGAGGCGGATTCAAGCATGTATTCTGTGGGCTGGGTAACACTCCAGGGTATAGTAAAGAATGAGCCAAGAGGATTATGAAGCAGGCAATATGTGATTCACCAAAAGGAGTACATATTTGTGTCAGGGTGTCATCTCAAGGATATTGTGTAACTTCTGAGTAGTTCTTGACCTAGATTTTCCTGTCTTGGCTGTTTTTGTTTTTGTTTTTCAAGTGCTGTTTGGGTAACAGTGAAAGTTCTATGCAACACCTGGGGTGAGGAATGGGAGGAGATGCGGGATAGGAAGAGAAGGATAGAGGAGAACCAAACAACATCCCTGAATTAGGGAAGTTAAAGTTTTGGGGCAATCCTTGCGAGCTCTGGGGTTTGAGATCCTCAGAGATCCTCTCGCATCTAAGGAGAAGAGTGGGAAGCTGTGGGAAGGACGCATGACTTTCACCATGTTGGACAGCCCAGGGCAGGGAGTGGTTGAGGGATAGTTCTAATCCCAAACTCAAGTAAATTGCAATAACTTTGAGGTAGTTTGAGATTTGCCATAGCAATGCAGCGGTGCATAAAGGATATCTTTGATTTTCAGAGTGCCCTGCTCTGCCTGAGTAACAAAAAAAAGGAACAGTGTTATACCTACTGGTGCTTTCCTGAGGCTGTGAGGGTTTTGAGCCCCAAGGACAAGCTGTTCAGTATGCTTGCTGGAAGGGAAAGCACAAACATTCTCTAGATCTTTCTCTTCTGCAAGCTTTATGTCATCAATCTCAATTACTCAATCTTTGGGCCCTCCTATATCTCAAACACTGAAATGCAGCATAAGCCCAATGGTATTATGCTGCCTTTAATTAAATGCAATGAAGCAAAATGTTGTTAATGATAAGCAGACATGTGGGGTTTTGTTTAAGCACATGTCCAGTGGCTTGCTGAGAAAGATAAGGAATTGCAAATCTTTCCTTTAATTTATTAGATCTGTCAGAGTAAAAATAACATCTAAGATAAGATAATGGTACTGTAAATTTTGCTTCTTCATTTGCAGAGTGATTTATGATCCTGTTATTTGCCCAAAGAATTTGTAGTAAAAGCTGAGATCCTCATTCTTCAGCATTTCTCTAAATCTAGACAAAACTGTTCAGCACAAACCACAACAATCAAAATACAAAATAATCCTTCTTTTTGTAGCTGTCTCATTTCAAGCACATGCAATTATTGATTGAAAATCTTAACTTTTCTTTTTCAGTCACAGCTTAAATGAAGTTGTTACAGTTATTTGAAGTAACCTGAAAAGCTGCACTTTCGAACCTAACCCAGAGCCTCTTGAAGTCAGTCTTTCTATTTAATTCACTGACATTGAGGTGAATTAGGCTCTTTCTGTTTAATTATCCCAACTACAGGCAATGTTGATTGGGTGATACTCTGATCTCATTTTCCAAAAGAAGGATTTTTGGCAAGAAGTCTTCCCTTGTTAAAATCAGATACTACACCTCTGTGATCCTGCTGTCTTTTTGTTGGGATCACCAATAGAGGAAATATTTTCCCTTAATTAAGATGTGAAAAACACTCGTAGGGTCACCTTGTCATGGTGGTGAGATTTGTGAACGCTTTGTAGTGGAAAATAATGGAATTCCCTCTGGGATCAGTGTGCCCAATTTAAAAGGTAGGATATTGGAAAGACTAACTTGCAGAATGAAATCAAATGAAGGAAGGGAAATATATAGCTTGCTTTGCTGAGCTGTTTATCTTTTATGCCACCTGGTAATCGCAGAATCATCCTCTAGAACAGGGTACGAGAAGTTCTAGGGACTGCAGAACCTTAGTGTGGCTGATTAATTAAATTGTACTCTTTGCTAGGGTAAAATATTGCTAGTATCAAATTGTCATTTGACAGCAGAGTTTGAAAGGCTAGAAAAGTACCGAGGTTCTTTCTTACTGATATGGGTTCTTTTAAATATGAGCTGTCGACGTAAACCTTTCCCTTTCCGTACTGTGAGAAACACACTGGATTTTTAGTTAGGTTTCGTCACAGTTTGCCTCTTGATTCAAAAAATTAGGCAGAATGTCATACAAATTTTTAACAGATGGGAACTGTGTGATCTTGACAACAAAGGAGCTTCAAGGGTTTTGTGCCGTTTTATTGCCTTGGATCGAACTGCAACGTGTCAATGTAGAGCCTTTGTGAAAACTGAAGGCAAGAATTCACCACAGTTCCCTGCAGTAATTACAACTAAAAAAAATTCTGGAGTTAGACATTAAGAAAATAAAATCTTCATCTTAATTTCATTCTCTCTTTTAAACTGTAAAAAAGAAATCTGACAAGAAACTTCACTCTTGGCCCCAGTTTGTATTTGTGCTTCAGAATCATGACATCTATTTGGGAGCACTCATAAATCTGTCAAACCTGCACAGCAAAGCAAGACACAATGTTGTTGCCTTGGACTTTTGGCAGCATCTAGGAAAGAGATTTGTTTGTTTTGTTTTGCTCTGTTGTTTTCCTTGCCAACAGCTTGTAATTGCTAATATGCCAGAGAACTGAAGTAATGTTTTTATTCACAGTTATTGGGGTTTGGCCTTAAAAAAGGCTTGCAAATTTTATATATATTTACTAGTTTTAATCCTTCTCTCTTTTTTTAAAGGGTTAAAAAAAACCCCAACAAAACCACCACAAAAAACCTATAGGTTATTTTTGTCTTACTTAAATAGCCCTAGGATGTGGCCTTTCTCTAGGGTGAATAAAAGGGACATTGTCCTTTGAAACACCACATTCATCCTCCTCTTCCAAATAAAAGTTGTGTTTGATTCCAGACCTACTTAGAATGGCCTCAGAACTGAGACTTTTTACCTGTATTTTATCTGTCTTTAATTCTGCTTTTGACAAAAACTGCCTCGTTGTCCTGAACCTGTATTGATCAGAGTTTTGCTGGTTTACCTTGGTGACAACAAAGGTTCAGTAGGAAGTGATAGACAGAGATCCTTGTCTGCTGTTGGTGATACCAGTTGAGTAAATTAGCAGTTATTCCAATCTATTAAGCTTGATGTGCGGGGTATAATGTTTCTGTGCAATGTATTAAGGCTACATACACGAGTGAGGAAGAAGCAGTGCTGCACAGTGTAGTGGATTTCTGTATAGCATGGCTGGTAGACAAACCTGATCTTGTGGCAGGTTCATTGTGTATGTGGAAATTAAATAAGGCTCTTAAGCTTATCCTGTCCTTAAATTATCTCGAAGCCATCACGGTTTCCCTTGTTCTTGCTATGGGAGACCAAGGTATTGTCAGAAACTGGCAGTACAGATTCTTTCCAGATGTTAAAGAAACTGCTTAAAGTTAAATGGACCTAAATAGCAAGCGATGATTTTTACTTATTCTTTTCATTATGTCAAAATGACAAAGGGACTTACCAGTTCCTGATAATCCGACGGCAATTTGTAAGTGTATGAATAAGGAAACAGTAGCAGCTGGGAGTAGGAGTGAATCGTCAAGTATGCCTTGATTGTAGAAAGATGTTCACGAATAAAATCAGCCAAAGCCTTGGTCTCTTTTTCAGACTCGGGTGCAGAGCCACAGTATGTGGAATCACAGGGATTTTTGGAGGCCCCAATAGCTGGGAAGAAAGGGAAATTTAATCAGTATTTAATGAAAAAAATGTGGCTGTCGGGAGAAGAATCTACTTGTACCCCTTCTGCGGATAAGCCTTGGAAATCCAGCTGACACACATGCCACATCAGAGGAGAGGATGGTTTATTGCATAGTTAAGACACTGGGCAACCTGACACAGCATTAAATATGCCCTGTACAGTGTGCATAGTTGGAAGAATATGAGTATTGATGGAAAGCCCTGTGTTGGGTAAGTGATTGGGGATAGTGATTTTGTTTTGGTGCTTACCAGTCCTCTCCTTGCGTATTTGCCCCTTTTCCAAGATACTTCTAGGAGATAGCCAAGTAGAAAGCACTCAACAGAAGCCCCTCTCTACTCAGTGAAATAAACCAAAAGAAAACTCTTCTGATTTCTATTCTGCACTCATAGAGGTGGGGTGCTTATACACTGGGGGCGTGGGGTGCCACGAAGATGATCAGAGGGCTGGAGCACCTCTGCTATGAGGACAGGCTGAGAGAGTTGGGGCTCTTCAGCCTGCAGAAGAGAAGGCTTCGAGGAGACCTTAGAGTGGCTTTCCAGTATCTGAAGGGAGCCTACGGGAAGGCTGGGGAGGGACTATTGACAAGGTCTAGTAATGTCAGGACGAGTGGGAATGGGTTTAAACTGGAGGAGGGGAGATTTTGACTGGATGTTAGGAGGAAGTTCTTTACAGTGAGGGTGGTAAGACACTGGAACGGGTTGCCCAGGGAGGTTGTGGATACTTCCACCCTGGAGGCGTTTAAGGCCAGGCTGGATGAGGCCTTGAGCAGCCTGCTCTAGTGGGAGGTGTCCCTGCCTATGGCAGGGGGTTGGAGCTGGATGATCCTTGAGGTCCCTTCTAACCTAAACCATTCTATGATTCTATGATATGTGTATGTGTGTGTGTGTGTGTATATGTGTGTGTGTATATATATATATGGGGAGGGGTATATATATGTGATGTATATGTATATCAGGGTGTATATGTGCACATATGTGTGTGTTTATATGCTCATAGAATCATGGAATCAACCAGGTTGGAAGAGACCTCCAAGATCATCCAGTCCAACCTATTACCTAGCCCTATCTGATCAACTAGGTCATGGCACTAAGTGCCTCATCCAGGCCTTTCTTGAACACCTCCAGGCATGGCAACTCCACCACCTTCCCTGGGCAGCCCATTCCAATGGCAAATCACTCTCTCTGTGATGACATTAGTAACCAAAGTCTGTTTTGTGCCCCAAACTGCTTCAGAAATTGAACACAAGCTACTCCACAATGCTGTACTGGTGGCCTTCACTCAAGCTTAACCTGGGCCTACCACCACATAGGGAAATTAATAATTATCTTGCCTATTGCAGCTCTGTACAGTCACTTGCAGCTACTTTTAGATGACACTTACTGCACCAGCCAGCATTAAAATTCCTGTTGGGATCTGTACCAATGCAGCTGCTACCAGCATTTTTAGAGCGAGTCTTTCTCCACATGCGGTTCTGAAACAGAGTAGTGAAACACAGGTCATACCTAGGAGAAAGCTCTAACAGCTGGCTTTTCCAGCAGTACTCTTCCTGAGCAAGAAGTGTGTACTTACAGTTGTCCAAGTGTAAACATAGCCATCAATATTAACGACAGGCAAAACATAGAAGTCCAATTTGTCAAGAAGTGTGGTTGTGGCAGTATCTTTTCCATAGGTCTCAACAGCCTAGTTGGAGAAAAGTGGAAGCAGCTGATAATGCATTCATAGGTCTGCATCTCCTCTGTCTATTTAAAGGCTTGGAATTAATAAATGTGGTGGGCAATGTCATCCAGGTCATTGCAGCGTGTCAGATAGCTGCTCTGTGATGTTACACACACTGACTGTCCTGGCTGGCCAGGCAATAGAATAGAATAGATTAGAATAGAATCAACTAGGTTGGAAGAGACCTCCAGGATCATCCAGTCCAACCTAGCACCCAGCCCTGTCCAATCAACCAGACCATGGCACTAAATGCCTCATCCAGGCTTTTCTTGAACACCTCCAGGGACGGTGACTCCACCACCTCCCTGGGCAGCCCATTCCAATGGCAAATCACTCTCTCTGTGAATATGGCCTTTACCAGTGCTGGGCTGGATGTTCCAAGGGGAGGTCCTTCTACATGTCATTCAACTAATGTTACATGGAGCAAGTCGATTGCACTGATCACCCAGCAGACTCCCAAAAGGAAAGCCCAATCACCCCACTCAAACCAAACTGCCATTAGAAAGATATCTCATTCCTATAGATAAATTATGTGGTAAGGAAATGTTGATTGTGAACAGGTTAATAAATCACCAGTAAGAGATCTCCATCTACTAGCTTTTTGCTTACAGAAGGGGCAAAGTTCTTGTCCTTAAATTCTCCCTATTTCCTGTCACCTTAAAGGTTTGGATTTATGTGAGGAAGAAGAATCTTTATTCCCTTTTTTGTGTGTCTGTTGTACAAAGACATTTCATCAATAGCCAAAATGATAGAGAATATTTCCAAAGAACATCCTTTACACATTTCCAGTCATAACATTGTGGATGCAGAGTTATAGGCCGACAGAATTTTCCCTGTGCTTTCCCAAACACATACACTGAATAACAAACATAGGACTCCTGCCATAAACCTGTATATCCTGACTTCTTATGGCCTGACACTTTGTAGGCTTGTTCACAGGTTTATATCAGTGTCAAAGGAGAGTGCAGCAATCGTGACAATTTGCTCTAAGAAGTGTGTTGTGCTCATCTTTCCTTCACATAAATACTTCACAGATGTAAAGGACAGCAATCTTCTAGTCCTCAGAAGGTTTTTAACCCTATTGTCTCAACCTGAGACAGTAAGCAACACACAGAGACACCTTTTGTCCTGTAACTAGCAAGTGTGAAGGTTGGATGTGGAATCTTTTGCGGAAACTTTTGCATGGTTTGGGGTTTTATGCTTGCTTTAGGCTTTTTTTGTTGTTTGGTTGGGGTGTTGGGGTTTTTTTTTTTGAGATACAGACAACAGTCTGTCTTGCTCCTGTTTTTCTCTAGGTTTTACTTTTATGTCTAGAAGCAATCCCAAGTGAACCACTGACGGTGCTCAGAGAACTGCACTTCCAAAGCACTTGTGCCTATCCACACTTGGATCTACTGAGCAGAGCCACTGCTGGTGTCAGGTATAGCCATGAATTAAGTGACCAGACAGTGAAAATGACAGCTGTAGTGACGTGAATTGCTAAGAGAAAAATGGTAGCACATACTGTCTGCAGCCTTATTAGGAGATAATGAAATCACATTCCCATTGACTCCACTGAGATGTCACTTTCAATTTCCACTGCTCCCTACACAAAACCGCATGGCTGTCTGATAAGACTGAGATTATACTTGGCACCAGTGCCTCTGCCAGTGTGGCTCACTCATGTACTTTGGCTTTCCTTTCCTTGGGTTTTAAATCCCAGCTTTTCCTTCTGGGCTTGTTGTTTTTTCAATCTTACAGCAGGAATTCTTACAAAATTTGAGATTCAATCAGTGAGTCATTCTCCTAAATTCATTGATCTCCCCTGCTTAGAGGGAATATACCTCTTCTGTGTAGAGAAGGCTGTGCAGCATTTGATAGCTCCCACTTGCTTTATATTGGCAGTGAGGAAAAGGAAAGCACAAAGGAGATGAAATTGTTTAATTCAAGGCCCAAAGCATCCCAGCCTGAAATGAAGCTAATTTTACCTGTGCAGCTCTTTCCTGAATATGGTTTCATGTTTTAGCAACTATTCTGTACAGCTTGAAAGTGGCAGCTCAAAGGGAAGCATATGCATTTCTTTCTTCCTGAGTGGAGTTTAGGGAGCTTCAGCTATAGCCTTTCTCCACTCTTGGGTACATTTCCTTAGTGTGCTCTGTGCTTAGCTGAGGGTAAGTTTCCACCCGCTCTGTCTCTTACTGAGTAAAGCTGGTTGCAGGGAATACAGCAGCTGATGCTGTAGGAAGTTCTGATGTGCATTCAGATACCTTCTGTTCTGCCATTGAATTTGATTATTATATACTAGAATCATAGAATCAGTCAGAGTTGGAAGGGACCACAAGGATCATTTAGTTCCAACACCCCCTGCCATGGGCAGGGACACCCTACCCTAGATCAGGCTGCCCACAGGCTCATCCAGCCTGGCCTTAAACACCTCCAGGGATGGGGCCTCAACCACCTCCCTGGGCAACCCATTCCAGGCTCTCACCACTCTCATGCGGAAGAACTTCCTCTTCACATCCAGTCTGAATCTCCCCACCTCCAGCTTTGCTCCATTCCCCCTAGTTCTGTCATTCCTTGATAGCCTAAAAAAGTCCCTCCTCAGCTTTTTTGTAGCCCCCCTTCTGGAAGGCCACAATAAGGTTACCTTGGAGCCTCATCTTCTGCAGACTGAACAGCCTCAACTCTTTCAGTCCTCATAGCAGAGCTGCTCCAGCCCTCTAATCAACCCAGTGGCCCTTCTCTGGACACACTCCAGCATCTCCACATCCCTTTTATAATAGGGACTCCAGAACTGGATGCAGTACTCCAGATGGAGTCTCACCAGAGTGGAGTAGAGAGGAAGAATCACCTCCCTTGACCTGCTGGCCACACTTCTCCTGATGCAGCCCAGGCTGTGGTTGTCCCTCCGGGCTGCAAGTGCGCACTGCTGGCTCATGTTGAGCTTCTCATCCACCAGCACCCTTAAGTCCCTCTCCTCAGGGCTGCTCTCCAGCCAGTCACTGCCCAGCCTGGATTTGTGCTTGGGATTGCCTCGACCCAGATGCAGGACCTTGTACTCCTTAAAACTATGTAAAGAGTGTGACTATGTTTATAGTGTTGCTAGACCTGTTTGCTTGTCTGTCACTTTTATCTGATTACAGGTGCAAAAAATGAGTTTATAGACTGTAAACAACCCTTGCATTTGTCAACACCTCTTACACATGCTTTCAGATAGTCTTAAACTGCTGAAAGGTTACAGGTCCAACCATTAAGATGTGGTCTGAGAAGTTACACCCTAACCCCCTGAGGTGAGAGAAGGGTTGTGTGGACAAATAGTTAAAAGAAAGGCCACGTTCAATAGCCTTGCTTAAAGGTACTACAAGATCTGCAGTGGTCTCAGCTCTTGCTGCTCACTTAAGATTTTCTTAAACACAGTGACATTTTACAAAACAGCTTTTCGTCATTAAGCTTACTGACTTCTTTCACAAACCACTGGCAGAAAGCAGGGGAGATCCACTCTCTTGCATGGAAACCACAATCGATGAAGATGGCTTTCTTATTTGGACTACTTTTTCCAACCTAAGAAAAACAAACAAGAAGAAAAGCAGACCTTGAACAAAAGGTTTGAAAGCGGAACACAGCAGTCAGCTTGCTAACCTAAAAACTAAAATTCTATACAAATATGGAATTCCTTCCCTAAATTTACATCTGTCCTGGATGGCCCATATTCCTCTCTTCTCCCTCGCTGTGCCTGCCAGGCTTGAAGGGGCGCAACAAAGGGTCCTTACTGCACATGAGATGACCCATGCAGATGCCTGTGCTGAAATCGGGCTGTTTTTCACGCCTAGTAAATGGACACTTTGTCTAGGAGAAAGGGATAAACAGAACAAGGGTTCCTGCCATGAGGCTCTTCCCACCTTAGGGTTCTTCCCACCTTGAGGTGCTTCCCAATTTGATAGTTCCTGTCTGGAGAGTCCCTTGCCACTGCAAAAGACAAGCTCCTGTTGTGACTGGACCGTCCCCGCTTTTGGATGGCTCCTACTTTTGTACGGCTTATGGTTTTATCCTGTCCCTGCTTTGGACAGCTCTCCCCACTTTGCACTCTTTTGTGCAAGCTGGCAGGCTTAACGAGCTTCAAGTCCTTAGAGAGAGAGACAGCAGCACCTTGACCGCCCTCTCTCACACCCTCTAAGTAGCTAATTGCTGACTGCCTCCCAGATGGGGGACCCTAGCAGGTTTTGGCTCTCCCCTGCCACTGTGAGGGCAGCACCGCCCCGCGACCATCCCACTTGGGAAGAAGTGCTCAAGACATTTCTGAGTTTGGCGGCTCTGTGACTCGCCTCAGACTTCTGTGGCATGGATCTCTATTATTGGATATTGCCAGTAGAGTCATCAGCTGCTCCTGCAGGAAGAATCCAGCAAGGGATATTTGCCAAGTGCCTATCTCACATCCGTGAGTAGTTTTCCCTTAATCTTCTGCTCAGGTTGATTGATAGTGGGGTAAAGCTGTGTTTATAGCTCAGCCTTTTCCATTTCCTGACTTCCTAAATAGCCAAATTTATCTATAATATAATTTTGTAGGATATGCCTGATCGAACTGAGTCTGCTAACAAATTAAACTAAATGTTTGTATATAGGTTTTGGGGCAGGGTTCCAGGAAAATAAAACAATTCTCTTTAATAATTCTATTTTTTATATTTCCTGACTTGGTAATGTTAATTCCCTGCCTCCATGACAAAATCTATGGAGTGCTCTTAACACTTTCAACCTAAGGCAACAGACTCTAAAGAATTTCTTTTTTATTAATGTAGATAAGACCTCACCTTCAATTATTTGATTATTCTGTATTGTTGAATTATTTTCTGTAGTGTCTCCAGAAGTTCATCTTGTTATTGTAAATGCTTATCAGAGAATCATAGAATCAAGAAGGTTGGAAGAGACCTCCAAGATCATCCAGTCCAACCTAGCACCCAGCCCTATCCAATCAACTAGACCATGGCACTAAGTGCCTCATCCAGGCTTTGCTTGAANGCCCAGAACTGGACACAGTACTCAAGGTGTGGCCTGACCAGTGCTGAGTACAGGGGAAGAATAACCTCCCTTGTCCTACTGGCCACACTGTTCCTGATCCAGGCCAGGATGCCATTGGCTCTCTTGGCCACCTGGGCACATTGCTGGCTCATGTTTAGCCTACTGTCTAACCCCAGGTCCCTCTCTGCCTGGCTGCTTGTTATCCTTTCACCTCTATTTAACACATTTCACCTTATTTATTCATAAAAGTTATGGGAAAAAAAAAAAGTTGAGAAGTTGTGGTTTTGCTCCATCTGGCAATGAAGCACCACACAGCTGCTCACTCACTTCCTGTCCCAGCAGGATGGAGGAAGAGAATTGAGAGGGTGAAAGTAAGAAAACTCATGGGTTGAGATAAGACAAGTTTAAGAATTGGGAAAGAGCTAAACAAACAAACCAAGCAACAAGGCAGTAGTAATAATAATAATAATAATAATAATATATGAAAACAACAGAGAGGGAGAAATAAAACTCAAGACAGGTGATGCAGGTGAAAACGATTGCCCAGACAGTCCCTGAGCAACAGGCTCCTGGACCCTCTTCCTCCTAGCTTATTTCTGAGCATGATGGTGTGGTATGCAACATCCCTTTGGTTGGTTGGGGCAGACTGTCCCAGCTGAGTCCTCTCCCAGCTTCTTGTGCACCCTCAGCTTACTTGCTAGTGGGGTGAGAAGCAGAAAAAGCCCTGACTGTGTAAGCACAGCTCAGCAGTAACTAAACATCTCTGAATTACCCATATTTTTTCCATCACAAATCCAGAACATAGCCCCCTCTTGGTATTGTGAAGAAAATTAACTCTATCCCAGCAAAAACCAGCATGTCATGAAGATACAAAATAAGTTCTTGTTTACTGCTAGAGAGACTGACATTTATAGATCCTTTTAGAGTAAATATGTTTACAAACAACAGATGGAGAGAGCATAAAGGCAGATGATCACTCAGATATCTCTCAAGATTGTGGCTGAATTTATGTTTGAACCTTCTAATGATTCATTATGCCTCTTTAAAAAAAAAAAAAAAGAATAAATCAAAACCCCAGAGTAGTAGAGAACAAAATATATTAGATCTTCCACGAAGTGTACATTGCCATCTTAGGGTCATTAGTGTTAAAATATATTAGATCTTCCACGAAGTGTACATTGCCATCTTAGGGTCATTAGTGTTTTAATAAACGCCATAATTTCCTGGTGGTTAGTAGAGGAAAAGGCTGGCACAAAGAAACCCAAGCACTTACTTTGAGGAGGTAGATTGGCCGTCCTTCGTATGTTTCCCCAATTACGCTGCGAGAGACAAGATCTGGGTTCTGAGCAGTGATGTCAGCAGTCCAAGCAACTATCTGGTTAATAGGGAGGTTAAATTTAGTGATGTCTCTTTTCCTCAGGTCCAAACTAATTAGTTTGCAGCCTTCAAGCCAAGTCTAACTTGATCAGGTATTTCATAGAGTTTGTGGATTTCCAGGAGTTAATTCATACTTGCACTGGAGCTGTATGTCTGAATTAAGATTTTCTAATATGAATTTATCTATCCCCATCATTAGAGTATGGCTGGTGGATTGCAATTCCCTTTGAAAGTTACAACCTTGTTCCCCTCCAACTCTCTTCACAAAAGGAAACCATTTTTCTTGTTAAGCTGTGTCATAGAATCACAGAATCAACCAGGTTGGAAGAGACCTCCAAGATCATCCAGTCCAACCTATCACCCAGCCCTATCCAGTCAACTAGACCATGGCACTAAGTGCCCCATCTAGTCTTTGCTTCAACACCCCCAGGGATGGTGACTCCACCACCTCCCTGGGCAGCCCATTCCAATGCCAATCACTCTCTCTTGCAAGAACTTCCTCCTAACATCCAGCCTAGACCTCCCTCTGCACAACTTGAGACTGTGTCCCCTTGTTCTGTTGCTGGTTGCCTGGGAGAAGAGACCAACCCCACCTGGCTACAACCTCCCTTCAGGTAGTTGTAGACAGCAATGAGGTCTGCCCTGAGCCTCCTATTCTACAGGCTGCACACCCCAGCTCCCTCACCCTCTCCTCATAGGTCTTATGCCAGAGTTTCTTTGCAGCACTAGGAACAGAAGTAGAAGTAGATGTAGGGGATTGGGTTATACAGGTTAACTCAGTAAGAACCAGCAGAGGAGAAGAGGAAAAAGATTTTTGAGGAATTATGATCATAGAATCATAGAATGGTTTGGGTTGGAAGAGACTTCCAAAGGTCATATAGGCCTGCCTCATCTTCAGCAAGCAGAGACATCCTCCACTAGATCAGGTTGCCCAGATCCCAGTTGAGCCTCATCTTGAATATCTGGCTCTGGCCAGCCTGCTCTAGGGTAGGGTGTCCCTGCCCATGGCAGGGGGTTGGAACTAGATGATCCTTGTGCTCCCTTCCAACCCTGACTGATTCTATGATTCTGTGATCTCTGGGGATAGGCCTCAACCACCTCCCTGGGCTACCAGTTCCAGTGTTCCATCACCCTCATGGTTAAGAACTTGTTCCTAACATCCCATCTAAATCTGCTCTTCTCTAGTTTGAAGCCATTGGCCCTCAACCTGTCACTGCAGGCCTTTGTAAAGAGTGCCTCTCCAGCCTTCTTGTAGGCCTCCTTCAGGTACTGGAAGGTCACTATTAGGCCTCTCAGGAGTCTTCTCCAGGCTGAACACCTCCAGCTCTCTCAGCCTGTCTTTGTAGCAGAGGTGCTCCAACCCCCTGATCATTTCCATGGCCCTTCTCTGGACTGATTCCATGTATGGAACAGGAGGGGAAGATGGAAGAAGGCTGGAAGTGTATCAGAAGCCATTTTGACTAGAGGGGCTAAGGTACTGAGCTGATAAAGTGGTAAACTTCTCGACTTTACCGTTTCCCAGTTGTTGTACTTCTCATAGCTGTGTGCAGTGGTACGAGCTTTGCTGTCAAACTGGGCATCCAGGGCAGCCTGCAGGTTGTCAATCAGAACTCTGCAATGAGGCATCACCAAAAGCATGTTTGCTCTCAGGGAAGTAAGACCAGACAGACATTTTAGGTAATAAATGCTGCACAGATTATGGAGTGAAATGTGGCAAGATTGTATACTTGAAAAGAAGATAGGTTAAAATTTCAACCTACTACCTGTTTCACCCTGGCTGACACAATGATCAGGTTCCTCCTGATTAAGACCTGCCCACTTGTTCCCATACTAACATGATGGCAACAGTTTGCTTCAAGAATAGTCATGCTGAAAGAGGGTGTGCGAGAAACGAGCTCTGGGTTTACCTCCTGTTGCCATATTCATAGACTCATAGAATGGATTAGGTTGGAAGGGACCTCAAAGATCAGCCAGTTCCAACCCCCTGCCACAGGCAGGGACACCTCCCACTAGAACAGATTGCTCAAGGCTTCATCCAACCTGGCCTTGAACACCTCAGTAGAAAAAGGGCCCTTCCTTGAATTTATGGCACTGGAATAGACTTGGACGGCAACAGTATAATACTCCCATGCAGATGTTTGCCTGATGAAATTTTCTGTCAAACCAAGCTCCCAAAGGTTAGGTGTGGTTTGACAGCTCTGTGGCAGCTGGCATCATCCATCCTCTAAGCTGCTTTAGCGCATTGCTTGGATCTGTCTGGATTGGTTGGATCTCTCCCTTTGATCTTTCTCAAGCTAACACTAAGGCACAAGTCACCAAGCATGCTCTTGAGGACCTTTCGCTTCTGTTTCAACCTTGGCTATCAAAAATTGAAATCTTCTTGTTTTTCCAGTGCTCATCTTAACATTCTTACAAATCTTAGTCACCAGGATGTGTCCTTGATCCATTTGTGCTTTGGACAGATGAGCAGGAGGCAAGTTTATGAGGCACCACCAGCCTTCAGAACAAACAGTGCAAACGACTACACTGACATGATGCCATGGCACTGCAGCTGCACTTCAAAAGAATCCTAACAGCTTGGGTTGTCAAGGACACTCCACTCAAGTTTGTCAGGGATGCCTCCCAGACGTTATGGCCTTTGTTGCAATCAAAAGATTTGTGCAAGGGACCTGAACAAGTTTGTGAATATTACAGAGAAAAGTAACACACACAGAGTAACTCCTCCTTTGCTGAAGAGGAAATTCCACTGAAATTGGCTTCCTGTGCTCTCTGTGTGTGGGGTGTGGCATTATTGAAAATTATTTCTTGTAGAGTGTTTTTATATTCTGTTCCCCTGGTGGCTTCCAAATTAGATGTGGTGAACACGAGGCCAGTAAGCTAAGGGGTGAGTTATCCTTGTGTTTAGCAGATCATATGAGTTATGTTTCATGAGAACTGTGTGGGGCCCAATGAAGGAGTTCTGTCTGGGGGCAATGACAATGAGGCTGAGAAACAAAAACTCTCCAGTCAGCCAAGTGAACTTAGGAGAATTTGATCAAGTATACTGCCCTTCTGTGCCTGAGTGCTTGATATTGACAAAACGTCCACTATGCATTGAAAAACACTCATAATCAAGCTGGCATGAGCCAATTTCAGTGCTCAAGTAGAGCTGAAGAACAAATGAAGACAAACAACTTCACGCCACTCCAGCCCAAAGTGAACTTCTCATCCTCTGTTAATGCTTGCATAGTGAGGAGTGGAAGACATGAAATACATGCAACTGCCTGATCTTGCTCTTTTCTCCTTGCTCTCTCATTAGTGCTATTCACTACAATTCTTCCATTCTCAGAGCTGTGTAATGTGGCAGTGTGGCCTCTTCCTTCCACTTATGCTGCAGCTGTAATCAATCGTGGAAACTCAGTGATTTTTTACCTTTTTTTATCAATTATGAGTTCTCTCTTTGGAGAAGTCATTGCCATGGATCTGCTGTGTGACTTGAGTAAGCCCAAGGATGTCCTGGGAAATCTGTTCTCCATCCTCCTTTGGCTCTTCACTTGGCAACTGTCTTCTTTTGTCACCAGTTTTGCTCCTCTAGCTATCATTCTGCAGTTCAGGCAATTGTGTGAGGAGCCTCTCATGGTGTCCCTTGGGGTTCACCATTTTTCTGGTTTCAGTTCTCTGATACTATCATATAAACCTCTCTGGTGTACTTTCTGTCTCCTTCTCAACCTTTGCTGCCTTTTGTCTTTAATGAGAAGTTTTTTTCCTTCAGTGCTCCAGCCTTGTGTACTGCAGGGAGCTTTCACCTTGAGGAAGTTTCTGGTAGTAAGCCTTTGCTTTCCATCTCTTATGTCTATCAACATTTCAAATCACCCCTTTAATACAGTCCATTTGAACTGCCATATGAAAGCTGAATCCTGGAGAGGCATCCCCAGTAGAGATTAAGTTTATGACAGGAAGATTGGTTGAGCAATATGAAAATACCAAACACATTTTTCCCCCAGTGTTTAATCTTCTATTCAAAGAACACAAACTTACCTATACTCCAGACCACTTTCTCTCAGAAGATCTTCCACCTCAAAAGATTTGGAAGCTTCAACTCGGAAATCAACTTGCATTTTTGGCTTTACCAGCGTGACAGAGTCTGGCTGCCAAAAGTCAACCTGAAAGAGGGCCAGATGGATACATAAAGAAATAAATGCATCCATATGGATGTCATTTTTTAGGTGGATGTCTATGTGCTAGTTATCTTGCTTGTGATTAATATACCAAAGTCCATTCCTATCCTATTACATAGACTTGACCTTGCTTGCCAGAATTATCAACCTGAATTTTAACTAACCTGAAATTGTTTAAAGTGATTTTATCAGGCCTTGGAATTTATATGGCAGAATTCTGGAGATGGCAGTGACAGTTTCACAAATGCCAAATATTCTGCAGTATCTGAGTACACACAGAGTGGTAGTTACTGTAATTATATTGACAACTTCTTTCATTCTTTGTACAGAGTTCTTTGGAGATGTTTGCCTGTAAGCGTTAGACAGAAGTAGACTCCTGACTCAACAGCAGGAGGACACTATCTGAATACTATCTGCTGGAAAAAAACTGTTCTCTGAGTGCTTTTAAGGCTCAGTTCACCAAAGTTGCTATGAGGAACCTGTGTCTTTGGAAGATGTTTAGTTCAGGGTGGACAAATGACAGAGCTATTACTTATCTCATGTATTTTTGCCAGTCAGCTTCCAGATATCTGGATTTAGTGCCCTATTAAAGGCCAAAGAGAGCAAAGCTGGTTTGCCAGTCTGCCTTTTTAGTCTCTTATCTCATGAACGTAAAGGAAATTGGGAGTGGTAGGTGTATTCAGAACTATGTGTCTTCAAGTGAGCTGACTATTTCAGGGTATACTACTACTGACTGCTTTGTATAACAATGGCAGTCCAGGGAACTTTGCTTAAAAGGAAGAAGAAAGCAAACAATCCCTTTGTGCTACACAGTTAAAAGCAAGCAGGGTATGTTTATTTTCTTAATATTGGCAGCACCATTCCAATAGTATATTCTAATACTGCTCCAGCATGCCTCTTGATGCTAGTTCTCCACATCTGTACCTCGTTAAAAATACCATCCTTTCATCCTACAGATAATGGTGTCTTTTCCACCAACAGCTATTTTACAACATCAAAGCTCAAGAGAAATATTGAAAACACATTTTCTGTCTTTATTGTTTTTCCTCATGTCATTGTGTCATCATATATCTACACCAAGGTCACTAGGAAATATGTGGCTTGGTTGGAGAGAAAGGAAGCTTTAAAGGCAAGCCAGAGAAGAAAAGATGACATGAGAGACTAGAGGCCAAGCAAAAGTTCAGTGTATGGGGAGCATGGATTTTTAGATTATTTACGTGAGCAAAATGTTTTGCCCGTGATGGTAAAAAAAAAGATCTAATAGTTGAATTTCCATGTTTTAGCTAATACTTTATTGAAAGCTCTCCACATCATTTCAGATTCACTTACTCTATGATAAAAAAATCTGCTGGGCATTCTGATATTCAGGCTGGGTTAGCTAGAAAGATATTGAAACGTATTTGTACAGCTCTAGCTCTGTCACCTTGCCCTGTTCCTTCTGAAACAATACTCCAGCTGACTTGAATGGAATCAAGTAATCTTGTCTTTATTTCAGCAGAATGACTTTTTTTTTGTTCTTCTTAAAAAGATGTATGTTAGTTAAACAAAAGGAGAATTGTTCCTTTCAAATGCAATCTAGCCTCTTCCCCGAGTTCTTTACCTGGATGTTGCTGGCAAGGGAATTGATGATTTCCACCTGCTCATCGTTCTGTGGAATCACACGAAACACCTTCTGCCTGAAAGGGGAGGAAAGGGTTGAATTTGGAACAGGTAAGTCAGTTGAAAGGCTTTTGCTCCTGCAGAAGAAATTGTGCAGATATAAAATCTGATGTCTGTTCTTACCCATCAAAGGTGGAATCCTGCAGGTGAGCAGAAACAGCTGCAGCACCTACGAGAACCAAGAGCGCCCACATTGTTTTTTTGAAGGAAAAAACCCTCAAGCTTCTCAGGTCTGTGCTGCTTTTATAATCTGTTTTGCCCTGCTTCTTATCACTTATACCCCAGAACAAAGCACTGGCCAGATGATAGATTATTATTCCCTTGGCCTTGTTTTATTTGCACACTATTTATAAAATGGGTTTTACTCCACACCTGTGAAAACAGCTGAAGGTCTCAAGGCAGGCTGGCTAAATAATCTTGCAACTGTAGCGGGATAAAATCTATGTACAAGAAAGTGAATTTAATGTCTCTGTTCTTTTATTTTGTATGTAGATTTTGACTACATTATTATTTGGGGGTAATAATTTGCTGGCTGTATTACAAACTTTATAATACTTTATTGTTCCTTTATGTGTGATAGATGTCTGTCAGAAGTTGTTGCAGTGCGACTGGTCTTAATCACACAGCACTGCCCTGCTGCCTGAATAATGTGGGGCAGACTCAGACACAGGAAGAGGAAACACAGTTGAGATGTGGCAGTTCTCTTAACAGAGGAGAAAAGTACTGATCTTGTTCACTTGATCATTTGTCACTTCACTGAAACTTGCTAGACAAGTGTCTGCAGAACTAGGAGCGCAGAAATTTCTAGTCACAGTAGAGTTGTACATATCCTCCCCAAAATGCATTCACTGATTCTTGCGTAGTACTCTCCAATTTAATCGCGTAAAAATCAGAGGAGATACCTTTTAATTTGAGCACTACTGTAGCCATGACGTGTAGGCCGAGAAGATCAAATCAAACATGACAATACAAAAGCATTTTAGCTTTACCTTTCATGTTGGGCTTAAACTATCTGAGTTGTGCGCTGGCATCACTGCATTTGCATCTGTTTAGTTTTCGTTAACGAGTCCTTGGCGTTAAATGCAATGTTAATTGCCTGTTGATGCTGTGTCCTGAGGTGACTGATGTTTTCAACTGGGAGATTCTAAATGACTCAGTAAAGATTGGAATTTCTCTTAAAGGGGTTCAGACACGGATAATCTCTAAAACCTTCTTTGACCCTGTGCTGTTTTGCAGAAATCTGCATACAAGCATCTCATACAATATGTGGGGAAATAGTAAATAGCAACATATTCATCTCATATTTAAAAAGTTATTTTTTTAAAGTGCAGAAATGTAACCATTTAAAGAATGAATGTGGCATCACTGGGTCCAGTTCTGGGCTCCTCAATTCAAGAGAGATGTTGAGGTACTGGAACATGTCCAGAGAAGGGCAACAAAGCTGGTGAGGGGCCTGGAGCACAGCCCTGTGAGGAGAGGCTGAGGGAGCTGGTGGTGTGCAGCCTGGAGAAGAGGAGGCTCAGGGCAGACCTCATTGCTGTCTACAACTACCTGAAGGGAGGCTGTAGCCAGGTGGGGTTGGTCTCTTCTGCCAGGCAACCAACAACAGGACAAAGGGACACAGCCTCAAGTTGTGCGAGGGGGAGGTAAAGGCTGGATGTTAGGAGGAAGTTGTTGCCAGAGGGAGTGATTGGCACTGGAATGGGCTGCCCAGGGAAGTGGTGGAGTCACTGTCCCTGGGAGTGTTCAAGAAAAGCCTGGCTGAGGCACTTAGTGCCATGGTCTGGTTGATTGGCTAGGACTGGGTGATAGGTTGGGTCTTGGAGGTCTCTTCCAACCTGGTTGATTCTATGATTCTATGATTTCAGTGATTGAGCTTACTTCGCTTTTTGATGTAGTTGGAAATGATGGGGTTTCCTTTGTTGTATGGGTTGTTTTTTCCCTCAGAACAGTCACAGATGCAGCATTAGTGCCATCAGCTACTGAGCTGGCAGGCATTATTGAATACTGTAATTTCTAACAGCAGTCTTTACTCTCTGAGATTAGGTCAGAAAAAAAACCCCAAAATACTGACCCAGAATGCTACTTAGGTAATTTATTTTGCATCTCAACTTTGATGGTTATTTGTCAGATTAGCTCATAAATTGGCTCTAAACATTGTCTTGTTTTTTCTTGCTGTATAATATAAATGTTTAATATTTGTATGATAAAGAGGCAGCATAAGGATAAATAAAACAGCAAATTAAATTTGGTTAAGCCATCTGTTCTTTTTAGTGGCTGATTACAAGCCAACAGCACATCAGTTGTCCATGGCTGAGTAAACCTTGGCCTTTACTGCCTAACACTGAGTGTAAAAGCTGGTATTACCTCTGAAAAGATTATTATTACTACTTTTAATCAAGAAAGTAACAAAGCCAGCTCAATCCTAAAAGGAGAGTGTGTAGTCATTCTCTTCATGTGTATTTTGTCCCAGCTGAAACTCTTCATGTGTATTGAACCCAGCTGAAACAAAAGTGTCAGCTACTGCAATTTCTTTTTTTTGGGGTATTTGCCTTTTTTTTTGGTGATTAAAATTCAAACCTTCTGTCATGTTGTCACTCACAAAGAGTACTTCTTGCCTTCAGCTGTAAAATGTTTTGATGCAAATAATTTGCTATACTGAAGCTGAAATTCATTTTTGTGGTGATACTTGTCTTCGGTTTTAGGGATAGAAATACTCTGCTACTCCACTTTGATAGGCTCATGAAAATTTAACTGCAGCCTGATAGAAAGAAAAAGCAGACATTAACGTTAGCATTTCAGAAGTACCCTTTATCCTGTGAAGCTTTTCATCCCATTTGTTATCAAACTGAGTGTAAAAGGCCAAGGGGAAATAATGTCTCTTTTCCTAAGGTCTACAGATTTCCTGAATCAGAGAGTTTGTTGAGCTCTGTTTAAAAAAGTCTGCTGTCAGTTACCAAATGTTTTCCATCAGTTCTTATAATCCTTGCTTGACAAATTCATTTTCTTAATGTTGTTTGGTATTTATTATATTCCAAAAGATCAGTGAGAAGCTCCTCAATGTCCAAATCTTAACACTGCTTGTGTATTTAACGTAGCAAAATCCTAACATGTGCCCTGAACCAGCCACATATGTTTTAATTATGGGCACCCTCTTATCACCAATTATTTGTTAAGGTAGTATTTCCTAACCTTAGTTTTGAAGAGAAATGGTATTGAATGCTATTCTGAAGACCTTTGAGAGTACTTTGAAGAGGCCAGGGTCAGCAGAATCTGCCATCTAGCATATGCTCCAAGCCTTCTTGGTACTTCTTCTGTGTTTATATATTATTAATATAATTCATCAAAGGTTTTTTCAACTTCAGTGCCCTGGGACATGCTCATATCCTACTGTTTTGGTAGCTGTGGGTTGTATCTTTTTTCGTTTGTTTATTTATTTTTCACACTTGCAGGTATTATTTAACATGTGAACAGAAAGATCCTCATAAGTCCATGGGGCCAGATGGGATCCATCCTAGGGTTCTGAGAGAGTTGGCAGATGAGCTGGCCAAGCCACTCTCCATCATTTATCAACAGTCCTGGCTCACTGGAGAGGTCCCTGAAGACTGGAAGCTGGGCAATGTGATACCGATCCACAAGAAGGGTCGAAAGGAGGAGCCAGAAAACTACAGAGCTGTCAGCCTGACCTCAGTGCCAGGCAAGGGCATGGAAAAGGTCATCTTGAGTGCCATCACAAAGCACCTACAGGATGGCCAAGGGATCAGGCCCAGCCAGCATGGGTTTAGGAAGGGCAGGTCCTGCCTGACCAACCTGATCTCCTTTTATGATCAGGTTACCTGCCTGGTGAATGTGGGGAAGGCTGTGGATGTAGTCTACCTGGACTTCAGCAAAGCCTTTGACACTGTCTGCCACAACAAGCTCCTGGCTAAACTGGCAGCTCGTGGCTTGGACAAATTCACTCTGTGCTGGGTCAGGAACTGGCTGGAAGGCCGAGCCCAGAGAGTTGTGGTGAATGGTGCCACATCCAGTTGGCAGCCAGTCACTAGTGGTGTTCCCCAGGGATCAGTGCTGGGCCCAGTCCTGTTCAATATCTTTATTGATGATCTGGATGAGGGGATTGAGTCCAGCATCAGTAAGTTTGCAGATGACACCAAGCTAGGAGCAGGTGTTGATCTGTTGGAAGGTAGGAGAGCCCTGCAGAGGGACCTGGACAGGCTGGATGGGTGGGCAGAGGCCAATGGGATGAGATTTAACAAGGCCAAGTGCAGGGTTCTGCACTTTGGCCACAACAACCCCAAGCAACGCTACAGGCTGGGGACAGAGTGGCTGGAGAGCAGCCAGGAGGAAAGGGACCTGGGGGTACTGGTGGATAGTAGGCTGAAGATGAGCCAGCAGTGTGCCCAGGTGGCCAAGAGAGCCAATGGCATCCTGGCCTGTATCAGGAACAGTGTGGCCAGTAGGACGAGGGAGGTTATTCTTCCCCTGTACTCAACACTGGTCAGGCCACACCTTGAGTACTGTGTCCAGTTCTGGGCTCCTCAATTCAAGAGAGATGTTGAGGTGCTGGAACGTGTCCAGAGAAGGGCAACAAAGCTGGTGAGGGGCCTGGAACACAAACCCTATGAGGAGAGGCTGAGGGAGCTGGGGTTGTTTAGCCTGCAGAAGAGGAGGCTCAGGGCAGACCTCATTGCTGTCTACAACTACCTGAAGGGAGGTTGTAGCCAGGTGGGGGTTGGTCTCTTCTGCCAGGCAACCAACAACAGGACAAGGGGACACAGTCTCGAGTTGTGCCGAGGGAAGTATAGGCTGGATGTTAGGAGGAAGTTTTTCACAGAGAGAGTGATTGGCATTGGAATGGGCTGCCCAGGGAGGTGGTGGAGTCACCGTCCCTGGGGGTGTTCAGGAAAAGCCTGGATGAGGCACTTAGTGCCATGGTCTAGTTGACTGGATAGGGCTGGGTGCTAGGTTGGACTGGATGATGTTGGAGGTCTCTTCCAACCTGATTGATTCAATTCTAAAGTGGATAAGGAAAGAATGGGAGTGGTGAGATCTAGGATATGGAGCAAAAAAAAAGGACATCTTTCATGGCTTTAGGTTTCTACTTCTGCCATTGACTCATCAGGTGAGAAACAGCAAAACCTATAGGTGTTCTTTTGTAGGGTCAGTGAATTCTTGCCAAGATATCTCCTGTGAAATAGTTATATTGCCTCTAATAGTTAGGATTAGAAGTGATAGCTTCATTATCTGATCAATGCACAAATCACTTAGTATTTAGAATATATTTTCTATCCCTGGCCAGAGGTTGCCACCTGTATCATATATGGTCAGATTCTTACTTGCCTGAAAAGAGGTGTGAAATAAAATAGAATACAAGCAGTCAGTAAAGGTATAGGCAGTGTCAGAATTCCCAGCAGTCATGCACCAAGAAACTCTTTAGTGACCAAATAGATAAAATATCTGTAATGAAAGAGATGGAAGAACTAACTTCACACCCATTGGCTATGGACATCTTCTGCTTGATTGGCTGTACTTGGGATGGGCTTTCTGTCATAGAATCATAGAATCAACC
>WAAF01017599.1:68130-79752 GCA_013400475.1 Tricholaema leucomelas | reverse complement strand
CACACTCAACAACTCCTTCCTCAGCTCCACTCTCACCCTGCTCTGCCTCAGCTCCAAACCATTACCCCTTGGCCTGTCTCTAGAGCCCCTGATGCAAAGTCCCTCTGCAGCCTTCCTGCAGGCTGCCTTCAGCTCCTGGCAGGCAGCTCTGAGGTGCCCCTGGAGCCTTCTCCTCTGCAGGCTGCACCCCCCCAGCTCCCTCAGCCTGTGCTCACAGCAGAGCTGCTCCAGCCCTTGCAGCATCTTTGTGCTCCTCTGAACTCTCTCCAGCAGGTCTGTGTCCTCCTTTTGCTGGGTACACCAGAACTGGAGGCAGAATTGGAGGTGAGGTCTAAGTAGAGCAGAGCCAAGGGGCAAAATCCTCTATCATTGCATTTAACCTTTAGTTTCTCAGGTAGCAAGGGGGAAGAGCAGAAGTTGTTGAACAGGATCCATGATCTGAAAATTTCAATGCAAAGAATGAGTGCCTTGAAGAGGACATTAAGCAGGGGGTTTATAACACCAGCTCTTGTATTGCCTTCAGCTCTGAGACCCACAGGTGTGCTGAGATTTGAGGGGTGGGATCAAACAAACAGGGGTGCAAGAGATCCACTCTCCTTTATGCAGGGTGAGTGCACAAAGTGTTTAGAGTTGTAGAACCATAGACTCAGAATCACAGAGTCACAGAATCATAGAATCACAGAATCAGTGAGGGTTGGAAAGGACCACAAGGATCAGCCAGTTCCAACCCCCTGCCATGGCCAGGGACACCTCACACTAGATCAGGCTGCACACAGCCTCATCCAGCCTGGCTTTAAACACCTCCAGCCATGAGGCTTCCACCACCTCCCTGGGCAACCCCTAACAGGCTCTCAACACCCTCATGCTGAACAACTTCATCCTGACATCCAGGCTGAATCTCCCCATTTCTAGCTTGGTTACATTCCCCCCACTCCTGTCATTATCTGACAGCCTAAAAAGTCCCAAAAGAGGCAGTAGGGTCCTTGAGTGATGGCAGAGATCACATTGCAGAGCTCTCTTTTGAAAGTGAGGAGGGCTCTTGAAGGAACAGAACGGATGAAAAAGAAACCTTCCCTTAAGGGGTGAGTTACCTGCAAGGAGTGGGACTGAGCTGCATGGTTACAGACTGTGAGTGAGAGCTGAGAACAGAGCAGGAATACACTGAGATTAATTTAAATCATAGAATCATAGACTCAAGCAGGTTGGAAGAGAGCTCCAAGCTCAGCCAGCCCAACCTAGCACCCAGCCCTGGCCAAGCAACCAGACCATGGCACTAAGTGCCCCAGCCAGGCTTGGCTTCAACACCTCCAGGCACGGCCACTCCACCACCTCCCTGGGCAGCCCATTCCAATGCCAATCACTCTCTCTGCCAACAACTTCCTCCTCACATCCAGCCTAGACCTGCCCTGGCACAGCTTGAGGCTGTGTCCCCTTCTTCTGTTGCTGGCTGCCTGGCAGCAGAGCCCAACCCCAGCTGGCTACAGCCTCCCTGCAGGGAGCTGCAGACAGCAATGAGCTCTGCCCTGAGCCTCCTCTTCTGCAGGCTGCACACCCCCAGCTCCCTCAGCCTCTCCTCACAGGGCTGTGCTCCAGGCCCCTCCCCAGCCTTGCTGCCCTTCTCTCAACACCTTCCAGCACCTCAACATCTCTCTGCAATGGAGGAGCCCAGAACTGGACACAGCACTCCAGGGGTGGCCTGAGCAGTGCTGAGCACAGGGGCAGAAGAACCTCCCTTGTCCTGCTGCCCACACTGCTCCTGAGCCAGCCCAGGATGCCATTGGCTCTGCTGCCCACCTGGGCACTGCTGCCTCCTCTTCAGCTCCTCTCTCCCAGCACCCCCAGCTCCCTCTCTGCCTGGCTGCTCTCAGCCACTCTGGCCCCAGCCTGGAGTGCTGCTTGGGGTTGTTGTGGCCAAAGTGCAGAACCCTGCACTTGGCCTTGTTCAGTCTCATCCCATTGGCCTCTGCCCACCCATCCAGCCTGGCCAGGTCCCTCTGCAGGGCTCTGCTACCCTCCACCAGCTCCACACCTGCTCCTGGCTTGATGTCATCTGCAAACTCACTGCTGCTGGACTCAATCCCCTGGTTCAGATCATCAATAAAGATATTGAACCGGGACTGTGCCCAGCACTGATCCCTCCAACTCCAACTCACTACTCCAAGCTCTTCCTACATTTGCTTAACTCCAACTCACTTCTCCAAGTTCTTCCTGCATTTGCTCTTACTCCAACTGACAGGTTTTGAGAAGCTGGGAAGAGAAACTTCCTCTCCCTCCATAGCTGTGGAGCTGCCCTGTGCACTCAATGAAAGCACAGAACATGTGAGCTGTGCTCTTCATATGGCAATGAAGGAGAGAGGGAGGAGGATAAAAAGGGGAAATGAAAAATTATATCCACCCAGCAGCATCGTGTCAGACCATTTGGGCATGGTTTATTGCTTCCTCTTAACTGCCCCCATCCTCCTTATCTCATGTCCAGGCCCCTCTGCAGCAGTGTTTGAACTGAAAAGCTGTGCAGTCAGCCAACTGCACCTTTCTCCAGGGAGTTCCCCCTGGAATTCCTGATAACACCAAACAATGGGACTTGTGCTCCAGACAGTTACAAAGCATCACAAAAATGACATCAATTATCATCTAGAAACTTCATCCCCCTGAATGCATTTTCCCTTCATTATTCATAGAACCATAGAATCAGTCAGGGCTGGAAGGGACCACAAGGATCAGCCAGTTCCAACCCCCCTGCCATGCCCAGGGACACCCTACCCTAGAGCAGGCTGCACACAGCCTCAGCCAGCCTGGCCTTAAACACCTCCAGCCATGGGGCCTCAACCACCTTCCTGGGCAACCCCTGCCAGCCTCTCACCACACTTATGCTCAACAACTTCCTCCTCACCTCCAGCCTCACTCTCCCCACCTCCAGCTTTGCTCCATTCCCCCCACTCCTGGCACTGTACTCATAGCATATTTTCTAGAAGAAGGAAAAAAAACCTCAACCAGAACAAAACAACCAAACCATGACAGAGCTTTTTGCTGAGTGACTTGGTGCAAGGGCTGGAGCCTCTCTGCCACAAGGACAGGCTGAGAGGGTTGGGGTTGTTCAGCCTCATCATTCACCACATCCAGTATCTCTAGAAATGGGGTGTCCCACTAGGCTCTTCCAGCCAAGGGAAAGTCTTCTGCAGGCCATTTGCCATAGCTGTCCATCCACAGGGATGCTCTGGGTACCCCAGGATGTTTCTACTGGCACCTTACACCTAAGCACAGGAAACTCAGTCACAGAACCATACAGTCCTAGAGTGGCTCAGGCTGGAAGGGAGCTCAGGGCTCATCTCCTCCAACCTCCCCACCATGCTCAGGGACACCTCTCAACTTCCCAGGGACACCTCTCAGCTACGTTCAGCTGCTCAAGGCCTCATCCAACCTGGCCTGCAACACCCCAGGGAGGAGGCAGCCACAGCCTTCCTGGGCAGCTTGTTCCTGAGTCTCACTAAAAAGACTGTGGCAGGAGGAAGATGTCTTAGAAGCTCCCCTGAAGAGCTCTTGCCCAGTGACCTGGACCCCTCACCTGTATGGGGAGAGCCTGCCAGCCCAGACTGTGACCTTCCTCTGGCCACCTTTGCTGTCCATTCCTCTGCTGGGGTGTTCCAGAGGAGGAAAGCATGAGCCAGGGGATGCAACTGCCCAAAGGACGAGGACCTGGCCTGGAAGGGCTGCTGTGGGCTGCAGCAGCTGCTGAGCAGGCGAATGCACAGCAACAGATCCTGGCCAAATGCAGGCAAAGGAACTGCTTCAGACTGAGCCAAACACAGACCCCATTCCTGGGAGGTTCTCCAGCAATTTGATTACTGTGGAAAGGGGCAGAGGCTGAGAAGTGTGGGTGTGGGTTGCTGACACTCTGCTTCTAATCTCTGGCTTCAGCAGAGAGATTAGCCAGTGGAAGGAACAGAATCCATGCGGGACTGAGGCAGACCAAATCCTACCTCAGGCTTTGTGCTGTTTTGCTTTCTTTAGTCTCCTGCCAGGCCAGCACACAGATCTGCAGGAATCCCTCTTCTTCCAGCTTCACACATGCTCACAAATGCCAAAATGAACAAATCAAGACTGCATTTAAGCCCAGATGGGGGCAGCTGAATTGCTCCTTCTTACGGTAATACTTTGCATCTTCCTCAGAAGAAAGGCTTGAACATTTAACCAGCTAAGCAAAGCCCTTCTGAATCCACTGCCAGCTCACATCTCAGAACCCAAGACTCTGCAGCAGCTCCCTCCCTCTCTCTCCTCAGCCAGTGTTGGTGCGTGCAAGGGGGGAGATAAGGAGCTGCTCTCCAACGGTGCCAGGCAGTGCAAGAAAGTGACTGTGGATCACTCATGGGTGAGTTAGGGAAGAAGTTCTTCACAGCAACAGTGACTGGCATTGGAAAGGGCTGCCTGGGGAGGTGGAGGAGTCACCATCCCTGCGGCTGTTGAAGAGGAGGCTGGATGAGGCACTGAGTGCCAGGGGTTAGAGTCACAGAATCAAGCAGGTTGGAAGAGATCTCCAAGCTCAGCCAGTCCAACCTAGCACCCAGCCCTAGCCAATTAGTTAATTAGAAGGGTTAGGTGACAGGTTGGACTGGTTAATTCTGTGGTTCTGTGACCTGGGAGCCCTGGGGGATAACCCAGCCCATGGTTGAGGATTATTTCCTACTTGAAAATCACAGAATGGTTTAGGTTGGAAGGGACCTCAAAGCTCAGCCAGTTTCAACCTCCCAACATAGGCAGGGACACCTCTTACTAGAACAGGTCCCTCAAGCCTCATCCAACCTGGCCTTGAACACCTCCAGGGAGGTTGTGGAGCACAGAATCTTTGATCACATTGGGTGATTCTGTGCTCCACAACCTCCCTGGGCAACCTGTGCCAGTGTCTCACCACCCTCACTGCAAACAACTTCTCTCTANCTGCCCACACTGCTCTTGCTGCAGCCCAGCACAGGGTTGCTGTCTGGGCTGCACTCACCCTGCAGGCTCCTGTGGAGCTTTGCATCAGCCCAGACCCCCAGGTCCTGTTCCTCAGGGCTGCTCTCAGCCATTCCCCACCCAGCCTGGAGCTGTGCTTGGGACTGTGCCAACAGATTCTGATGGGGAAGACTTGGCAGTAATTCACGGGGTTCGAGTGGCTGGCTGGGGAGTCAGCTGAGTCTGTAAAGCCATCCTTTCATGTGTTGTTTAAATGCCCCCTGGCCAGCCCAGCCTTCTCCTTGCCAACCATTCTAAAGGGACAGCAAAGCCAAGGCTGGGGAGTTTCTGAGGTCCCACGGATCGCTGAGCAGCGAAGGGCGAAATGCCTAAGAGCTCATACATATGCATTAGAAAGAGTGGGGGGATGTCAACAGAAAGAAATAGAAAGCTGGTTTAAAACTGCAGGATTATGCTTGGGAGGGAAGGAAAGGAAGCAGACTTCAAAAGCAAACCCACTCCCCACCCCCCTGTGGAACGCTGCTGGGCTCCTGCAGTCCTGCAGGCCACTGGGTTGAGCAGGACAAAGCTTTTGAGTGTTTGGGAGAAAAAGGAAGGTTTGGAAGAGGCTTCTGCTCTCAGCTTGCAAAGTGCAAACCAGGACAGTTTGTGACAGCACAGAGCTATTGAGCAGAGGGGAATTATTTACACAAGTAAGGTAAGCAGGATCTGACCCAGCCCCCTGAGCCCTGCAGATAGCATTGTCCTGTCAATTTTCACTCCCTCCAGCAATGAAGGCAGATAAATGGCTTCCTGCCATATGGCATCACCTCTTGAGAAGGGATCCTGTGGACATCATCACTGGCCTCTAGAAGCTTTGGAGGGAAGATCCCACTTGGCTCCACAAAGGGCATTCCAAAGCGTTTTCCACATCTGCCATGTGCTAGCAGGTCTCTGCTGAAACAGACAGAGGTGTCCTAGAGTCAGAGAACCACAGAACCAAGCAGCTTGGAAGAGAGCTCCAAGCTCAGCCAGCCCAACCTAGCACCCAGCCCTGGCCAAGCAACCAGACCATGGCACTAAGTGCCCCAGCCAGGCTTGGCTTCAACACCTCCAGGCACGGCCACTCCACCACCTCCCTGGGCAGCCCATTCCAATGCCAATCACTCTCTCTGCCAACAACTTCCTCCTCACATCCTCACATTCCTTCCTTATTTATGCTCATTCAGCATAGAACCACAGAACCACAGAACCACAGAACCAATCACAGAACCACAGAACCACAGAACCAGAATCACAGAATCACAGAATCACAGAACCACAGAACCACAGAATCATAGAACCACAGAATCACAGAACCACAGAACCACAGATCCACAGAACCACAGAACCACAGAACCACAGAATCACAGAACCACAGAACCAGAATCACAGAACCACAGAATCACAGAACCACAGAACCACAGAATCACAGAACCAGCCTTGCTGCCCTTCTCTCAACACCTTCCAGCACCTCAACATCTCTCTTTAATTCAGGAGCCCACAGCTGGACACAGCACTCAAGGGGTGGCCTGAGCAGTGCTGAGCACAGGGGAAGAAGGACTGCCCCTCTTCCTCATCACTCTTCCTGAGCCAGCCCAGGATGCCATTGGCTCTCCTGCCCACCTGGGCACACTGCTGGCTCATCTTCAGCTGCCAACCAGCACCCTCAGGTCCCTCTACCTGGCTGCTCTCAGCCACTCTGTCCCCAGCCTGTAGCACTGCTTGGGGTTGTTGTGGCCAAGGTGCAGAACCCTGCACTTGGCCTTGTTAAAACTGCTGGCACTGGACTGTGCCCCTCTGCCCAGCCTGTCCAGGTCCCTCTGCAGAGCCCTCTTGTCCTCCAACAGCTCCACAGCTGCTCCTAGCTTGGTGTCATCTGCAAACTCACTGCTGCTGGGCTCAATCCCCTCAGCATCAATGAAGATACTGAACAGGCCTGTGCCCAGCACTGATCCCTGGGGCACACCCCTGGTGCCAGCTGCCAGCTGGATGTGGCTCCATTCACCACCACTCTCCGGGCCTTACCCTCCAGCCAGTTCCTAACCCAGCACAGAGTGCCCCTGTCCAAGCCATGGCTGCCAGCTTGGCCAGGAGTTTGCTATGGCAGACAGTGTCAAAGGCCCTGCTGAAGTCCAGGCAGGCTCCATCCACAGCCTGCCCCACGCCCACCAGGCAGTCATGTGGGCATAGAATAGATCAGGTTGGTCAAGCAGGACCTGCCTCTGCTACGTCCACGCTGGCTGGGTCTGATCCCCTGCCCATCCTGTAGGTGTTCTGTGCTTGCACTCAGGATGATCTGCTCCATTATCTTGCATCTGGGTGCTAGGTTGGACTGGGTGACCTTGGAGGTCTCTTCCAACCTGCTTGATTCTATGGTTCTATGATCATACTCTGCTGAGTCCTCTTTACACCATTCTTAGGCAAGGAGAGACCTGAAGATCTCTGCCTCTCCCCTTTGTATCAATTGGTTCATTAAAAGGTGAAGAGGGAACACAGCAGAAGTGTCCTGGGCAGAACTAGAGCAATGCCATCACCCACACCAACTGAGTGCCAAGGTGTCCCTTCACTACCCACCACACCAACACCACAGTGGCCCTTCTCCTCCATAGCCACAGCCTGGCAGATGTGTCCCCAGCCCTGGCAGTGGCCTGTACCACCATACCTGGGAACGGTGGGTACCTGCAGCTGGCAGAGTGAGGCACCACAGCCTCTCAGAGCTGGTGGGAAAACTGACATGGAGAGGACTCTTCCTGGCAGAAATCCCTCCCATAGAGAAGGGCTTTGGAGTTGAATCCTAAAGTGAAGTCTGAAAGGAGTTTTGCAGTCTGCTCCCAGGCAGGTTTCCAATCTCCAGTGTTAAAGTGCTGATAGTCTGGTACCAGGTTTTTGTCTCATGAGGGATGTGGTTTGGGGTTGTGGTTTGGGGTTGTCTGGGGGGGTTGGCATTATAACATCACCAAAATGTCCTTGAACCTTAACATTCCTCCTGCTGTGGCCTCCTAGCAGCCAGATCTGCACAAATGTGCCCAGAGACACCCATCCATACAAAGACAGAGCCAGAAAACAAAGGACAAAAGCACGGAGGAAGCTAACAAAAGCCAGGCACAGGCTCGGCACTTCTCCCTGGCTTCACTTCTTGTGCTGCCAGAGACCATTATAAAAGGCAAATTCTCATCAGATATTGGGGAGGGAGGGAAGGGAAGGGAAGGAAATTCATGACAGATTGTGCTGTGAATTCCTAAGCCTGGAGTCTTGTTTGTGATTTATCATTGCTGAGCCTTATCAAGCACTGATTGAGTCCTTTCCTCTCTCAGCCCTGGAGGGTGGCAGTCTCTGGTCTCCTGCGGCTCCCTCCCGGACCAGCAACTTCTCTAAATGCTAATCAGATGATATGGACCCTTCTGTGATCTTGTGAAGGGCTCTATCAGCAGTTTGGTAGAAACACTGCCATGTAAAAATGATACTCCCTTGTCATCCCTCAGAGGTGTCTGCCAGGAAGCAGGGGGAGAAACACCACATCAAATGCTCCGCCTGGTGTCAGCTCCTGCGGCTTTCCCCCCTGGGATGTGCTGAAGTGTGGACAAACCCTTACCTGCCACAGCTCCTCGCAGAAGTGAGGCTTTGGCAAAGCAAAGAGATGGTTTAGCACGCAGGAGTTGTGCCTCTTTGTTTGCTAGGCTGAATTAAATACAATCAAAAGTCTCCAGGAAGGATGAAGGTGGGGACAAGGTCCTTGCAACTTCAGCTCTCTCGTGGGAGATGTTGCAAGCACCTCCAGGCAACAGGGCCAGGACATAATCAGAGAACCAGAGAATGGTTTAGGTTGGAAGGGAGCTCAAAGCTCAGCCAGTTCCAATCCCCTGCCATAGGCAGAGACACCTCCCACTAGAACAGGTCACTCAAGGCCTCATCCAACCTGGTCCTGAACACCTCCAGGGAGGTTGTGGAGCACAGAATCACCCAATGTGTCGTGGCCAAACTGCAGAACCCTGCACTTGGCCTTGTTCAGTCTCATCCCATTGGCCTCTGCCCACCCATCCAGCCTGGCCAGGTCCCTCTGCAGGGCTCTCCTACCCTCCAACAGCTCCACAGCTGCTCCTAGCTTGGTGTCACTGCAAACTCACTGCTGCTGGACTCAATCCTCTGCTCCAGATCATCAATGAAGGTATTGAACAGGACTACCTCCAGACCTCGTGTGCAGTCACAGAGCCACACAACCACGCAGCACCTCTGGCTGGAAGAGACCTCCAAGCTCATCCAGGCCAGCCCCTGACCCAGCACTGAAGGCTCAACACTAAACCGTGTCCCTAAGGGCCAGCTCCACAGGCTGCTGGAACACAGCATCACAGACACAGGCAGGCTGGCAAAGCCCCTCAGGATCACCAAGTCCAACCTAGAACCCTACAGGTGACCAGGGCAAAGAGTCACAGAATCACAGACACATCCATTCGGGTTGGCAGAGCTCCTCAGGGTCACCAAGCCCAACCTAGAGCCCTACTCTACAAGATTCACCTTGAACCATAGCCCCAAGCACCACATCCAAACCACCCTCAGACACACCCAGGGTGGGTGACTCCACCACCTCCCTGGGCAGCTCATTCCAGTCCCTGACCACTCTCTCTGTGAAAAACCCTTTCCTAATGTCCAACCTAAACCTCCCCAGCCTCACCTTGAGGCCATTGCCTCTTGTTCTGCCTCCAACTCCCTGTGAGCAGAGCCCAGCAGCAGCCTCTCCACAATGTCCCTTCAGGTAGCTGTAGACAGCAATGAGGTCTCCCCTCAGCCTCTCCTGTTCCACACTACCCATCCCCAGCTCCCTCAGTTGCTCCTCATAGGATTTACTCTCCAGGCCCTTCCCCAGCTTTGTTGCCCTCCTCTGGACCAGCTCAAGCAACTCCACATCTCTCCTGTATTGCAGTGCCCAGAACTGAACACAACACCCAAAGTGTGGCCTCACCAGAGCCAAGTACAAGAGGACAATCCCCTCCCTGCTCCTGCTGGCCATAGCACTTTCAATCCAAGCCAGGATGCCATTGGTCTCCAAGGATGTTGACTCCAGCACTGCCCTGGGAGGACCTTTCCAATGTTTGAGACCCCTTTCAGTTCATTTTTCCCCTGTGTATGGCCTCCAAGGGAGAAAACCCAGCAGGGGCTTCAGGGGCAGTGCAGTGGCAGCAACCCAGCCATGGTCACCAGCCATTACTGGAGTGGGGTTGGCTTTAAACTCACTGCAGGACCACTTGGATTCATTAATCACAGAATGTCAGGGGCTGGAAGGGACCTCCAGAGCTCAGCCAGTCCAAGCTTCCCTGCCAGAGCAGGATCACCCAGAGCAGATCACACAGGAACACAGCCAGGTGGGGTTTGAATATCTCCAGAGAGGGAGACTCCACAGCCCCCCTGGGCAGCCTGTGCCAGGGCTCTGGCACCCTCACAGGGGAAAAATTCCTCCTCATGTTTACCTGGAACCTCCTCTGCCTCAGCTGCCCCCCAGTGCCCCTTGTGCTGTCCCTGGGCATCACCCAGCAGAGCCTGGCTCCAGCCTCCTGCCACTCTCCCTGCACACATTGATAACCACTGCTGAGCTCACCTCTCTGTCTCCTCCTCTCCCAGCAGCACAGCCCCAGCTCCCTCAGGCTCTCCTCCTAACAGAGCTGTTCCATTCCCTTCCTCATCTTTGTGGCTCTGTGCTGGACTCTCTTAAGCAGTTTTGTGTCCCCCTTGAGCTGGGGGGAGCCAGAACTGGATGCAGCAGGGCGAAGCATCCTCATCTATGAATTAGTGCTGGCCCTGCAGGGCCAAGTTCAGCTCCCCAGGCTCTCTGCAGCAGGGCAGGAGCCCATGGGGATACAACCTGATCTGTTTATCTTTGTGGAGCACACTCTTGGCCCCAGTCGTGTGCCAGATGTAGCCACAGCTGCAGGAAGTTGTTTATCTGCCCTCCTGACCTGGCAGAAGTGTCAGGCGATGGTAAAATCATGGCTTTATTGAGCATCTCCCTCCCTTCAGCTGCAAACTCTTTCCCAGCAGTTCAAAAGCATTTCAAATGCTGCAAAGAGGCCAAGCACTGATACTGCAGAGCTCTCTAATCCACTTACACCGTTTAGTGTCTGCTCACTGCAAGCCTTTGCTTTGGGGAGTTTGCTTGGCCCTTGTGGCCAAGAAGGCAAACAGGATCCTGGGGGGCATTAAGCAGAGTGTGTCCAGCAGATCCAGGGAGGTTCTCTTCCCTCTCTTATCTGCCCTGCTGAGACCTCATCTTGAGCAGTGCCTTCAGTTTTGGGCTCCCCAGTTGAAGAGGGACAGGGATCTGCTGGAGAAGGTCCAAGGGAGGGCTGTGAGGATGATGAGGGGACTGCAGCACTGCCTGGTGAGGAGAGGCTGAGGGACCTGGGGCTGCTTAGTCTGGAGAAGAGAAGACTGAGAGGGGATTGAATCAATGTCTATAAATCTCTGAGGGCTGGGGGTCAGGAGTGGGGGACAGGCTCTGCTCACTGCTCCCTGGGACAGGACAAGCAGCAATGGATGGAAGCTGCAGCACAGGAGGTTCCAGCTCAACACAAGGGGAACTTCTTGACTGGAAGGGTCCCAGAGCCCTGGCACAGGCTGCCCAGAGAGGTTGTGGAGTCTCCTTCTCTGGAGCCTTCCCAG
>WAAF01017599.1:43628-58628 GCA_013400475.1 Tricholaema leucomelas | reverse complement strand
CCCTCTGACATGTTTAAGTTTAGCAATACAAATTATTTTCTGCAGCTGTTTTCACAGCTGGTAACTGCACTGGGGAGATGAAAACCTGCATTTCTTTCTAGTCACAGGTCATGGACAATAAGGGTTCAACAACTGGAGGGGAGAGGGAGAGGCTGCCACAGCAGGAGGCTGTGATGCCATTCAGACAGACTGGGACAGGCTGGAGGGGTGGGAGGGAGGAATGGAACTCAACAAGGGCAAGGGGAGAGTCTGGCACCTGGGAAAGAACAACCCCAGGGAGCAGGACAGGTTGGGGACTGAGCTGTTGGAAGGCAGCAAAGGGGAAAAGGATCTGGGGGTCCTGGTGGGTGGGAAGGTGCCAGCAATGTGCTCTGGTGGCCAGGAGGGACAGTGCCATTCTGGGGTGCATTAGAAGGGCTGCGGTGATTAGGTGGAGAGAGGTTCTCCTGCCCCTCTGCTCTGCCCTGCTGAGGCCACATCTGGAGTGCTGTGTCCAGTTCTGGGCCCCCCAATTCGAGAGGGACACAGAACTGCTTGAGAGAGTCCAGCACAGAGCCACAAAGACAAGGAAGGGAATGGAACAGCTCTGTTAGGAGGAGAGCCTGAGGGAGCTGGGGCTGTGCTGCTGGGAGAGGAGGAGACAGAGAGGTGAGCTCAGCAGTGGTTATCAATGTGTGCAGGGTGAGTGGCAGGAGGCTGGAGCCAGGCTCTGCTGGGTGATGCCCAGGGACAGCACAAGGGGCACTGGGGGGCAGCTGAGGCAGAGGAAGCTTCATGTAAACCTGAGGAGGAATTTTTTCCCTGTGAGGGTGCCAGAGCCCTGGCACAGGCTGCCCAGGGGGGCTGTGGAGTCTCCTCTCTGGAGATATTGAAAACCCTCCTGGACACATTCCTGTTGTGATCTGGTCTAGGTGATTGGGCTGTGGCAGAGGGGTTGGACTGGCTGAGCTCTGGAGCTCCCTTCCAGCCCCTGACACTCTGTGACTGTGTGTGTGTGAGCAAGGTTCCCCCAGGCAGGATCACCATAGGTGTGGGTCTGTGTCTCGGTGTCATGGCACAGCTCAGCACCACGCTGCTGACACAGGAACATGAAAGACACTTCTGCATTCTGGAAGAAGGCAACAGCTCAGCATTCTTAAACCCAGCTTGTGCCTTGAAGCAGGCAGCACTTCTGGGACACAGGCACTTTCCTTAGTCTGCCTGTGATGGTTTGGGTGTCCCCTGCCCCCCCACACTTTATAAATCACCCAGACTGGACTCAGTCGGCTCTGGAAACATGAATGAAGCTTATATTTACAGCTGGCACAATGCACAAGCAGATAGTTACAGTAGATACAGATAGAGACAGAAATAGACAAGGTAAAAGGGAATACAGACACAACTCCCCTCCCAGAAACCTGAGTCCCCAGGAGGGGCTCTCAACCACCCCTCACCTTCCCCCTACCCCTCTCAACCTTACCCCAGTCCCAAGGAAGAATGGAGGTTCAGCCAAGAGGGTTAAAAGTAAGGTGAAGCAGCCAAGCGAGGGAGGGTGAGGTTAGAAAGCAAGATGGAGTCCAGCCAGCAGCCTCAGCTGCTGCAGGCAAAGAGAAGAGGACAGCCCAGCACCAAGTGCAGAGCAGAAGTGACCTTATCTAATGTTTTGCTTTTCCTTGCTACACATCCCAGCAAGGCTGTGAGGGAAGTAGCCCTCACCATTGTTTTCATTTCTCAGCCTACCATCTAGTTCTTCTCACCAAAACATGCTAGCTAGGCTCAAACTAGCACACTGCCATAGTCAGGTACCCACTGTGGATGATGCCCAGTCGAGAAGGTGCTGAAGCTGCTGGGCAGCAGCATTGTCACAGCCCAGGATAACTGTGGGTGATGTTCTTCAAGTGTCCTGGTAGGGGACTGCAGGTATCTAAAGACTGCTGCAATACAACAGTCACACATTCATACCTTCATAGAATGGTTTGGGTTGGAAGGGATACTGAAGACCTTCCAGTTCCAAACCCCTTCTATGGGCAGGGGACACCTTCCAGCAGGACAAGCAGCAATGGATGGAAGCTGCAGCACAGGAGGTTCCACCTCAGCACAAGGGCAACTTCTTGACTGGAAGGGTCCCAGAGCCCTGGCACAGGCTGCCCAGAGAGGTTGTGGAGCCTCCTTCTCTGGAGCCTTCCAAGGCCTGTCTGGATGTGTTCCTGTGTGCCCTGAGCTAGACTGTGTGGCCCTGCTCTGGCATGGGGTTGGACTGGATGAGCTCTTTGGGTCCCTTCCCACCCCTGACATCTGTGAGGCTGTGAACATGTTGCTCAAGGCTCCATCCAACTTGCCCTTGAGCACCCCCAGGCAGGAGGCAGTCACAGCCTCCCTGGGCAGCCTGTGGCAGACTCTCACCACCCTCACACTGAAGAACTGGTTGCCCTCACACTGCAGCAGGTTAGAAGAGAGCTCCAAGCTCAGCCAGCCCAACCTAGCACCCAGCCCTGGCCAAGCAACCAGACCATGGCACTAAGTGCCCCAGCCAGGCTTGGCTTCAACACCTCCAGGCACAGCCACTCCACCACCTCCCTGGGCAGCCCATTCCAATGGCAAATTCCTCAGCTCCACTCTCACCCTGCTCTGCCTCAGCTCCAAACCATTCCCCCTTGGCCTGTCTCTAGACACCTTGATTCAAAGTCCCTCTGCAGCCTTCCTGCAGGACCCCTTCAGCTCTTGGCAGGCAGCTCTGAGTTAGATCAAGTATTTATCTTCAGAACATTTTAAAGCAACTTTTATCTCGCTGGAACAGCTCCTGGAGCCCCAGAGCACAGCAGTTGTGTCCCACACTCCTTTCTGGTTTCCCAGGTGGCTCTTATGAAGCAGCTATCAGCATTAACATGCTCTCTGCTCTCAGTCCCAGGGGCTGCAGGAAAGGGGCCACTGATGCCATCCCCTCCCAGGGAGAGCACAAAGCAGTGCACACATGGGCTTTGTCTCCTTCAGGAGATATTGCCCCTTCCCAAGTGTGAGCTACAGACCCTGCTCTTACCTTTCTCTTGGCCTGCCAACTTTACTCAGGGCTTTCCCTCTCCAGCTGATAGCCCTGTTGAACCTAAGTGCCCTCCACAGCTTCTATGGGTGCTGCTCTTTCTCCTCCAGCAGGCAGCTGGTGCCCCTGAACTCCTCACTCTTGGTTTTAAGCCTGAAAAGCCCCAAGAGGAATCCCAGGGAAAAGTCTTTTCATTTTTGAACCCATGCCTGAAGGCAGTCAGGGGTTCAAGGGGGCAAACCTCCAGGCAGTTCCAGGGGGGAAACCTCAATCAGTTTTGCAAGCAAACATCCCCTGGCATGCTTCTGAGCTAACAGCAATGTGCAGAAGGCAGAGACAGGTGGGCAAGGAGCTTGGTGCAGACTCAGACCATTATTTCCTGCTATTAAGGGTCTGGATTCTGCTTTGGCCAAGCCCTGGGGTTCTACCACGGACTGGTGTCCTTTGACAAAGAAAGCATTAATGATTTATGCATTTAGGAAAGATGCTGAGGTGCTGGAAGGTGTTGAGAGAAGGGCAGCAAGGCTGGGGAGGGGCCTGGAGCACAGCCCTGTGAGGAGAGGTTGAGGGAGCTGGGGGTGTGCAGCCTGCAGCAGAGGAGGCTCAGGGCAGAGCTCATTGCTGTCTGCAGCTGCCTGCAGGGAGGCTGTAGCCAGGTGGGGTTGGGCTCTGCTGCCAGGCAGCCAGGGACAGAAGAAGGGGACACAGCCTGAAGCTGTGGCAGGGCAGGTCTAGGCTGGATGTGAGGAGGAAGTTCTTCACAGCAAGAGTGGGGGTTGGAACAAGATGATCCTTGTGGTCCCTTCCAACCCTGACTGATTCTCTAAGAGTGATTGGCATTGGAATGGGCTGCTCGGGGAGGTGGTGGAGTCCCCATCCCTGGAGGTGTTTTAAAGGAGGCTGGATGAGGCCACTTAGTGCCAGGGGTTAGCTAATGAGGTGTTAGGTGCTAGGTTGGACTCCATGATCCCAAAGGTCTTTTCCAACCTGGTTAATTCTGTGATTCTGAGACTGAGGATTTTAAGTCATGGTCCCTGCTCTCCTTTTTAACCAGAACCCACATGGGCCAGAGAGGGGCCACGAGGATGAGCAGAGGGCTGGAGCTGCTCTGCTGTGAGCAGAGAATGAGGCAGTTGGGGTTGCTCAGTCTGCAGAGGAGAAGGCTCCCAGGTGACCTTCTTGTGGCCTTGTAGTATCTGAAGGGAACTATGAGAAAGCTGGGGAAAGACTTTTGAGGCTGTCAGGCAGTGACAGGAGTGGGGGGAATGGAACCAAGCTAGAAATGGGGAGATTCAGACTGGAGGTGAGGAGGAAGTTGTTGAGCATGAGAGTGGTGAGAGGCTGGAATGGGTTGCCCAGGGAGGTGGTTGAGGCCCCATGGCTGGAGGTGTTTAAGGCCAGGCTGGCTGAGGCTGTGTGCAGCCTGCTCTAGGGTAGGGTGTCCCTGGCCATGGCAGGGGGGTTGGAACTGGCTGCTCCTTGTGGTCCCTTCCAACCCTGCCTGATTCTGTGACTCTGTGGTTCTGTGATTCTATGACAACAAAGCTGAGTAGTGACTAAATCAAATGTGTTAGTATCAGGCCTCCAAGAGCTGTGCAAGTCCCATCCCGAAGCTGTGGATTGGCGTTTATGGGTCCTGCAGGCAGAGCTGTGCACACAGAGCAGTGTTTATCCCCAGCCCTACACAGGAGCTCTCTCTCCTCTTATCAGAGGGACTCCTGCTTTCCATCAGCCAGGGAAACCACTCACAGTTGCTGGTTTGAAAGCCAAGGGCAGGCATTCATCCTTGGGTGGTGAGGGAACTGCATTTCAGCAGGAGTTTCTCACATCCCTAAGCAACTCCCTTCTGTCTGCTCTGTGATTTATGCTTTCTAGGCCCCCAGTATCTCAGTATTATCTTCCAGTGATTAAAACCAGCCCAGCAAGAGGCTTGCAACTTCAGCCTTCAGCATGCAGCACTCTGCTTGGCTTCCCTGGTTGGTTTTCAGTCTCACAGTCTCACAGTATCAACAGGGTTGGAAGAGACCTCACAGATCAAGTCCAACCCTTTACCACAGAGCTCAAGGCTAGACCATGGCACCAAGTGCCACGTCCAATCCTGCCTTGAACAGCTCCAGGGACGGCGACTCCACCACCTCCCTGGGCAGCCCATTCCAGTAGCCAATGACTCTCTCAGGGAAGAACTTTCTCCTCACCTCAAGCCTAAATTTCCCCTGGCGCAGCCTGAGGCTGTGTCCTCTTGTTCTGGTGCTGGCTGCCTGAGAGAAGAGAGCAACCTCCTCCTGGCTACAACCACCCCTCAGGTAGTTGTAGACAGCAATAAGGTCTCCCCTGAGCCTCCTCTTCTCCAGGCTAAACAATCCCAGCTCCCTCAGCCTCTCCTCGTAGGGCTGTGCTCGAGGCCTCTCCCCAGCCTCGTTGCCCTTCTCTGGACACGTTCAAGCATCTCAATGTCCCTCTTAAACTGGGGGGCCCAGAACTGGACACAGTACTCAAGGTGTGGTCTAACCAGTGCAGAGTACAGGGGCAGAATGACCTCCCTGCTCCTGCTGGCCACACCATTCCTGATGCAGGCCAGGATGCCACTGGCTCTCTTGGCCACCTGGGCACACTGCTGGCTCATGTTCAGGTGGGTATCAGTCAGCACCCCCAGATCCCTTTCTGTTTGGCTGCTCTCAGCCACTCCGACCCCAGCCTGTATCTCTGCATGGGGTTGTTGTGGCCAAAGTGCAGCCCCTGGCACTTGGAGCCATTGAATGCCATCCCCTTGGACTCTGCCCATCTGTCCAGGCGGTCAAGGTCCCGCTGCAGAGCCCTTCTGCCCTCCAACCCAGCCACATCAGCCCCCAAGATGTGGTGTTTTCCCCCACACCACACCACACCACTGTGTGGTTTTACCCCAAGACACCAATGACCTGCATCAGTGCTTTAACAATCCAATGTCTGTAGACCACTGCCACTGATCAGCTCAATGAACACAGGTGACCATGTCCCTTAACTCAGCATCTAGAGTCTGGAGTCCTCACTCACGTTGGCTTTAAGCACGTTCATGAAGGTCTGAGAGGTTGTGGCCTCTGTTTGTCCTTTCAAGGTGGTCCCCATGCTACAGTCACACTGGAATTCACAACAAACACACCTGCAGCTGTTCTACTCACAAAGCCTTTTTCTTTATTTGGGGCTTCATTACCAAATTAAAATCTTCATTGGGGAAAAAAACAAACAAACAAAAAACCACAACAAAGCCCAAAACCAAACAAAACCACCAAACCCTGAACAAAACAAGCAGCAAAAGCTACCTGAGTAACTGAATAATTTTCCAGTTCTCCCTTTTAAAGGAAATAAAATGGGATGGGACTGAACAAGGCCAAGTGCAGGGTTCTGCACTTTGGCCACAACAACCCCAAGCAGCACTACAGGCTGGGGCCAGAGTGGCTGAGAACAGCCAGGCAGAGAGGGAGCTGGGGGTGCCGGGAGAGAGGAGCTGAAGAGGAGGCAGCAGTGCCCAGGTGGGCAGCAGAGCCAATGGCATCCTGGGCTGGCTCAGGAGCAGTGTGGGCAGCAGGACAAGGGAGGTTCTTCTGCCCCTGTGCTCAGCACACCCCTGGAGTGCTGTGTCCAGTAGTGGGCTCCTGAATTGCAGAGAGATGTTGAGGTGCTGGAAGGTGTTGAGAGAAGGGCAGCAAGGCTGGGGAGGGGCCTGGAGCACAGCCCTATGAGGAGAGGCTGAGGGAGCTGGGGGTGTGCAGCCTGCAGAAGAGGAGGCTCAGGGCAGAGCTCATTGCTGTCTGCAGCTCCCTGCAGGGAGGCTGTAGCCAGCTGGGGTTGGGCTCTGCTGCCAGGCAGCCAGCACCAGAAGAAGGAAACACAGCCTGAAGCTGTGGCAGGGCAGGTCTGGGCTGGATGTGAGGAGGAAGTTGTTGGCAGAGAGAGTGATTGGCATTGGAATGGGCTGCCCAGGGAGGTGGTGGAGTGGCCGTGCCTGGAGGTGTTGAAGCCAAGCCTGGCTGGGGCACTTAGTGCCATGGTCTGGTTGCTTGGGCAGGGCTGGGTGCTAGGTTGGGCTGGCTGAGCTTGGAGCTCTCTTCCAACCTGCTTGGTTCCATGACTCAATGATTCTATGATCAGGCAGTTACACTTGCAGACAGCTGTTACATGGCCCAAGCCTTTGTGAAGAAGTGGGGGTTCCCCTCTGTGTGGCACAAATCCTACCAACTCTGGATTCAGAAGCATCAACAATTTATACCCTTTTTTCTTTTATTCTGGATCCTCTAAGATCCTCTTTCCATCAGGGAGGACATTTCAGCTCCACAGCTGAGACATCTGTGGCTAAGAACAACAAACCTGACACTCTTGAAGCACCTATTTTAGGAACCCACCCAACTGTTTCTACTGGATACCTAACTTTTAGGTGGGTAAAGTTAGACAAGCCCAACTCCACCCTCCGGGATAGAAGAAGAGCTATTTGCCGCGCAAGGCTAACATGCAGCCTGCGATTGCCACATTGCAAAGCCTACAAACGCGATCGGCTACCGGCTGGTGCCAACAGATAGCGCCAGGAGGGACTGTGAGTTCCGAGTGTCGCAGCGCTGCTGGTGGCGGGATGCTCGCAGGATGCTCCCAGGATGCTCCCAGGATGCTCGCAGGATGCTCGGGGCCAGCCCCCAGACTCTCCCGGGCAGCGGCGCCGCAGCTCAGCGCAGGGCAAGAGGCTGCAGGGAACCGCAGAGCGCTGGCGCCACCTAGAGGGAGCAGCTGCCTGAGCAGGGGAAAAGGATCGCCCAAGGTGCGGGCTGTGAAGTGCCACGGACGGGCGGCACCCGGTTCCGCGATGCCCAGAGACACCCGGAGTACTTGCGCTTGGAAAGGAGCCTTCAGATGCTCCAGGCCAACCGTTCTCTAACTGCACCTAAAGTCTGGTGCTAAGCCACGTCCCTCACACAGTCAAAGGATCAAAGGGGCTGGAAGGGACCTCCAGAGCTCATCCAGTCCAACCCCCCTGCCGCAGCAGAATCACCTATAACAGATCACACAGGAACACAGCCAGGTGGGGTTTGAATATCATCTCCAGAGAGGGAGACTCCACAGCCCCCCTGGGCAGCCTGTGCCAGGGCTCTGGCACCCTCACAGGGACAAAATTAGTCCTCAGGTTCACATGAAACCTCCTCTGCCTCAGCTGCCCCCCAGTGCCCCTTGTGCTGTCCCTGGGCATCACCCAGCAGAGCCTGGCTCCAGCCTCCTGCCACTCACCCTGCACACATTGATAACCATTGCTGAGCTCACCTCTCTGTCTCCTCCTCTCCCAGCAGCACAGCCCCAGCTCCCTCAGGCTCTCCTCTAACAGAGCTGTTCCATTCCCTTCCTTGTCCTTGTGGCTCTGTGCTGGACTCTCTCTGTGCTATGTCCCTCTTGAATTGGGGGGCCCATGGTTTAGTCCCTGCAGTGCTGGGTCTAGGGTCAGGCTGGGTGAGCTTGGAGGTGTCTTCTAACCAGGTGTGTCCTGTGGTACCTTGAGAAGCATCACTACAAAGGCAGCAACAGCAGCATTGTGGAAGCTCATCAGTACCAACAGAAGATCCTCCTGACGTCAGAAGCCTGTGAGCACTTCAGGCCTGAATCTCAAGAGAGTCACAAGGTGGTAGCCATTGCTTTACTCTCTCCATCTGTTGACCCACGGTGGGTTTAGTACAGTGAAGAGTAATGAAACTAAGTTGTCCTGGATCTAATGACTTGGAAATACAGGCAAACCATTTCTTCCTGAGAAGCCTCACTAAAAACCAACAACTTACTTCACTCTAGAGCATTATGGGTTGGGTTTGTGTGGCAAGGTTTTGGTAGTGGGAGAAAGAAACAGCAGCAGAGACTACCTGTGCCAAACTGACTGCAACCTCCATTCCCTGGTCCCTATGAGGGAAGAGGTAAAGGAATGGGAAGTGGAGTCAAGCCTGGGATGTTTTGAAGGTTTTGTTTCTTATTACCATGCTCTGATTTTGACTGGTAAGAAAACTAAGTCACTTCCATGAGCAATCTGTGTTGCCCATGACAGTACTCAAGGAGTGATCTCTCCCTGTCCTGACATTGTCCCACCAGCTTTTTGATGTCTGTTCTCCAGCACTGTCCAGCTGAAGAGGGCTTTGGTGGGCACCTGGTGTCCAGCCAGGCTCAAGCCACTACACCTTGCTAAGTTCTAGCACTACTATGCCTAGGCTAAGCACCGTTATTTGTCTCATCTACGTTATGAAGAGTTTGAAGCATCTTTCAGTATCTCCTGGGAGGCATCGAGACAGCTAACTGACAGCACGGCACTTGGCCAGATAAACCAACACCTGGCAAGCAACACGCAGGTTTCTCTGATGAAGGGAGGGTTTGATCTGCATCCCTGCGTGCACCTGAAGAGCAATGAGGACAGGACATTTCTCGCTAGAGGTCAGAGAGAACCGTCCCCCTCTGGTGCCAAGTGGGCTTGGCAAAAAGAAAGGCAAAGAAAGGCTTTCCTGCCGCGACAAAACCTGTAGTCCGGCTGGAGCTAACCTCCGCGTTTGGGACCACGCATACATGTTCACACACGCGGGAGGTGGCTGCGGCTAAGCACGGAACTGAGCCAACTCGGTGGCATTGCGGGCAGCCGTAGTTGATCTCCTTCTGGGCTGCCGGAGAAGACCACGGCAGAACCAGCACCTTCGTCTCTCTCCAGCGCTGTTAGCCCTGCAGCAGCTTCCTCACCGCCTCTGGATCCGACCGAGAGGCCATAAGGGAACCGCCGCCGGTGCTGAGGGCTGCGAAGGTAACGTTACAAGCACCGATGCCGACCCCGCGCTGCTCAGGCGCGGCTGTAGGGGCAGCGCAGCTGCGGCGTCCCCCGGCTCCCTCCAAGCCCCGGCGGCTCCCCAGGCCCGGTAAGGCGGAACACTCTCTTCCGCGGAGCGGGAAGAGGCAGCACAGCCTCCGCAGCTGCGGCTTCTCCCGGCTCCCTTCAAGCCCCGGCGGCTCCCCAGCCTCGGTAAAGCGGGGCACGCTCTTCCGCAGAGCGGGGAAGAGAAATCGCAGCCTCCGCAGCTGCGGCGCCCCTGGCCAGCAGGGCGGGCCACGCTTCTCCCCGGCGCCATCAGCGCCGCCGCCGCCAGGCCCCAGCCGCCCGCCGTGGGCAGAGCGGGGCGGGCCGCGGCCGGGGCCATGCCGGCGTTGCTGGCCGCCGCCTGGGCCCTGCTGGCCGCCGCCTTCCTGGCGGCGCTGCTGCTGTGGCAGGCCACGGTGCGGCGGCGTCCCGGTGGCGGCGATGGCGGCGGCGTCTCCGGCTTCTTCCAGGATCTCATCCGCTACGGAAAGACGAAGCGCGGCGGAGGGCGGCAGCCGGGCTGGCTGCACCGCCTCCAGGTGCCCAAGAGGTGAGGGGCAGGGCTGGAGGCTGCGCCTGGCAGTGCCGGGCGGGTCTCGCCGCCATGCCGCGCTCGGGAGGCTGCCTGCCCTGTGCCGCGGGAGCAGAGCAGCTGTAACTACGCTGCACCGCGATGAATGCAGCGGAGGGTCTGGGAAATAAAGGGCAGAGTGCCCAGGGGGGCAGGAGAGCCAGCGGCATCCTGGCCTGGACCGGAAGCTTTTAAGCACTCCCACCCCCATCAGCTCTAGCTGAAGGCAGGGTTTTTTGGAAGACCCACCAGATCTTCCCTGTGTAGGTAAAGCCTTTTCATGTTTTGGACAGGCCTTCTACCTTTCACCCCTGGTAGGTTCTCAGAGGTGCTGTATTGGCTTGGAAATCATCCTTTATCCAGTTCACATTTTTCTTTGGAAGGCCTCAGTGGCTCACACTGCACATGTGTGTAGCTGTCTGCATGTAGGCATCTCACTGTGAGCACAAAACTCTGCACTTCCATGTTGACCTGAGCCATGACAGCATCTTTGATGAGATAAGAATTGCAGGGTTGAATATTGAGGTCTTTATCAACTGGAGAGCAGCCAGGCAGAGAGGGACATGGGAGTGTTGGTCAACAGCTGACTGAACATGAGCCAGCAGTGAGCCCAGGTGGGCAGCAGAGCCAATGGCATCCTGGCTCAGGAAGAGTGTGGCCAGCAGGACAAGGGAGGTTATTCTGCCCCTGTGCTCAGCACTGGTTAGGATCTCTGGAGGCCCTTTCCAACCTCTTAACATTCTGAGGTTCTGTGTCGTTTATCATAGAATCAGGCAGGTTGGAGGAGACCTCCAAGCTCATCCAGTCCAACCTAGCACCCAGCCCTGTCCAGTCACCTATGAACTCTTAACAGCCACAAAAACTGGAGGTGCTGCCGGCAGCAACAGCCTGGAAGTGCCAAGAAAGGAAGCCTGAATGTGCTCAGTGGTGCAGATGAGAACGGGAGAGTTGTGCATGTCGTGTTGAGTTGTAAGCACTGAGGAATGCCTTTGCAACCTGTGGTTTACACTTCCTCCTCTGAGTTGTTCAGGCAGGCTTGGTACCACTGGAGCCCTGAGTTCGCTGCTTACTGATGTGGGCAGCAGAAGGGAATGTGTTCACCGTGTCCTGTAGCTGCAGTTCACAACCCCAAGCACAGCTCCAGGCTGGGTGGGGAATGGCTGAGAGCAGCCCTGAGGAACAGGACCTGGGGGTCTGGGCTGATGAAAAGCTCCACAGGAGCCTGCAGGGTGAGTGCAGCCCAGACAGCAACCCTGTGCTGGGCTGCAGCAAGAGCAGTGTGGGCAGCAGGGCAAGGGAGGGGATTCTGCCCCTTGGCTCTGCTCTCCTCACACCCCACCTGCAGTCCTGGGTGCAGTTCTGGAGCCCCCAGCACAAGCAGGACATGGAAGTGTTGGAGCCAGTGCAGAGGAGGCCACCAAGATGCTGAGAGGGCTGCANAGACTTTGAGTGACCTGTTCTAGTGGGAAGTGTCCCTGCCTATGGCAGGGGAGATGGAACTGGCTGAGCTTTGAGCTCTCTTCCAACCTAAACCATTCTATGGTTGTATGAGTTCCCCAAAAGGAACAATGAGCACCTTAGTGAAGACCCTTTTTGTCCCCACAGGTGGTTCACTCACTTCTATGTGGTTTCTGTGCTCTGGAATGGCTTTCTACTGGTCAGGCTTTTCCAAGCAGAGTTCCTCAGAGGACCTCTCCCATCATGGATCCAGCACATGCAGCATGCTCTTGGCAGGGATTCTCAGAGTGAGGACATGGGTAAGTATTTGAGCTATTATGGTGCAGCCATGTGAACATTGGAAGTGGTGCAGCACTACCACCCTGTGTTGACTTTGTATTCTTCACCTGCAACTTCACCAGCAGCCTTTAAACTAGAGTCCAAGTGACTCTGCTGGAATAGAATCACAGAATCAGTCAGGGCTGGAAGGGACCACAAGGAGCAGCCAGTTCCAACCCCCCTGCCATGCCCAGGGACACCCTACCCTAGAGCAGGCTGCACACAGCCTCAGCCAGCCTGGCCTGAAACACCTCCAGCCATGGGGCCTCAACCACCTCCCTGAGCAACCCACTCCAGCCTCTCACCACCCTCATGCTGAACAACTTCTTCCTAACATCCAGGCTGATTCTCCCCATTTCTAGATTGGTTCCACTGCCCCCAGTCCTGTCACTCCCTGACAGCCTCAGAAGTGCCCCCCGCAGCTTTCTTGTAGCCCACTTCAGATACTGCAAGACCACAATAAGGTCACCTGGGGGCCTTCTCCTCTCCAGACTGCACAGCCCCAACTCCCTCATTCTCTCCTCACAGAGAGCTCCAGCCCTCTGCTCATCCTTGTGGCCCTTCTCTGGACACCTTTCAGCCCCTCCATATCCCTCCTGTCCCAGGGGCTCCAGCACTGGATGCAGTACTCCAGGTGGGGTCTCAGCTGTGTGGAGCTGAGAGGGAGGATCCCTTCCCTCACCCTGCTGCCCACATGTATACTAAGTCCCTTTGTCATTATCCAAGGTAGAAATCATTGTGATTTGGCATATAGTGGCTTTCAGCAGTCCCTTTAGCACCAAGTGCCACTAGCACCTTCCAGAAGGACTCTTGCTGTGATCAGCAGTACCTCAGATGCACAAACATCTCCCCCAAAGCTGAGTGAACTTCAAATGGGGGTAACACTTTATTGGGAGGAAGGGAAAAGATAACCTTCTTGAGGGGGTTCAGGTGCTTCTGTCTGTCTCAAAGTTGGTGGTTTTTATCTGCAAGCAGATAGTGAGCACTCCTCTGTGCTGCTTGCTCTGCTGCTGCTTTGGCTGCATAGCTGTCGAAGGCTGGCGGAGTGCCTCTGGACCAGTGTGTTCTCCGATGGCGTCATTCACATCCTGCAGTACTGCTTTGGCCTTGGCTACTACATTGGCCTTGGCTCAACTCTGCTGTGCCAGCTGCCTGCCAGCACCAGGAAAGGTGAGTGCCTGCTTAGTTGCTGCCAGAGATGCAGTTTTGCTCCCGTTTGCTTCCATCATTTTGCAGAGAGCTGTGTGTGTGAGCTGCGTGCTGAGATGGGACAATGCTTAAGGCACGGCTTGAAGTGGCTGCATTTCAGTGTGTCACACCATCACAGAGTGGCTCAGGCTGGAAGGGAGCTCAGAGCTCAGCTCCTTCACCCTCCCCACCATGCCCAGGGACACCTCTCAGCTATACTCAGCTGCTCAAGGCCTCATCCAGCCTGGCCTGCAGCACCCCCACCAAGGAGGCAGCCACAGCCTCCCTGGGCAGCCTGGGCCACACTCTCAGCACCCTCACACTCAACAACTCCTTCCTCAGCTCCACTCTCACCCTGCTCTGCCTCAGCTCCAAACCATTGCCCCTTGGCCTGTCTCTAGAGCCCCTGATGCAAAGTCCCTCTGCAGCCTTCCTGCAGGCTGCCTCCAGCTCTTGGCAGGCAGCTCTGAGATCTCCCTGAAGTCTTCTCCAGGCTGCACCTCCCCAGCTTCCTCAGCCTGTGCTCGCAGCAGAGCTCTGTCCAGCAGCTCTGTGTCCTCCCTCTGCTGGAGACAGCAGCACAGGAGGCAGGATTGGAGGTGAAGTCTGAGCAGAGGCAAGGGGCACAATCCCCTCTCTTGCCCTGCTGCCCACCCTCCTCTGTCTGCAGCCTAGGAAACAATTTTCCCTCTACAGACACAGACAGGCACAGTTTCATGTTAGCCATCACTGTCACTTCCTGAAAGACATCTCACTTTTGGGCCCATTACTGATCTGTTCTGCATTGAGGTACTTCTGCTTCATGAAGGACAGGAACAGGGGCTGGTTCTCAAATGCTGCTGTGCAACTTTAGTTCTCAAACTGAGTTTATTTTTTAGTTGTTGCAAACTTCCCTGTGTGTCTCCAAGGCTGGCGTGGCCTTTGCTTTCCATTGAGAACTCCCCACTGCTCTGCCTTGCAGCCCTCACTCTCTGCTTCCCCTCACTACTGTCATGCCTCCATCAGCACAGCAGACATGTGAGTTGTGTGACTTGTTTCTACCAGCACATGCCACAGAGTCTCACAGCTGAGCTGCTGTTGCCCTGCACAGATGAACCATGAGCTGGCTGTAGCACTTCTGCCATGGCTGTCTTCTGTAAGGTGGTTGTGTAAGTCCAGTGAAGCTTTTAAGCACTCCCACCCCCATCAGCTCTAGCTGAAGGCAGGGTTTTTTGGAAGACCCACCAGATCTTCCCTGTGTAGGTAAAGCCTTTTCATGTTTTGGACAGGCCTTCTACCTTTCACCCCTGGTAGGTTCTCAGAGGTGCTGTATTGGCTTGGAAATCATCCTTTATCCAGTTCACATTTTTCTTTGGAAGGCCTCAGTGGCTCACACTGCACAGGTGTGTAGCTGTCTGCATGTAGGCATCTCACTGTGAGCACAAAACTCTGCACTTCCATGTTGACCTGAGCCATGACAGCATCTTTGATGAGATAAGAATTGCAGGGTTGAATATTGAGGTCTTTATCAACTGGAGAGCAGGCAGGCAGAGAGGGACATGGGAGTGTTGGTCAACAGCTGACTGAACATGAGCCAGCAGTGAGCCCAGGTGGGCAGCAGAGCCAATGGCATCCTGG
>WAAF01017599.1:11726-32913 GCA_013400475.1 Tricholaema leucomelas | reverse complement strand
TCCCCTCCCCCCGCCCCGCTCCCTCTCTGCCCCCTCTCCCCACATGTATTCCTCAACAAGCCTTGCCTGCAGTTCAAAGGCAGGTGGTAGGTAGATGTAGGTTTAGATTTCTGGTTTGAGAAGTGTGAAGGTTTTAATAGGTTTAACCAGGTTGGAAAAGCTCTCTAAGATCTGACAAACCCAATCAGTTTCGCAAGCAGGTATCTTCTGGCATGCTTCTGAGCTACCAGAAAGCAATATGCAGAAGGCAGAGACCTGTGGGCAAGCCCTCTGAGCAGTCTGGTGCAGAGTCAGGCCATTATTTCCTGCTGTTAAGGGTCTGGGTTCTGCTTTGGCCAAGCCCTGGGGTTCTGCAGACTGGTGCCGTTTGACAGAGAGAGCATTAACGACTCCTGAATTGCAGAGAGATGTTGAGGTGCTGGAAGGTGTTGAGAGAAGGGCAGCAAGGCTGGGGAGGGGCCTGGAGCACAGCCCTGTGAGGAGAGGCTGAGGGCGCTGGGGGTGTGCAGCCTGCAGAAGAGGAGGCTCAGGGCAGAGCTCATTGCTGTCTGCAGCTCCCTGCAGGGAGGCTGTAGCCAGCTGGGGTTGGGCTCTGCTGCCAGGCAGCCAGCGACAGAAGAAGGGGACACAGCCTGAAGCTGTGCCAGGGCAGGTCTAGGCTGGATGTGAGGAGGAAGTTGTTGGCAGAGAGAGTGATTGGCATTGGAATGGGCTGCCCAGGGAGGTGGTGGAGTGGCTGTGCCTGGAGGTGTTGAAGCCAAGCCTGGCTGGGGCACTTAGTGCCATGGTCTGGTTGCTTGGCCAGGGCTGGGTGCTAGGTTGGGCTGGCTGAGCTTGGAGCTCTCTTCCAACCTGCTTGATTCTATAAGTGATCCACTCTTCTCTAAGTCTTGTGATCCCTTCTCCTGTCCCCTATGGCTCTCTCTTTCCCTACCATCTCCTCCTTCAAACCTTTTGATGCTTAAAGCTTTCTTTTCTGCTTTATCCCCTGGGTTGGAGCTCCCCAACTCTTTCTTCCTTTTCAGAAAGAAGCTTTTTATTTTGCTTTTCTTCCCTCCCTTCACTGCCCTTGCTCTGTACAAGCTGTGCCTGGAAGTTCCCGGGGTGTCTGCTCACCTTGATTCCATGAGCCCATGCTCACTTCAGTGCAGCTGCTCCGTGTGGTTACTGCTTGGGCTGTAATTCCAAGTGGTGCTTGGCAAAACCAGCTCCATGACTAACATTACGATGGTTCCCTGCTGCCTGTGCTTGGATGTGCAAGTAAAAAATCCTCTTTTTGTGTAGTTTCTTGCATTGCCTTACTCCTGTGCCTTCAGTCACTATGAACTTTAACTCTTTGGTTGATTTAGCTGTGAAGCTAATGCTGATGTCAGGTCTGTGTCACGTTCACAGCCTGACTCATTTTACTCTAAGCCCTACCTGTGGTAGTGTGGATTCATTTCCACTTCTGAGTGCCTTTTTCAACTAAGGAAGTGTGTGCAAGACAACCCAGATGGCAGTAGGCTTCCTTTGAGCTGACTGCTTCTGAAACAGAACACTTGGGAGGGGTGGCCCAAGCAGCCTTGAGTGCTGGGAGTGGGCTTTTAATTTCCTCCCATTTGCACAGGCCTTGTTTTATCCAAACCTTTCTAACTGGTGTTACTTACAAGGTAACTACTTTGTCCTGGTATTTAGTTCTTCTCATTTGAGAGTTAGCTTTGGTTTAGTTTGATACCAGGTACCTATAAAAGCAGATGCATGATAGAGGTAGCTTTTAGGTCTTTGAGTGGGATCAGTGCTTTGGACTTTGAGGATCAGAGTTGGTCACATATGTCTGTGGGGAGTGTGGGAGAGAGGGCAAGAGTAGCATGCAGGTATTTAACTTGGTGAATGAAGACTGGTCCATGAGCAGCTCCTCAGGAGCCAGCAGTGCCCTCATGCAGCCCAGAAGGCAACTCCTCTTCTGGGCTGCAGCCAGAGGAGTGTGGGCAGCAGGGCAAGAGAGGGGATTGTGCCCCTTGGCTCTGCTCTGCTCAGACCTCACCTCCAATCCTGCCTCCGGTTCTAATGTCCCCAGCAGATGAGGACACAGAGCTGCTGGAGAGAGTCCAGAGGAGGCCACAAAGATGCTGCAAGGGCTGGAGCAGCTCTGCTGTGAGCACAGGCTGAGGGAGCTGGGGGGGTGCAGCCTGCAGAGGAGAAGGCTCCAGGGGCACCTCAGAGCTGCCTGCCAAGAGCTGAAGGCAGCCTGCAGGAAGGCTGCAGAGGGACTTTGCATCAGGGGCTCTAGAGACAGGCCAAGGGGCAGTGGTTTGGAGCTGAGGCAGAGCAGGGTGAGACTGGAGGAGCTGAGGAAGAAGTTGTTGAGTGTGAGGGTGCTGAGAGTGTGGCCCAGGCTGCCCAGGGAGGCTGTGGCTGCCTTCTTGCTGGGGGTGCTGCAGGCCAGGCTGGATGAGGCCTTGAGCAGCTGAGTGTAGCTGAGAGGTGCCTCTGGGCATGGTGTGGAGGATGGAGGAGCTGAGCTCTGAGCTCCCTTCCAGCCTGAGCTGTCCTGTGGTGGATCCACACCCAGCTGGCTGATCTGTGCCTAGTAGATGTAACTTGTAGAAAGTCTATTTCTGACTTGCTCTGAGAAATGAGAAGATGGGAAGGAGACACTGTCCCGGATGTAGTCATTAACAGGAGCAGAACTAGCTGGGACACAGCATGCCTAAGCTAGCATGGTTTACAGGTGATGGTTTCATAGAACCAAGCAGGTTGGAAGAGAGCTCCAAGCTCAGCCAGCCCAACCTAGCACCCAGCCCTGGCCAAGCAACCAGACCATGGCACTAAGTGTCCCAGCCAGGCTTGGCTTCAACACCTCCAGGCACAGCCACTCCACCACCTCCCTGGGCAGCCCATTCCAATGCCAATCACTCTCTCTGCCAACAACTTCCTCCTCACATCCAGCCTAGACCTGCCCTGGCACAGCTTCAGGCTGTGTCCCCTTCTTCTGTCGCTGGCTGCCTGGCAGCAGAGCCCAACCCCACCTGGCTACAGCCTCCCTGCAGGGAGCTGCAGCCAGCAATGAGCTCTGCCCTGAGCCTCCTCTTCTGCAGGCTGCACACCCCCAGCTCCCTCAGCCTCTCCTCACAGGGCCTGGTTGCAGAAAAGCAGGATTTGCACAGTCTTTGACAGGGAAGATGACTGCTGTGACCGACTCTTGACAGCAGCAGGACATCAGCTGTGCCTTCCTTGCATGAGCACTGCCAGGTGAAGCTCTCTGCACTGTTGTCACCTGCCAGAACTAAATTAGGAGCTGCTGTAAAGCTACAGACAAAATGTTTCTGTGTTTGGCAATGGCTATTTGAATTGCAGACTTCACCAGCAGGGATTCCTTAGAAGTGGGACAAAACCCAACCCTGGTGCACCTGCTCCTTCCCCTAACTGCCCCCTGTGCTCTGCTTGCAGTGCTGTTTGGCTACGCCACCACGGTGATCCCTCGCGTCTACACATACTATGTGTCAACAGCTCTCTTCGCCATCTTTGGCGTCAGAATGCTTCGAGAAGGCTTGAAAATGAGCCCAGATGAGGGGCAGGAGGAGCTGGAGGAAGTTCAAGCAGAGATCAAGAAAAAGGATGAGGAAGTAAGTGATAAATTGTTGTGTGGATTCTGGCTGCTGGAGCGGCTGTCCCAGGCGCGGAGCTGCACAGTGGCAGGTGTCCCGTGTGGGGTGTTCAGCTGTGCCCGTGACAGTCTGACACACACAGGGGTGGGAAATGGGACACAAGTGGTCCTGGAGGCTGTTGAGAAAGGTCATTCCAACTCTGTGGCAAGCTTGGCTTCTCAGGGCATTCACAGAATCAAGCAGGCTGGAGTCATAGAGTGGCTTAGGTTGGAAAGGACCTAAAAGCTCATCCAGTTCCAACCTCCTGCTGTAGGCAGGGACACCTCTCACTAGAGGAGGGACCTCTCAGATCATCGAGTCCAACCTATCACCTAACCCTTCTCATTAACTAACCTATGGCACTAAGTGCCCCAGCCAGGCTTGGCTTCAACACCTCCAGGCACAGCCACTCCACCACCTCCCATTCCAATGCCAATCACTCTCTCTGCCAACAACTTCCTCCTCACATCCAGCCCAGACCTGCCCTGGCACAGCTTCAGGCTGTGTCCCCTTCTTCTGTTGCTGGCTGCCTGGCAGCAGAGCCCAACCCCACCTGGCTACAGCCTCCCTGCAGGGAGCTGCAGACAGCAATGAGCTCTGCCCTGAGCCTCCTCTTCTGCAGGCTGCACACCCCCAGCTCCCTCAGCCTCTCCTCACAGGGCTCTGCTCCAGGCCCCTCCCCAGCCTTGCTGCCCTTCTCTCAACACCTTCCAGCACCTCAACATCTCTCTTGAATTGAGGAGCCCACAACTGGACACAGCACTCCAGGGGTGGCCTGAGCAGTGCTGAGCACAGCAGGATGTGCCTAACAACTCAAAAAGGACAGAGCAACACTGCAGAACATGCAGGGAGCCTGACCCTGAGCAGGGACTGTCTCCAGACAGTGCTGGCACTTTGTCTTTGATGCTGGGGGTTTTCACTTGTTGGGTGGGTTTGCCCTTTTTTTTTTGGGGGGGGAAGGGGAGTGTGGGTTTTGTTTTCATTGCCATCCAAAATCTTGCCTCTGTTTTTATTTCTTCATATGGTCAAACAGATCAATGCTGAGATCGAGTCTTGCAGCAAAGATCTTTGTTAGAGCAACTACCTAGACAAGCTGAGCCCTGTCTAAGGAACAGTGTGGAAAATTATTTCTTTTAAGAGGAGGTTTTTTTCCATTGGTCTAATCAAATCCTCAGCACTGCTCAGGCCACCCCTGGAGTGCTGTGTCTAGTTGTGGGCTCCTGAATTGCAGAGAGATGTTGAGGTGCTGGAAGGTGTTGAGAGAAGGGCAGCAAGGCTGGGGAGGGGCCTGGAGCAGAGCCCTGTGAGGAGAGGCTGAGGGAGCTGGGGGTGTGCAGCCTGCAGAAGAGGAGGCTCAGGGCAGAGCTCATTGCTGGCTGCAGCTCCCTGCAGGGAGGCTGTAGCCAGCTGGGGTTGGGCTCTGCTGCCAGGCAGCCAGCACCAGAAGAAGGGGACACAGCCTGAAGCTGTGGCAGGGCAGGTCTAGGCTGGATGTGAGGAGGGAGTTGTTGGCAGAGAGAGGGATTGGCATTGGAATGGGCTGCCCAGGGAGGTGGTGGAGTGGCTGTGCCTGGAGGTGTTGAAGCCAAGCCTGGCTGGGGCACTTAGTGCCATGGTCTGGTTGGTTGGATAGGGCTGGATGATCTTGGAGGTCTCTTCCAACCTGGTTGATTCTATTCAGTTCTCATTTGAGAGCCACCCCTTGGGAAGAGAGTGATCTCTGCTTATAAATAGCAGGAAGGCACTGTTCCTGCAGCAGTCAGTGCCTGATAACACTGCAGATACTGAATGTCTGAAGTGCTTCATTTAGCTTGTCCATGCTGACATTTCTAACCCTGTGCTTGCTCGCTTTGTTTTTCCCCTTCTCCTTCACAGCTTCAGAGGACTAAACTGTTAAATGGGCCAGGAGATGTGGAGTCGGGGCCAGGCACCACAATACCTCAGAAGAAGTGGCTGCATTTTATCTCCCCAATCTTTGTTCAAGCCTTTACTTTAACCTTTCTCGCGGAGTGGGGTGACCGCTCCCAGCTGACCACCATAGTGCTGGCTGCCCGAGAGGTGAGTGCTGCACGGGGGCTGCTCTTCTCCCTTCTTTGGCCTGCACACAAGGAAGCAAGGCAGACAAAACACTCTGGCAGGATGGATCAGCTTCACACCTGCTGCCCTGCTCTGCCTCCTGATCTGTTGGAGGGCAACTATGGGGAAAAGGATCTGGGGGTCCTGGTGGGTGGGAGGGTGAGCATGAGCCAGCAATGTGCTCTGGGGGCCAGGAGGGACAATGCCATTCTGGGGTGCATTAGAAGGGCTCTGCTTAGTAGGTTGAGAGAAGCTCTCCTGCCCCTCTGCTCTGCCCTACTGGGGCCACATCTGGAGTGCTGTGTCCAGTTCTGCCCCCCCCAGCTCAAGGGGGACACAGAACTGCTTGAGAGAGTCCAGCACAGAGCCACAAAGACACTGAAGGGAATGGAAGAGCTCTGTTAGGAGGAGAGCCTGAGGGAGNTCTGCTCTGGGTGATGCTGTGTAGCAGAGGGGTTGGACTGGCTGAGCTTTGGAGGCCCCTTCCAGCCCCTGACATTCTGTGATTCTGTGTTCCAGCTGTGCCAAGACCCAAAATCAAATACACTGCAGCTCTGTGTGGCTCTCACACCATAGTTAGGTGTTTGGCACTGCAGAGGCACTCCTGGAAGCAGTGGTTGTGTATGATGCAGGTGGACACCACTGGGTTTGGCTGGAGTGCTCAGAGCTGTTACAGAGCTCAACCTTTGATCTGTGTGGTCGTGGTCTTGACACTTCGAAACGAGATCTGCATCCCAGCAAACTTCAGAGCTGTTACAAAGATGCCTGTTGGGGTATAGAGCTGAAATAACCTCTGAGCTGCTTTGCAGTAAGATCTGCGAGTGAAGTGCTCATCAGCATGATTGGAGTGTGCAGAACTCTGCTATATTTAACGGCAATTGAAGGCCTCCAGTCAGCCTTTAATAAGCCCTAGTAGCTTGTCTGTGCTGTGCAGTTTACATTCTTCCCCTTTCTTTCAGTGCACTTTCAGACCTTCCCTAGGAATAAATCAGTGCTGTGTAATGGAGGAGGCTATGATCTGTAGGAACCTCCTGTCTGGCAGTGCAGGGGAAGGTTCTCAGAGGTAGCAGGGCAGAGAGCAGCAGCAGGAGAGGATGATCTCATTGTTCAGGCAGCTGCCTGCTGATGTGGAAAATGAGGAATCATTCCTGGCTCTTCCTCTGTGTTTGTGTGGTGCCAGGGGAGTTCCTTAAGGTCAGCTCCTTGCAGGTGCTTTGCATTTGCTGTGCCCCTTTAGGAAGTGGCCACCAGACTCCCTGGTCTGGTTGGTGAAGTACTGAGCAACTGCAGGCAGTGGGATGTTGGCTTTAGTACATGAAGTGTTTGTCTCAGTGCCACAAACCCAAATGCTACCAAAAATGAGCTGGAGATACCTTGGTCTGGTTTCACAGTCAGTGAGGGGTCACAGCCTGCATCTTTTTTCCTTTCATCTATGGGATAGCTTTAGTGCTCCTGATCTAGGGTAGGGTGTCCCTGCCCATGGCAGGGGGGTTGGAACTAGATGATCCTTGTGGTCCCTTCCAACCCTGACTGATTCTCTAGGTCCATGATTCCTCTGTTCCATAATGCAGATAGTTCTTTCTCTGTGGAGCACTAAGATGCATGTCAGAAGCATTGCAGAAATGCTCCAGAGGGAAGTTGTCTCTCTCTGGAGACCTGAGCAGGGTAAGGCAGCTGTGGCCATGCATTCCTCAGAGCAAAGAAAACAAACCACTGCCTGACTGTACACTGAGTGCTGTCCATCCTGCCACAGCAAACAAACAGGGCTCCCTGGGAGGAGGAACAGGCAAAGCATTTGTCTCTCACTGCATGCAGGGAGAGCTAAGTCTGTCTTCATGAGCCTCGTCCTGACAGCAGTCCTGATTAACTCAACTTTACACCTTAGTAATCACAGAATCAAGCAGGTTGGAAGAGAGCTCCCAGCTCAGCCAGCCCAACCTAGCACCCAGCCCTGCCCAACCAACCAGACCATGGCACTAAGTGCCCCAGCCAGGCTTGGCTTCAACACCTCCAGGCACGGCCACTCCACCACCTCCCTGGGCAGCCCATTCCAATGCCAATCACTCTCTCTGCCAACAACTTCCTCCTCACATCCAGCCTAGCCCTGCCCTGCCACAGCTTGAGGCTGTGTCCCCTTCTTCTGTTGCTGGCTGCCTGGCAGCAGAGCCCAACCCCAGCTGGCTACAGCCTCCCTGCAGGCAGCTGCAGACAGCAATGAGCTCTGCCCTGAGCCTCCTCTTCTGCAGGCTGCACCCCCCCAGCTCCCTCAGCCTCTCCTCACAGGGCTGTGCTCCAGGCCCCTCCCCAGCCTTGCTGCCCTTCTCTCAACACCTTCCAGCACCTCAACATCTCTCTGCAATTCAGGAGCCCACAACTGGACACAGCACTCCAGGGGTGTCCTGAGCAGTGCTGAGCACAGGGGCAGAAGAACCTCCCTTGTCCTGCTGCCCACACTGCTCCTGAGCCAGCCCAGGATGCCATTGGCTCTGCTGCCCACCTGGGCACTGCTGCCTCCTCTTCAGCTCCTCTCTCCCAGCACCCCCAGCTCCCTCTCTGCCTGCCTGCTCTCAGACACTCTGGCCCCAGCCTGTAGTGCTGCTTGGGGTTGTTGTGGCCAAAGTGTAGAACCCTGCACTTGGCCTTGTTCAGTCTCATCCCATTGGCCTCTGCCCACCCATCCAGCCTGGCCAGGTCCCTCTGCAGGGCTCTCCTACCCTCCAACAGCTCCACAGCTGCTCCTAGCTTGCTGTCATCTGCAAACTCACTGCTGCTGGACTCAATCCTCTGCTCCAGATCATCAATGAAGATATTGCACAAGACTGTGCCCAGCACTGATCCCTGGGGCACAGCACTGGTGCCAGCTGCCAGCTGGATGTGGCACCATTCACCACCACTCTCTGGGCCTGGCCCTCCAGCCAGTTCTTGATGCATTCCAGAGTGACCTCTGTGTAGGAATTGTTCATCTGTTAAGGGAAAGAGAAGAGGAAACTCAGCAGTGTCCTCTAGGGTTGGCTTTGCCTCAGCTGCAGCCAGCTCCTGCAGACAGCCTGCTAGAGGAAGCCTCTGCTAGCTTCCAAGGCTGGCCCAGGGAGTGGGGAGGAAGCAAAATCCACCCTCTGCCAGTAGAGTCTGTGCAGGTAACTGCTGACCAGAGGAAAATGGGGAATTCCAGGCACTTTGGCTGCTGGAGGCAGTGTGTCCTGCTGGCACACCTCTGCTTCCAGGCTTGGTGGTTTCCTACCTGTCCTCTGCTTGGTGCTTGCCAGTTTTTCCTTACTGGCTTAAACACTTGGAGGTGTTTCAGGCCAGGCTGGCTGAGGCTGTGTGCAGCCTGCTCTAGGGTAGGGTGTCCCTGGCCATGGCAGGGGGGTTGGAACTGGCTGCTCCTTGTGGTCCCTTCCAACCCTGCCTATTCTATGCTCATGGGTTTGGTTCTTTCTGGCCAGGCAGTGTTGGCTTTTCCTTCACACTGTTTCACCTCTTGGAGAGTTTTGCTGTTTGCCTGGTGGAGATTTCCTGTGTTCCTCGTGTGATGGCAGCAGCTTTTGTCCCCTTCTCTTCCTCCTTTTCTTTTTTTTCCTCCTCTGCACATCTCTGAGAGGTTCAGCCCTTAAAACTCTGCAGAGGATTCAACTCCCACTTTCCCCCATTGATCTTTATGCAGCAGAAAGTCACTCTCCCCCCTTGCTGCAGGCCATTAAAAGACTGCTTATTGTCCTCTGCACTGCAATCCTGCAGACTTCATTATCCTCTGCACTTTCATGCTTCCCTCTTTGGATGATTGAGGGGCCTGGGGGCAGAGTGTAAAGGTGTGAAGCTGGACAGGAGAGCCAGGATGTGTTGGCTGCTGCAGGCTTTCATTTGCAGCTCATGGCTCTGTCTTCCTCTCTAATTCTGCTGGTGGTGTTTCAGCTACTGCATATTGTGTTCAGCACCTGCCACCTTCTGCTCCAGAGCTGGCTTACTTGTTCAAGTACAGCAGAGCAATTTCTGGCTCTGTATTGAAGAAGTTGAAGTTCCTTCTTGGCTGGAAGGTGCCACATGCTCCTGTGATAGTCAGCTTTAGGTCTGAGCTGATCTGCACTAGCACTGCTCTCGAAGGCAGTGATGGATCAGCAGAGCTGGGGACAGCCCAGGGAGAATCCTCCCTGCTTGGCAGTGTGCAAGCAGGGAAGCAAGGCCTTGCTCCTTCACAGCAGCAGCTTATCATAGCTCTGGTGGCTTTGCAGCTGTTCTGATGTCTCCCTTTTGTGCCTTTTTTCCCCCTCAGGACCCCTATGGCGTGGCAGTAGGAGGCACAGTGGGACACTGCCTGTGCACTGGCTTAGCAGTTATTGGAGGGAGGATGATAGCACAAAAGATTTCTGTTAGGACTGGTAAGTGAAAACTCACTGCAGGAGTGCTGGGAACATCCCTTGCTTGGGAACAGCTCTTCTGGAAACATCTGGAAAACCCCAGAACTTTGGTGGGGGGCTGCTGGGGGTGGGGGCTGTGCCTTCCATCCCTACCACCCCACCCTCTATGGGCTGTCTGGAGTGGCTGAAGCCACACAGGGTGCCCAGGGCTGTGTGTCCTTCCTGCCTGGCAGTGTCTGAGTGTGGAGTCTGGCCTTAGTGCAGCTCCATGTAGAATCATTGCATGGAATCACAGAGTCAGTCAGGACTGGAAGGGACCACAAGGAGCAGCCAGTTCCAACCCCCTGCCATGCCCAGGGACACCCTACCCTAGAGCAGGCTGCACACAGCCTCAGCCAGCCTGGCCTGAAACACCTCCAGCCATGGGGCCTCAACCACCTCCCTGGGCAACCCCTGCCAGCCTCTCACCACTCTCGTGCTCAACAATTTCCTCCTCACCTCCAGCTTTGCTCCATTCCCCCACTTCTGGCACTCCCTGACACCCTCAAAAGTCCCTCCCCAGCTTTTTTGTAGCCCCCTTCAGATCCTGGAAGGCCACAAGAAGGTCACCTGGGAGCCTCGTCCTCTCCAGCCTGCACAGCCCCAACTCTTTCAGTCTGTGCTCACAGCAGAGCTGCTCCAGCCCCATGCAGGGACTGCTTGAATGAGGACACAGCTGGACACAGGTGAAGCACATTTTAGCTGCCTTGTAGGAGAGCAGAGCAAGGAGGTGCAGTGTTTTGCATAGTGGAGAGAAGAGAAACTGCCCCAGTTCTGAGTACAGACCTGCAGGTGACCAAGAGCTGCCTAGTGGCAAGTTGTGGCAGCCATCCAGAAGCTGTAGAAGTTCCTCTGAGTGGATTTGGTTTGTCTGTCATGCCTGCTGTCAGTAACAGGAAGGAGCTGTGAGGTTACCCTGCCTTGTTTGCTTTCCCTTAGGCGAGGTTTCAGCTTGTGTCTGCTGTGATGTAAGCACATTTCCTGCTCCCAGAAGGATTCTCTGCAGCCACTTCCTCTAAATACTCACTCAGAATATTTCTGCTGTGGCTGCAGAAGCTGTAAGAGAAAGAGAAAGCCTCCAAACCTTCACCCCAGAAAGTGAAAGCTGAGTTCTGTGTGTCTGTTTGCCAGGGGAGCTGGTGACAGGATGCTAATCAACAGTGATTTACTGTGCTCCTAATAAGCTCAGTGCAGGGCTCTGGCTGCAGGAGAAGCCTTCCTAGGTTAGTCCAAAGATCCATCAGGCTCATTTAGAGAAGAGCAGGAGAGCTGTTGGCAGTGCTGCTTGCCTGGAATGCTGTCCCAGCCTCTAGCAGGTTGTGGCTGTTGCAGGGAGCTGAGTGGTTCTGCTGCTGTCTCTTTCAGTGCAGTTACCTGAACTCTGCCATAAGTGATACTTAGTTTGTCACCCACAACTGATGGCTGTGGAACAGGCTGCCCAGGGAGGGGTCAGGTGAGGCCTTGAGCAGCTGGGTCTAGTTGAGAGGTGTCCCTGCCCATGGTGGGGAGGTTGGAGTGGATGAGCTCTGAGGGACTTCCAACCTGAGCCATTCTGGGATGCTATGAAACAAGTAGGTCCTGCTCCTGCCTCCTCTCATCCCTTTCCCTCTCCATGGTGGGGAGGTTGGAGTGGATGAGCTCTGAGGGACTTCCAACCTGAGCCATTCTGGGATGCTATGAAACAAGTAGGTCCTGCTCCTGCCTCCTCTCATCCCTTTCCCTCTCCATGGTGGGGAGGTTGGAGGAGATTGTCCCTGAGGGGCTTCCAACCCGAGCCCTTCTGGGCTCTTACTTTCCCTGCCTAAAGCCATGTACTCAGCAGGTGTCAGCCTCAGGTTTTTACTAGCTGAAGTGCTACAAGACAGAAAGCTGCAGCTGGACAGCAGGGTGGACATCCTAGTGCTGAGCTAGGGCCCATGGCCACTGTTTGCAGCAGACACTCTGAGGTGAGGTGACCTAGGAAGCAGACACGCAGCAATTGCAGCCGGTAGCATGCGGTGTGCCATGGGAGCTGTGCCCAGTGGCGGTGCCTGAGCCCTGTGTGTGCTTGCTTTGCAGTGACAATCATAGGAGGCATTGTTTGTGCTTGCTTTGCAGTGACAATCATAGGAGGCATTGTCTTCCTGGCCTTTGCATTTTCTGCACTATTTATAAGTCCAGACTCTGGGTTTTAACCTCTTCCATCACTGCAAAAGAACCAAGGATTGGAAGCCTCCAGCCAGCTGCCCCTCTTGTATATACTGTACAGAACTGGGGTGAAAGGAGCACTGAAGAGGAGACACTGAACTGTTTCTAGCTGTGGCTGCTGGGACTGGCACATCTCTGGACATCCTCTGCACTGGAGAGCTGCTCCTGGCCTGGTTTGGTTCTTCTTTGGTGCCTGCTGCCCCGGTGGGATTTGCGTGGCGGTGTCGCTCGCAGCACCTGGCCCAGCTGAGCTGTGAGGATCTGCTCTCATGAGTACTGAGGGTTCCTCTTCCCTTGCTCTGTTACACGTGGCCACCTTTCCTCTTCCCTCAAAAGCTGACTCTGAAGGCTTCTCCCAGCAGGCCCTGTCTTGTTCCACGTTGCTCAGCAGAAGGTCTTCAAGCTGCTGGCTTTTGCCTCCAAGGACTTCAGTCCCAGGGTGTGCCCGAGGCTGGATCATCTTAAGCTACCCAAGCGGCCTGGGAGCAGCTCCTGTACCACTGAGGGGCTGAGCCAGCCACAGGTTTAGCAACTGAACTGGGAAGGCAAACTTTGAATCAGGGATTTTTATCAGCAGATGGATGTGTGGTGATTTACCAACCTACCCTGCTCAGTATGCAAGGTCAGGAGCTGGGATCACTCCACCTTCAGTGTGGTCCAACCTACCAATGCTCTTTCTCTTTCCAGGTTTGAACAATGATGGAATTCTTAGCTTCAGATGTGTTCCTGGGGTTCTTTTTTTTTAGGAATAGAGATGTAGTCTGGGAGAGCATCAATAAAACTGTGTCTCCATTGGGGTTATTTGGGGTCTGATGGTTCCCCTAATTCCAACCACAAAGGTTCACTCACTGATTATGTCCTTCAGGTAAGGAAAAGTTCTGCATTTACTCTGGATATTGATAAATGGCAGCATGACAGAGACTTGGAATCATGGACTCCTAGAATGGTTCAGCTTGGAAGGGAGCTCAGAACTCCTCTCCTGCACCCTCTGCACCGTGCCCACAGCCTCAGCTGCTCGAGGCCTCATCCAGCCTGGCCTGCAGCACCCCCAGCAAGGAGGCAGCCACAGCCTCCCTGGGCAGCCTGGGCCACACTCTCAGCACCCTCACACTCAACAACTCCTTCCTCAGCTCCACTCTAAGCCTGCTCTGCCTCAGCTCCAAACCATTGCCCCTTGGCCTGTCTCTAGAGCCCCTGATGCAAAGTCCCTCTGCAGCCTTCCTGCAGGCTGCCTTCAGCTCTTGGCAGGCAGCTCTGAGGTGCCCCTGGAGCCTTCTCCCCTGCAGGCTGTACCCCCCCAGCTCCCTCAGCCTATGCCAGGAGAGGTGCTGCAAGGGGGCTGCACAAACACGGGGGCTGCTCTCTCAGCTCCTCAGTGCTGGTTTGCATTGTGTGCTGAGAGCTGCTTAGTAGCAGTCTTGGAAAACAAAGTTTCTGCTCATCTGAGTCTGTCTTTGGTTGAGACTGAAGCAGTCTGAGTATGACAAATGAGGCCATTCCATGTGCAGCTCACAGAGCAGTTCCTCATCCTTCTCTTCGGTTTTTCCACCCAGAAAGCCTCCTGCTGCCACGTTTCTGCAGCTCAGTCTGCAGCAGCCTCATGCCTGTGGTGCACAGTGGAATGGAGCAGGCTGCAGCGTCAGGCTCCACAGCTGAGTGTTGCTGCCTTGGCCTGGAGGAGGGAGGGTGCTGCTGGGGTGCTGCTGGCTCTCCCACTGCTAGTTACTAGGTGAGGAGCTGCCTTGCTTTGGTGGTGAGTGTTGATCTGGGGGGAGTTGTGGCCATTTGTGGTTTGGCTTTGGGGTTTTGTTCTTTCGAACCAGCTGTCGTGGCCAAAACCTGCAGCCTCTTCTGTCCCACAGCCTTGGAAACCTGCACTCAGTGCCTGGAGTGTGTCACCTCGGGGGGTGTAGCAGGGCAGGAACAGGGAACCCAAAGCAGGGAAGAGCCTGGGCTTGGAGCTCTTTAGTGCTCTTGCATTAACCAAACTCGGTGCTGCTGGACCAGAGACCGAGCAAAGCTGAGCAGGGCTGGGGCAGAATTGCTGGAGGTGCTCAGGCTGCGGCAGTGTCAGCAGGCACCGTGGGAGGGCAGTTAGTTAATCACAGAATCAACCAGGTTGGAAGAGACCTCCAAGCTCATCCAGTCCAACCTAGCACCCAGCCCTATCCAGTCAACCAGACCATGGCACTAAGTGCCTCATCCAGGCCTTTCCTGAACACCTCCAGGAACAGTGACTCCACCACCTCCCTGGGCAGCCCATTCCAGTGGCAAATCATCAGCAATTGGCACCCCCTTACCTTCCAGAGCTTTTGACTAAAACCCATGCTAACATCTTAGCATGAGTCTGCAGCTGCCTGCCCCATAGTAAGTTACTGATTAAGTTGCAATTCCCACACAGTGGAATCAGGTACAGCTGGAAGACTTTGGGAGAAGAAACCAGCCTGGTACCAGCGGTCCATACCTGCCACCTCTGATGGACAGTTCCACTGTTTGAGAGTATTGTCTCAGAACCAAAGAGTGGAGCTGCCATGATGAGACACTGATGTTTTGGTGTTGCTAAGGAAACAGCAGACTCAAATGAAGTTAGCTCATTATAATACCAAACCATACCTCCTGGCCTCAGGCTACCTGCCTTCAAGGCAGGCCATGCCTTGGGTCCCCCTCCTTAAGCCCAGACCACACTTCAGTCACTCCTTGAGCCTATGTGGAACCCTGACATCAACGATGGGGGGCACAAAGGGCAGAGAAAGGGGAGTTCAGTCATCAGCAGATAGGCAAATATAAAAGGATGTCTCCCTAGCAACAGGTTAGAGCTCGGGAGCTTGAGAGCCCCAAGAACTTCAAGAGTTTCAGCGCACTCTCAGAGGTGCTGCTCTTGCTTCTGTGGCTGAAGTAGGACAGCAGCAGTGCTGCAGCTGCTCCTGGGCAGCTCGGAGGAGCCATGGCAGGGCTGGGGACTGCAAGCTCCCAGGGCTTCAAGGTGCCAGAGCAGGCCTGGTGCTGTGCTGGTGGCTTCAGAACTACTGCTGGCCTGAGGCATCCTGCAGAGACGCTTCCTGGCTGCTGACGGCCTGGGGGAAGGAGCTGGGCAGTGCCTCAGCCACCCACACAGGAGTTAATGCATCACTGCCATTAAGCACAGCTGATCTTCCCCCTCCAAGTGGAGGCAAGGATGGGGCTTGCATTTTAGAGTGAAAGGAACACAGAGGCTTGATTGCCACAATGCTGTGCCATGTCCTGTTCTGGAGCTGGAGAATGTGAAACAGCAACGAGTGCTCAGCCAGGGAAGGGAAGGCTCTGCAGGTCCTTGCATCTGCAGCATGGGCCATGGGCAACTCTCTGCCACAGGTTCCCCTTCTAGCCTGCAGCTGCTATGCAGATGGCTTCAGTGGCAGCCAAAGCAGCCTCTAAAGCAGGACGGTGCACCTCTGATGGCAGCCCTTACAAGGAGGCTGCTGGAACACTGCAACAGGCTGCCCAGGGAGGTGGCTGAGGCTCCATCCCTGGAGGTATTCGCGGTGAGGCTGGACAGAGCTGTGGGCAGCCTCATCTAGTGGAGGATGCTCCTGCTGAGTGCAGGGGGTTGGAGTGAATGAGCTTTGGAGGTCCCTTCCAACCCAGCCCATTCTGTGTGCACACAGTGGAGCTTTAGAGGCGCAAACGTCTGCAGCTGCTCCTTCTCAGGCAAGAGAACCAAACTGGAGAGGATGCCCTGGGACAGAAGATCTCAGCAGCTCTGAGTGTGAAGCATGAAGGCTGTGGTGGTTGTTTCTGCAGGTGCCTGATGCCAAGCCCCAGGTGAAGCCTGTCTCATGGCCCTGCCTGTGGCAAAGTGCACTCAGTGAAGGCTAAGGGAGCCTCTAATCTTCTGGGCTGCCAGGACAAAGTTTCCAAAGGGAACCCCTTGACCCAGAGTACAGCTCCAGCTCACAAACAAGCCTCTTCTGTCGCAGGTAGGGTACCCCGGCCTGGGGCTTGGCCTTTGGCTCTGGACACCCTCAGGGCAAGTCCCCCTCCAGCCTTCCTGCAGGAGCCCTTCAGGTGCAGCTGCAGCCTGCACTTAAGGCTGCAGGCTTCAGCTAATCTTCACTGAGTCACAGAATGGGCTGGGCTGGAAGGGACCTCCAAAGCTCAGCCAGTCCAATCCCCTCTGCACTCAGCAGGGACATCCTCCACCAGATCAGGTTGCCCTCACTTTGAGTATCTTCAGGGATGGGGCCACAACGACCTCCCTGGGCAACCTGTTCCAGCACCCTCAGGGTGCAGAACTTGTTCCTAACACCCAATCTGAACTTGCTCTTGTCTGGTTTGAAGCCTTTGACCTCATCTTGTCATCACTACAGGCCTTTGGAAACACTGAATAACCATTTCCATCTCTGTGCCACGTCCTCTGGCTCTGCATTTCCTCTGGGTCATCTAAATCCACTTCCCAAGTGGAAATGCAGTTGGCAAAGGGTCTGAGAGTGGCCGAGGCAGTGGCTATGGAGCCTGCTGGCAGGGCTGTGGAAGCTTTTCCACACCTGGCTCAGGAGCAGTGTGGGCAGCAGGACAAGGGAGGTTCTTCTGCCCCTGTGCTCAGCACTGCTCAGGACACCCCTGGAGTGCTGTGTCCAGTTGTGGGCTCCTCCATTCAAGAGAGATGTTGAGGTGCTGGAAGGTGTTGAGAGAAGGGCAGCAAGGCTGGGGAGGGACCTGGAGCACAGCCCTGTGAGGAGAGGCTGAGGCAGCTGGGGGTGTGCAGCCTGCAGCAGAGGAGGCTCAGGGCAGAGCTCATTGCTGTCTGCAGCTCCCTGCAGGGAGGCTGTAGCCAGCTGGGGTTGGGCTCTGCTGCCAGGCAGCCAGCACCAGAAGAAGGGGACACAGCCTGAAGCTGTGCCAGGGCAGGTCTAGGCTGGATGTGAGGAGGAAGTTGTTGGCAGAGAGAGTGATTGGCATTGGAATGGGCTGCCCAGGGAGGTGGTGGAGTGGCCGTGCCTGGAGGTGTTGAAGCCAAGCCTGGCTGGGGCACTTAGTGCCATGGTCTGGTTGCTTGGCCAGGGCTGGGTGCTAGGTTGGGCTGGCTGAGCTTGGAGCTCTCTTCCAACCTGCTTGGTTCTATGATTCCATCTCTGTGCCATGTCCTGTAGCTCGGCATTTCCTCTGGATCACCTAAATCCACTTCCCAAGGGCAGATGCAGTTGGCAAAGGATCCAGGAGGACCGAGGCAGTGGCTATGGAGCCTGCTGGCAGGCCTGTGGAAGCTTTTGTTCTGCCAGCCTGCAGCAGCTGCAGCCTGGCACTGGGGCCTGAGGCTCTGAGGTGCAGCTAACCTTTGGCTTTGCTGATCTTCAGTTTTCATGCAAGCACTGGGGGGGAGTTGTTGCTAAGTTTGCCCCTGAGCTTCAGGTGTGGCAGCAGCTGAGCTTACAGCTCCTCTTCTTGATAAGTCTATGGAAAAAGAGATTGGCAATGCCAAAGTTCAGCCTGAAGAGAGCTGATAACTCCTGCTTGCTGCCTGCTGGGAGGCTTATCGCTGCTGGGCGGTGACTGAGTTTTAATTACAGCCGCAGCACTCCTACAGCTAATTGTGTTTTAATTGCTGGGCCGCGGGGGAGGGGGGTGTGGGTGATGCTCAACTTGCACAAGGATCCTCACCTGGGCATCTCTGGTGCCGCGACAGAAAGCAAAGGGCTGCAGGCTGCAGAACTGGCTGAGCAGCTTTAGCGTTGGCTGCGGGCAGGCAGCTGCCACTCCAGGATCTCCTCCCTCCCCTCCCACCCTTGCTTGACCACTCAATTAATTTCAAATGATTGTTTACACTGTGCTGAGTGCCAAAACACAAGGAGCAGGGAGAAGGCTCAGAGCACCCTGCTGCCTTACCTGTTCCACACAAGCTCCTCGCAGCAAGAGCTGCACGCTCCCAGGAGCTGTGCTCACAACCAAGTGCAAGTCTCTGCTGCCTCTCCCCGTGGGCCAGCTGTGACAGCTAAAAAGTGCTCGACAGGTCAGCAGCAGCAGAAAGACCCAGGGAGGGGAGCTGAACGAATTGGAGAAGGGTGAGGGAAGAGCCATGCCTGATAAACCCTCCTGTGTGCATCCACACACTGCACACCAGCAACGGGACACAGAGTGGCTCAGGCTGGAAGGGAGCTCAGAGCTCAGCTCCTTCACCCTCCCCACCATGCCCAGGGACACCTCTCAGCTGCACTCAGCTGCTCAAGGCCTCATCCAGCCTGGCCTGCAGCACCCCCAGCAAGGAGGCAGCCACAGCCTCCCTGGGCAGCCTGGGCCACACTCTCAGCACCCTCACACTCAACAACTCCTTCCTCAGCTCCACTCTAAGCCTGCTCTGCCTCAGCTCCAAACCATTGCCCCTTGGCCTGTCTCTAGAGCCCCTGAGGCAAAGTCCCTCTGCAGCCTTCCTGCAGGCTGCCTTCAGCTCTTGGCAGGCAGCTCTGAGGTGCCCCTGGAGCCTTCTCCTCTGCAGGCTGCACCCCCCCAGCTCCCTCAGCCTGTGCTCACAGCAGAGCTGCTCCAGCCCTCAGAGCATCTTTGTGGCCTCCTCTGGCCTCCCTCCAGCATCTCCGTGTCCTCCTTCTGCTGAGGCCACCAGACCTTTGTGTCCTTTCCCTGCTGGGGCCACCAGACCTGTCCCCGGTGCCTCTATCTGCGCACAGCAGCAGCCTGAAGCTGTGCACACGCAAGCAGGAGCTGTGTGAGCCCAGGGCAAGGCAGGAGTGGGACAGGCAAATGGAAGGGCAGAGATTTGTAAAGAGAAAAGACAAGGAGAGGAAATCAGAGCAGTGGCTTTTACTGAGCTCTCACAGGTCACTGGCAGGGGAGGGGAGGGAAGAGAAAATCAACACTAACTCCTCACGAGTGGGTTCTGGGGCAGGGTAGAGGGGGACTGGGGGGAGAGTGTCTTGATAACAGTGGTGATAAGGATCAGAGAGGCACTTAGTGCCATGGTGTGGCTGATTGGCCAGGGCTGGGTGCTAGGTTGGACTGGCTGAGCTTGGAGCTCTCTTCCAACCTGCTTGAGTCTATGAGAGCTTCACTGTGGAACCCGCAGCAAACTGCCATCAAGCGACTGGGAGCCAGGGCTGGGACTGGGGGGGGACCAAACCCAACCCAACTTTTAGAACCTAGCAAAAAAAATAATTAAAGCTAATAATAATAATAAAAAGTCGAAATTTTCAAGGAGTTACATTTATTCAGTTAAAAAAAATTGACAGTTAGTAAATGGTCACATGAACACCAGGGAGGTGGCTTCTACAGCTCCTGACGGCACTAAAGGGCTCCTTCTGGTTGTCTCTGATTACAAATCTTAAATGCCAGAGAATTCAAAACAAACAAACAAAAAAACCCAAATAAAACAAAACAAAAAAAAACAACAACAACCAAAAAAAAAAAAAGGAATTAATTAAAATAATAAAACACCAAACCAAAAGTGAAACCCAAGACACTGTGAAAGCAACGCTGCTGAGACAAAAAACACCCCACAAAGCCACAACTTCCATCTGATAAACTCTGGAATAAATAATTGCCTCCTTTTTTTTTGGGGGGGGAGGGGGGAGGGGGGGGGAAGCTTTCTTGTTAAAGAAATAGAACCAAAAAGGACCAACTGCTGTCAAAGCAGCCACAGCTTTGAAGCCCCCTCCCCGAAAAGGGCCTGATCCAATCATTTCCCCCATTGATTGTCTGTGAATGCAGCATCTCTCAGTCTCAGCTGGGGAGAGCTCCAGATTAGGCCACGCAGTATCTATAGATATAGATATATATATATTTTATTCAGACACAGTGTTTTGTGTTTCCCCTCCCTCCCTCCCACACCTCCTCTTTTGCTGTGTTTAGTTTTGTTTTACTTAGGTACAATCTGAAGAGCATTATCATGCTGGCAAAAGAATGAAACCAACTTCATCGTGCAGCTGACGTAGCCCCGAAGCGTAAAGCAAGAGGTTAAAAAATGATCACCTGTGAAATAAAAAGCAGACCAGGGCAAGGAATGTAGTGTTCAAAACCAAGGACAGTGACAACCACCCAACGAAATAAAAACAAGCAACCTAGCAAGGTCTCGTGGACAACCAAGACAGGTCCAAATATTCTCTCCCAGTTGTCTCCTCTCCCATGAGTTATTTAAATAAGCTTTACCCAAATCCACTTCGCTCTACTGCAGCTTCTTTTTATTTGGTTTTGTTTGTTTGTTTTCTCCACCAGGGATAAGTATAAAAATAAAAGGTTAATTATTAAAACTAGTCTCTCTTTTTACTTCTGTTTTGTTTTTCCCTTTTAACCAAAATAGCCATTTCCCAGCCCTCTCTGACTGACTCTGCGAGCTCACTGCTGAGAGCTGCTTTCCAATCGAGGCAGCCTCTCGGTTCGGCGGCGCCGCGGAACACCCGACACGCACAAAGACACATGGGCACCCAGACACAGACACCCAGACAGAGACACCCAGACACAGACACCCAGACACACACCCAGACACTCAGAGACAGACCTACAGACACTCACACAAAACGATACCTGGGTTAAAACAAAACTCGCTGAAAATAGACCTCGTCTCCTGAATCCACTTCAACGTTTTGCAAAGGCCACAACTCCCAACCTCCTTCACACAAAGCAGAGCCCTAAGGGACACTTGGAATTCACTGAGCGGGCAAAGGAGCCCCGGGATGATTTTCCCTCTCTCTCCTAGGCTCAAGCGTGCAGCTTAAATAAAGCCTCCCCGCAGGAAGCCATCGCCACCCACCCCTGCCCCCTGGCCGCACAAGACACTAAGCCAAGCGGTTGCATCTGGCACTCTGGAGCCTCAAAGGATCACCACAGCCAAGAAACATTTGCCAGAAATGTCTCTCTCTCCCTTGAGAGTTTTCTGCCTGTTTGTCCTCCGTGCCCCTCTCCCCTCCTGCCCACCCCCAC
>WAAF01017599.1:0-11698 GCA_013400475.1 Tricholaema leucomelas | reverse complement strand
CCCTCCCCTCCCCAACCCCTTTGGAACAGTTTCACTGACTACAGCAATAGACCATTTGTCAAAGAGTCTGTTCGGTAAAGTGCTTGTTGGTACTCACCAAAGGAACAATGCAAGAGAAAGTGCTACTGGAATCTTTAGAGAGTTCGTTTTGCGTGGGTGTTTCCCCCCCCCCCCGTGAAAACCTGCCTGATAGAGCTTTGTACATAAAGCTGACCTTAAACCGAGCTCACCTACGGGTCCTGGGTTACTACGTTTTGGTGTTTGGCAGCGGGCAAGAAGCCCACAGGTGGTGGTGACGCTGGAACCGTAGTGCAGAAAGGTGATGAAATGGAAGGCATTTGGAGAGCTCCTACTAAGAATCCTTTCCTATTTATATACAAATATAATATATATTAAATATCATATAAAAATAACTATATTCTTTTTCTCTGAAGTTATCCTAGAAGCCTTTCTTCAGGTCCTCACCCACCGCAGGCAAACGACCTCCGTCCCCCTGCGCTCCGGGCGGCTACGGCGCCTGCGGCACCCAGCCCCTGCGGCACCCAGCCCCTGCCCTGCGCGGCTGCCACCCTCTCCTCAGCAGGCTCCTTCCCTTCGGGCAGAGCTGCTCTCCCGCAGCATCGCAGCACTCCCTGCCGTCAGGTTAGCAGCCGCGACGGCAGCTGCTGCGCAGGGCAGCAGCAAAAGGCTGGTTAAGGAAGAGGGAGCAGAGCCTGCTCCGCTTGCCACCGCGCAGCAGCTGACTGGCCCCGCGGCAGGGCGAGCTGCAGGCCTGCGAGCTGCATGCTTGACACTCTGCACTCAGCTCTCTACCTCCTGGCTGCTCTCAGAAGTTCGCCTGCTTGGCAGCAGGAACCTTCCTGCGTTTTTCCAGTTTCTTGGAATGTCCTCAGCCCCTGCGCCTGCTCTCACCTGCTGGCAGCTCTGTAATCCGAAGGACCTCTGGCTGAGGTTACAAGGAGCTCCTCGGTCAAAGCATTCCCCCCTGGTTGCCTTTCAGCAGCCGTTTGCTACCGGCAGCATCTAACGGGGGCTTCCCCAACCGAGCCTTGTATCGCAGCAGCAGGGCAGAGCAGCTGGGAAGGGGGAGATGGGAAGAGGAGGTGAAAGGAAGCTTTAGGACAAAGCTGCAGCTCCGACTGCCTGGCTGGCATCTCTACTTTCTGCAACTCTAATAGCTTCAGAAACCTATTTCCCCATATTCAACAGTTCTAACAGCACTATTAAAGCTCTCCCAGTTCTCTTTTTGTTTTAGTGCTAAATTATTCTGGCAATTGGTTTAAAGCAAAACAAAACTCATGACCTAAGCTCTTTTAAGCAAAGGTACTGACAGCTCAGCCCTCTAGGCAGTGCAGCTTCCTTCAGGAGCAGGTGGGATGGCACGGCAGGGGCAGCAGAGCAAGGCAGGACCTCTGCACACAGAGCTTTGCAGAGCAGGTTTCTGACAAGCCCAGAGTGGCAGAAGCCCCTCTGGAGGGGAAGCTTCCCCTTGCTAGGTTTGCTATTGGCACCTGTTCCTCACTCCAGGCTGCTGGAGGCTTCTTGCAGCAAGAGCCACCCGATTCTCTTTGGTACTGAGCTTCTCACCACCTCCCTCCCTCGCTCGCTGCTCTGCTTTTTGGTGCCAAGCTCCTGCCGCGCAAGTGGGGAGCAGCAGAGCTGCGGGGGGCAGGACACGTGGGGAGGCCAAGGCCAGCCTGAACACCTCACCGGGCTCAGCGGGCACCACCTGCCCCGGGTTTGGTTCATCCAGCAATACAATCAACCTGCTGCAGAGCAGAGAGCAGTCCCTCACCACGGGATACATTCATGCAGCTCCTCCTCGGGATTCAAGATTAATCCAGCTTTCTCTCCCTAGTGCTAAACTGGTTTGGACTGGTTCTGTTTGCAAGGATCAGACCCATCAGCATTTACTCCTTTTCCTCTTTAGTTCTGGTTTCCACAAACTAGTACCATAGAAGAACCTACTCCACATTTACTCCTCACAGCACATCCTATCTGTTGGAACTTTCTATTTTGTCGTAATAAAGTGAAGTTGCCTTCTGAAGTCTTAGTTCAGTGACCTCTCTTCAATCGACAGCCTGGTAGTGTTCCATACAATCAGCATCTCCTCCCTTCCAAAATCCACTGAAAAACAAAATGCTATGAAAATGATATAACCCCCCCCAAAAAGAGCCCCAAAAGCAAGAGCCCCCCCCCCAAGCTCAGGATCCCTCCTCCCTCCTGCAAAAGCAGTTCTTAGACTTCGAGATCTGGGGTTTATTCTTTGTTATCTAAGAGGGTTTTCTTTAACCTTCAAGGTCTGAGATCTGAGAGACTTCCTCTGTTTCTGGCTAGTGTTTGACTGGGGCAGGGGGGAGAGCACCACTCCGAAATGCTGCTCATGGCCTCAAGCTCAGACCAAGCATTAAAAGCAACACAAAGACAGAGAGAAGATTTCTGAAGCAGCTACACAGGTTTAGCTGACAATGGACTAAGACTTCAAAACTGGAAATGGTTTTACAGATTCAAGACATTATAATTCAAGATGCTCAACGTTATCACCTGAATTAAAATCAAGGCACTGTGGGCTTGGGGTTTTTGTTTGTGGTGGTTGTTAAAATGACCCTGAATTAGTTCTGACTTAAATTTGTTGTTATTGAACCCCCAAACTATGGGTTTGGGATTTTTTGTTGTTAAAATGACCCTGAATTAGTTCTGACTTAAATTTGTTGTTATTGAAACCCCAAACTATGGGTTTGGGATTTTTTGTTGTTAAAATGACCCTGAATTAGTTCTGACTTAATTTTGTTGTTGTCAAAATGACTCTGAATTAGTTCTGACTTAAATTTGTTATTACTGAAACCCCAAACTATGGATTTGGGGATTTTACTGTTGTCAAAATGACCCTGAATTAGTTCTGACTTAAATTTGTTATTACTGAAACCCCAAACTATGGATTTGGGGATTTTGTTGTTGTCAAAATGACTCTGAATTAGTTCTGACTTAAATTTGTTATTACTGAAACCCCAAACTATGGGTTTGGAGTTTTTGTTGTTGTTAAAATGACTCTGAATTAGTTCTGACTTAATTTTTGTTGTGGAAACCTCAAACTATGGATTTGGGGATTTTGCTGTTGTTGCTCTTGACTCTGAATTAGTTCTGACTCAATTTGTTGTTGTTGTTAAAATGACCCTGACTTAGTTCTGACTTATTTTTTGTTGTTGGAACCCCCAAACTATGGGTTTGGGTTTTTTGTTGTTGTTGAAATGACTCTGAATTACTTCTGACTTAGATTTATTGTTGTTGAAACCCCAAACTATGAGTTTGGGTATTTTGTTGTTGCTGTTAAAATGATCCTGAATTAGTTCTGACTTGAGTTTTGTTATTGAAACCCCAAATGATTGGTTTGGGGTTTTCGTTGTTGAAATGATCCTGAATTAGTCCTGACTTAATTTTGTTGTTGTTGTTAAAATGAACCTGAATTAGTTCTGACTTGAGTTTTGTTATTGAAACCCCAAATGATTGGTTTGGGGTTTTTGTTGTTGAAATGATCCTGAATTAGTTTTGACTTAATTTTGTTGCTGTTAAAATGATCCTGAATTAGTTCTGACTTAAATTTATTGTTATTGAACCCCCAAATGATTGGTTTGGGGATTTTGTTGTTGTCAAAATGATCCTGAATTAGTTCTGACTTAATTTTGTTGTTGTCAAAATGATCCTGAATTAGTTCTGACTTAATTTTGTTGTTGTTGTTAAAATGAACCTGAATTAGTTCCGACTTAAGTTTTGTTATTGAAACCCCAAATGATTGGTTTGGGGTTTTTGTTGTTGTTGAAATGATCCTGAATTAGTTCTGACTTAATTTTGTTGCTGTTGAAATGATCCTGAATTAGTTCTGACTTAATTTTGTAGTTATTGAACCCCCAGATGAATGGTTTGGGGTTTTTTGTTGTTGTTAAAATGATCCTGAATTAGTTCTGACTTAAATTTGTTGCTATTGAACCCCCAAATGATTGGTTTGGGGATTTTGTCGTTGTTGAAATGATCCTGAATTAGTTCTGACTTAAATTTGTTGTTGTTGTTGAAATGATCTTGACTTAGTTCTGACTTAATTGTTGTTGTTGTTGTTGAAGGAGAATAAAAAGCTTCCAATATATGTTTTTTAAACAAGTTACAATTCTCACCACAGAGGAAAGCAGTTTAAAAAGTGCCCAAAAGGTTATTTAAATGTAAATATATTTCTCTCTCTCTCTCTTTTTTTGTTGTTTTGTGCAAATTGCTCTTAGAACTGAAACATTCTTCAAAATCCTTTTTTTTTGTTAGTTTTTTTTTTGTTGTTGATTTAAAAAAATCTTTTCCATAAATATTTCCCTACTATTATGAACTATATCAAAAGATAAGCTTTGGAAGGGGGGGGGAGAGGAGGGGGAGAGGGAAAGGGAATAAAATTCCAAACCATTCCAAGAGAAAGCAGTGCAAAAAATTTCTTACTTAGTTTTGTTTTCCTTTTTTTGTAACTCAACTAAAAAAAGAACAAAGGAATTTAAATTCTTGAACTGATGGATGAGGAATTTCAATCTCCTGAATTTAACTCTGAACTGATGGATGAGGAATCTCAGTGTCCTGAAATTTAACTCTGAATTAATGGATAATGAACCTCAATGTCCTCAAATTTAATTCCTGAATTGATAATGAATCTCAATGTCCTGAAATTTAACTCTGAATTGATGGATAATGAATCTCAATATCCTGAAATTTAACTCTGAACTGATGGATGATGAATCTCAGTGTCCTGAAATTTAACTCTGAATTAATGGATAATGAACCTCAATGTCCTCAAATTTAATTCCTGAATTGATAATGAATCTCAATGTCCTGAAATTTAACTCTGAATTGATGGATAATGAATCTCAATATCCTGAAATTTAACTCTGAACTGATGGATGATGAATCTCAGTGTCCTGAAATTTAACTCTGAACTGATGGAAGATGAATCTCAGTGTCCTGAACCCCTTTGTTTTGTTGTTGTTGTTTTGTTTTTTGGATGCACGATCAAACAAAAGCTTCAAGCAATAATTTACAACCTCAAGAAGTTCAAACTGACCCTGACAGCAACGATCAAAACCTTCACCCCAAGGACAGACCCTGACTGACAGCACAGACAAATAAAAGAGCACAAAGGAGAGGATTTGTGCCCACGCTGAGGTGGGGGGGAGGTGACAAGAATGATGCAATCAAGTTGTAAACCAAACCACACCAAAATAAAGGGGTAGAAACAGAGGAAAAAGAACATCAATCTGAGCGTGGTGTGAGAACTGAGGGAGGGGGGACAAGGGGTGGGGGGACAAGAGGCAAACCTACAAAGAACAGATTACTTTTGTCTTTTTTTTCATGCATCATATAAAATATTTTGCTCTTTCTCCTCTTATTTTTGTTTTATGCAGACATATACACAATATTTTACAGCATCTGTACAACAGAGAACTGGATTTCACGCAACAGTTGCAAAATATTTACTTGTCCCAGAATCATCTTCAAAGGAAAAAAAAAAACCCCACAATAAAACCCCTCCCAAATTAGGTTTTTTTTTTGGTTTTTTTGGACTCTATTCCTGGCTTTGTTTTGTTTTTCCTGCTAAATTCAAACAATTCCTCTGTGTCCATTACTGTTTTTTTTTTCTTTTAATACTTTGAAACTGTAGAGGATTGATAAAAATCCCAAATATTTTCAGCATCCCTTCTCTCATTTTGAGATTTTGTTTTTACTCCCCCAACCTGGCCCAAAAAAAAACCCAAAAAGGTAATTAAAATTAGCAGGTGGCAGCAAAATCCCTTAGGAACACAGAGAATGGGGGGCAGCAGCTCTCCAAGCTGGCTGTGTCCCCCATGGTCACCTCGTGGCTTTTCTGAACAGATCCCAGAAGTCAGAAGCAGATCTCAACGCTGTGGTGTTAGAAAGCCTTGGTACTGCTACCTCTGTAGCCTCAGTGCAGCTGGTAGTGGAGCAGCCTCCTCCTGGTAGTTTGCTTCCCAAAAAGAGGCAGAGCCCCAGGCTATTGTGGTTGGACTTTGGAAGGATCACTCATCTTCTCAGTCCTGTGTCGGGACAGCTGCTGCTGCTGCTGGGACTGGTGCTGCTGGTGGTGGGGCTGAGTAAAAGTGCTTTGTTGTAGTGGGAAAGCAGCAGAGAGGATGAGCTGAGCTGACTGATTTCCATGAAGTAACCTGGAGGTCTAAACCATGGGAACAGAAAAAAAGATCACAGAATGATAGGATGGGTTGGGAGGGAGCTCCAAAGCTCATCCAAATCCAACCTCCCTGCAGGCACTCAGCAGGGACAATCCTCCCCGAGATCAGCTCACCCAGAGCCCTGTTGAGCCTCACCTTGAACACCTCCAGGAACAAGCTGCTCCTCCAGCACTCCACCACCCCCGCGGCTAAGAACCTGGTCCTAGCATCCGCTCCAAATCCTCAAACCTCACTACAGGCCCCTGTAAGCAGCTCCTCCTCCTTTTCCTGCTGCACTGAGAACCACAGGCCTAGGTGCTTCTGATCTTTTAATGAGGGTTCAGTCTCAACAAACAACTGATTGGGTCACTTGAGCCGAGCAAACGATGCCAAGATCAGGTCACACTAATGAAGTCAATGAGAGCATCTGACCAATTCATGAAGCAGCTGCAACTGGTCCTCATCATCTCACCTGGCAATGTGTCACTGCAAGCCACCAGAGCCTAACAGGGCTTAAGGAAGCTGTTTGAACAAGTGCAGGTGGCTGTCACTGCACCCAGCGGGAAGCAGTGCACAGCCTGGCGCAGGTCACATCCACCCTCCATAGCCAGAACGCAGTCAGACAAACTGCCACATCTGCAGGCCCAGGCAAGACCCCCTCTGAAGGAGATTCCCTGCTACTGGAAATAGCACTTAGTTTGAGATCAGGATTCTTAGAACCCAATGAGGATGGCTGCTGAAAGAAAGCAACCAAGGATGGGTGCAAAGGCATCTGGACAACTCCATCCTTCAACAGCCTGCAGCAGAAAAGCACAGTGACTGCTGCACCTACTGAACTAGGCTGTCAGAAGCCTCAGTCAGCAGAAGCAGGAAAAGGACTTTCCTCTCCTTTTAACAAGAAGAGACCTCCAAGATCATCCAGTCCAACCCTCAGCCCAGCACTGAAGGGTCAGCACTAAACCGTGCCCCTAATTCGGTGCTTCGTATCAAACTCCAGCACTTTAAGAGCACTAAACTTTTGCCTAGAGCCAGGAACAGACCTTTGGAGATCTCAATCTTTCACCAGAATGAAGTCCAAACTGTCCAAACTTGTACACTCAGAAACAGGTACAGACGTTACCAAGCTGCTAAACAGCTCTGCTGTGACAGTACCTCTCTGACACGTTCACATCTGTGCTCTGCTTTGGCTCAGTTCAGGAGGCTCCCACTACAGGAGCCAGTGCTGAAATTCCACTCACCAGCTACTCTTGCAGCTCTCTGTCTTGCAGCTGAAACTGCCTCTGCCACCTGCTGCACAACTGTTTTGCACCAAGGTATTTTTTCTGTGAGGGTGCAGTGAAAGCAAAATGTACTCAGCCCTGAGCAGCTCTGCAACCATTTCCTTTTCTCCACCCTCTCTTCTCTGCCCTGCTGTGACCTCATCTTGAGCACTGCCTTCAGTTTTGGGCTCCCCAGTTGAAGAGGGACAGGGACCTGCTGGAGAGAGCCCAAAGAAGAGCTATGAGGATGATGAGGGGACTGCAGCACTGCCTGGTGAGGAGTGCCTGAGGGACCTGGGGCTGCTTAGTCTGGAGAAGACTGAGAGGGGATTGAATCAATGTCTGTAAATCTCTGAGGGCTGGGGGTCAGGAGGGGGGGACAGGCTCTGCTCACTGCTCCNCCCTTCCAACCCCTGACATCCTGTGATCTGTGATCTCTTTGGCTCCCTTCCAACCCCTGACATCCTGTGATCTGTGATCTCCTTGAGTCCCTTCCAACCCCTGACATCCTGTGAGCCTGAGATCTCTCTAGGTCCCTTCCAACCCCTGACATCCTGTGAGCCTGTGATTTCCCCATTGATTCTTTCTACCTTCTGCTTCTTTCCTTTCTGAGATTTCCTATCTCTCAACTCCTGGTTTTTGACCTTCCTTCTCTTGTAAGCCAGTCTCTCTTTTCTGCACTAGGACTCTGCTCTCCTCCCTCCTTACAAGGTCACTTGCTGCTCACCCTGCCCTGTAGCCTGCACAGATGCTCACGCCCCACGTCACAGGGACATGTCTCACTTTGGGCTGCCTTCCAAACCAAGCAATTCTGTTGTAAAGCTGTTGTAAAGGCAAACAGCTGCTTCTCCAGTCCATGCTCAGTCAAGAGCAGCAATTCAGAGGGAAGAGCACATAAAATGGGACAAACCATGAAGTGAAACTGCAGCAAACCTGTCCCAAACCAGCAGTAAGGGAAGGGCTACAGAGCAAACTTATTCATCAGATGCCTTCCTCAGTCACTGTTTGAAGCTATTTGTTTTCAGATAAAACACCTCTAGGATAAGTTATCAATGCCCAAAGCCTTCCAAACTGTGTAGAGAATGCTGCATTACCTGTAGGAACTGTTGGGGGTGCTGGGTCAGCTGTGGTTGAGCTGGTTGCTGAACTGTGGTGAGCTGCTGCTGCTGGTCTTGCTGACTTTGCTGCTGCTGCTGCTGCTGTTGCGTTATGGACAAAGTCTGTGGCTGCTGCTGCTGGGCAGCAAAAGTAGGGTAGGCTGTCACCACCTGTCCCATGAACATGGTACTGGGTACCATCACTGCTCCACATGCCACAGGGGCTGTCACCAGTTTTGTTACCAGCTGCTGACCTTGAGAAAATCTGGCAATAGGAGAAGACATTTGGAGTCACTCTGGGGAGATAAAAGAATCCCACCTCAAGCATCGGCTGCACCTGAGGAACGCAGAGCTTTAGGCTCATCCTTTGCCTTAGCCAGATGGGTTTGACAAGCCTGTGAATAGGTTCTTTTGGGCACAGTATAGCTTAACAGTTGTATCCTCAGCCAGTTAAAATAACAAATCACCCCATTTTTAAATGCTGCTTTAGGTCCCCTTGTGCCTGATGCTGCTATGCAAGCACACCAGCACAGCAAGGCACCTGAATACTGGGCCTGGGCACACTTACCTGATCTGTCTGTCCTGTGTGAAAGTGGTGACTGCAGCAGTGTTCTGGTTGTTGTTCTGTGGCAGGCTGGAAGGAACCTGGACCACATTTCCTGTTGCTGGCTGGGAAATCACCATAGTGTTATAGAGAGGTGCTGAGACCGTGTTCTGCGACTGAGTGGCCAGAGCAGACTGCTGCTGATTGTGTCCACTGAGCACATTTGGTTGATTATGCTGGGAAAAAGAAGCGGTTCATGAGATAGTGCTTTGAAGATAACCAGCTGCTGCAGCTCCCCTCCTCACTGCCACCCCCCACAGCTCCCAGGCATTTTCTACCACAAACGAATGTTTACTTCGAAGCACAGAGGTGTTTGTAACGACAGAGCCTTTGGAGGTGGGAGGAGGAACAGCAGGCACCAGCACAGCTTAGGGGTTGTCCTGCTGGAAAGCAGCTCCATAGAGAAAGGCCTTGGAGTCCTAGAGGACAGCAAATTCTGCATGGGACAGTAATGTGCCCTTGTGGCCGAGAGGACCAACAGCATCCTGGAGTGCATGAAGAGCGTCCAGCAGGGATAAGTTCTTTTCCCCACCTGCAATACTCTGTCCAGTTTTGGGCTCCCCAGTTCAAAAGAGACAGGGACCTGCTGGAGAGAGTTCAACAGAACTGTGAGGGTGATCGGGGGACCTGAACATCTCTGCTGTGAAGGAAGGCTGAGAGCCCTGGGGCTGGTTGGTCTGGAGAGGAGAAGGCTGAGAGGGCATCTGAGCCATGTCTATAAATACCTGAGGGATGGGGGTCAGGATGAAGGTGCCAGGCTCTGTTTGGTGGTGCCCAGTGACGGGACAAAAAAACAGGGGGTACCAAGTGGAACTCAGGAGGTTCCACTTCAACGTGAGGAGACAATTCTGTATGGTGAGGGTGCCAGAGCCCTGGAGCAGGCTGCCCAGAGAGGTTGTGGAGTCTCCTTCTCTTGAGACTTTCAAGGCCTGCCTGGATGGGTTCCTGTGTGCCATGCCCCAGGTGCTCCTGCCCTGGCGAGGGGGTTGGACTGGATGACCTCTGGAGGTCCCTCCCAGTTCCCTAACACCCTGTGATGCTGTGACCAGAGACTGGGAGCATAAGGAGCCTCCACACACAAAATGGTCAAAGTCATTAGAAGCTGAAGAAAAGACTTCTGTGGAGATGCATGTGAGAGAGGACTCTGAACTCCTGTATGACTGAGCAGATAAAGGTGAATAGCTGCTCAATCTGTTTCCCAGCACATAAAGTGGGTGGCAAGTTTAAAAAACAAACATGATGACGTTTTTCTACACCCCTGTGATACTGGAAGATCATGAGATTCCTCTAGGCTGAGAGGAAATGGCCTCAAGTCACACCAGGGCAGGTTTAAGTTGGATATTAGAAGAAACTTCTTCCCTGAAAAGGATCTCAAATACTGGCACAGGCTGCCCAGGGAGGTGGTTGAGGCCCCATGGCTGGAGGTGTTTCAGGCCAGGCTGGCTGAGGCTGTGTGCAGCCTGCTCTAGGGTAGGGTGTCCCTGGGCATGGCAGGGGGGTTGGAACTGGCTGCTCCTTGTGGTCCCTTCCAGCCCTGACTGATTCTGTGATTCTATGGCTTAGGCCCAGACTTGGGAGGTGTGGGGAATGGTTGGGCTGGATGATCTTAAATGTCTTTCCCAGCCAAAATGATTCTGCCACCCTGCGATCATGCTTCAGAGAAAGCAAAGCTGCAGAACTCATTAGGAGGTGTTGTGGACTTCAGGAACTGGGGAAGGGGGTGTCAGGGAAGCCACTGCTGTGTTTCAGCTCTAGTTTTGAGCCTTATCTTCTAGCCAGCCAAAGCACTAACAGAAATTTTACCTGTGTTGCAGTACTCTGCAAGGGCTGCTGCTGTATCATGTGTGGAGCACTTATATGGCCTGTGCTCATCCCACTGGGAGTCTGATTCGCCTGAACCACTTGGCCTGGCATGTTTATGGGTGTAAGCTGCTGCACATTTGAAGAATTGCCAGAAGCAAGCTGTACAGAACCAAAGTTGAGCCCAGAAGCTGACTGCTGCAAGAACATCTTAAAAAAAAACACAAAACAAAATGCAAAAGGTCCACAAGTTAGGTGTCAAGAAACATTTGCTCCTTGCCCAGGGTGCTTCTGCAGAAGCCAAACCTCCTTCTTTTAAACCAGTGAAAGGCAAAGCTCCAGCTGAAGGTATCAGAGGTGCTGCAGCCACCATGAGCAGAATGCCCAACTGCCACAGAGGGTCTTCAGTCAGGCTCTGCCGTAGCCAATAAGCCAAGAATCAGAACCCTGACTTCTAGAGCCGTAAGTACTGACTGAATATGTGCTCTTAACTAAACCAAACCAAAGATACTAGACACTAGTCTTTAAGTGTTAGTAATAAAGAGAAACAATACAGTTATTAATAAAATCTACTACTACCAATACTTAGGTATTAGAGCCACTGAGTTTGAATTGGTATCTGTTTTATAGAACTAATAAGCTAAGAATCAGAACTCTGATTTCTAGAGCCCTAAATATTGAGTATTTTCTTAACAAAACAAGGGGTCAGTGCTGGGCCCAGTGCTCTGT